>CAUDMG010002649.1:3672500-4080000 GCA_958450375.1 Homarus gammarus | reverse complement strand
ATAGACCCACACTTAAGATTATTTTGGTGTGTTTTCATTTTACTTTGGTGGTAGTCCTATAGTGTGGCCCTCCCCTCCCCCCTATGGTGATGTGGCCCTATCCCCCCACCCCTCCCCCCATAGTGGTGTGGCCCTCCCATCCCCCCTATGGTGATGTGGCGCTATCCCCCCACCCCTCCCCCCATAGTGGTGTGGCCCTCCCCCCCCCCTACTAGTGGTGATAGCTTCCCCCCAACCGCTGTGTTTGTGGTGCAGTTAACCAGTGTTAGTCGAGGTCAGGACAAGGGGAGCCTCATGCTTGCTCTACACACACACACACACACACACACACACACACACACACACACACCTAGTACTCTGGTATGTGTTTCCTTAAGTTACTAGTACAAGATTAAAGGAGAGAAAGAGGGAGGGAGGAACGAGTGATACGGGGATGGAGAATATAAAGGGGAAGTGAAGGAAAATAATTAGGGAGAGAGGAAGGGAAGGAGGGAAGGAAGAAGAAAGGGGAAAGAGAGAAGAAAAAAGGAGAAAGAGAGGGAAGGATAGAAGGAGTGAGAAAGAAAAGTGAAAGAGAGAGAGAGAGAGAGAGAGGTAGGGAGGAAGAAAATAAGTGAGGAAGAAAGAGAAAGAGAGAAGGGGGAACTACTGAATGTATTGACAAGAATGACAACCGAATTACGTAATTTATGTCATACACTCGTCATTATCTCTATATCACACTGCAGTAATAGTCGGTAATAAGGTAATTGCCGCCTATAAATTACCCCCTCCCCTCCCTCACTAAATTACTCTGTGTCTGGCTATAACAAACTGCATTATTTGTAATTTATTCAGTTTTGATAAATATAAATAAATAAAACACAGATATCAGATTAATACCGAGGCGTCCCCTTAATTATAAAGTGTTAATTGATAGGTTATTAAGTGATTGATCGTGATTTGTATACAGGGAAGGGAAGGGAAGGGAAGGGAAGGGAAAGGACAGAAGGAATAAAAATGCATATGACATTAATTTATAAAGAGGAGTGGCGAAGCAGTTAAGTCCAAGAGTCTAGTTATAACTTGGTGATTAGCCAATAGAAAGAGGCCATTACCTCCACGTGGCGGGGAGGGCGGGAGGGAGGGAGGTAGGGAGGTAGGTGCAGTGTCTAATGGGGAAAAGTTTGAATGGTAGGGGAAGGTGGGGGTAGGGGAGGAGGGGGGGTTAAGGTGAGGGGAGGAAGGAGGTATAATGAAATTGTAAATGATGGAACTGTATAATGAAGAGAGAGAGAGAGACAGACAGACAGAGATAAAGAGAGAGACAGAGATAAAGCAAGGAAGAATGAGTGAAAGAAAGGGGAAGACAAGGAAAGGACGGGAGAATGGGGAAAGAAGAAAACAGTGAGATAAAGAGGAAAGGGAAAGAGTCCAGAGGGAGATAAGAAAAGGGATGAAAAGAAGGGAGGAGAGAGTGAGGGGAGAGGATGGCCAGGTCTCCCCTCACCCGTGTTTTTCCTTCACTAGTAATGGGCGGGTCATTTTTGTGATGGGCGGCCAAACAGCTGTTAAGTGAGCGTCGAGAAAACACCCATTTTTGTGGAGGGTGGAGAACGGAGGCTGGAGGGAGGAGATCGGAGGGTGGAGGGAGGAGATCGGAGGGTGGAGGGAGGAGAACGGAGGATGCAGGGATGAGAACGGAGGGTAGAGGGAAGAGAACGGAGGGTGGAGGGAGGAGAACGGCGGGTGGAGGGATGAGAACGGAGGGTGGAGGGAGGAGAACGGCGGGTGGAGGGAGGAGAACGGAGGGTGGAGGGATGAGAACGGAGGGTGGAGGGAGGAGAACGGAGGGTGGAGGGAGGAGAACGGCGGGTGGAGGGAGGAGAACGGAGGATGGAGGGATGAGAACGGAGGGTGGAGGGAGGAGAACGGAGGGTGGAGGGATGAGGGTGGAATGAAGAAACTCTACCATAAAGGAGGAAAATTTACCCTAGGACCCATTGAGACTCCAGCCGTTGATACCTAATGACTTGGTGTTGACGTCACGGGGTATTTGTAGGCTGTTAGTCAACCCTGTGTCCACCTTTCCTGACTGACTAACTGAAATATGTTTCCCTAATTGAGTGTGTTAGTTCTCCCTGCCCTCGAGTAGCGCTACCGGAAGTATAAGTTAATCGGAAGTCGAACTTTTGGATATTTACGTCAATGTCTGTCTCCCAGGACCACCTTTCAACATTATCTTCCAACTAGATAATATTGGTGTCTGGTGTTGTCAATGGGAAAGAAAAAACAGATTATACCTTTTATATAGTGAAAATTATCTAATATTTAAAATCCCTTCATAATCTGATACTCAAAACGTAAAATATATGTCAGTCAGTATTTGGAGGAGGTGGCGGTCAGATTCAGGGGTGTTGAGTACCGCGGTGGCCAAGAGAAGAATTTACCGAGAACAATAAACCACCAGATCAAAGGAATGCAGACGACTCATCCAGTCATAGATTGATGTGAATGCATTCCATCCCTTTTGACGAGGCGATCATCCCATACAAAAGCGGGTTAAGATCCTCCCTCTCAGCGTATTCGAATCCTATTAGGCCTATTGAACGGCTGGAGTTACAGACGGGGGAGTCGATCCTCTTTTGTTTTGGTGGGCCGGGTGACGTCGCCATCATCATCATCATCATGCACGGGAGGCGACTGGGACGTTGTGATCCTAATAATTATTTGTTGTTCCTATGACAGTCCTTGTCCAGCTGGCGCGGGAAACTGGCTCTGTAAATCTGAAAGGTCCATAATATACCTGACAGGTCTCCGGATACTTGACAAAACTGACGAACTAGACACACTCTTCTCCCCATCCTTCATGCAGAGAATTAGTTACAACTTCAGTCTCTAATAAAAGGCCTTAGACAATAATCCACAAAGAATTAGAAAAGGACGGAAAATCCTAGATATTTAGAGACGGCCATAAAAAAAATCCACAGTTTATTAAAAGGTGTTGTATAGGGAGAAGGACAAGTATGGAGCAACAAACACTGAGGCACTAACAGATGTACTAACAGTCAGGATGCGTCTTGGCTACAAATGATGGAAGAATCTTGAGTACTGAAGACACCCCAGACAGATGGAAGAAACCAATGGGCGGAGCCTGCTGGATCTCTAACCAATCACAGACGTCGACACAAGTGGCTTAGTGACGAGAGGGGCGTATCAGTTGACGAAGGGGAGAAGTTAGATGTTGGAGGGATGGAGAAAGGGTGGGGGGGGGGGAGGGGATGATGGAGAGTGGAAGGGGAAATTGTTGGGGGAGATGCTATGAGTAAAGGGGGCTTAGGGTGGAGGGTATCGTAGTGAGGGAGGGAAACCTAGTAACTTGTGGACCATACTTGAATACTGGTAATATGGCGTCACACCTCGTCCTTATGGTGACGGATAAGAACGAAGGTCGCAGATTGACATTGATGATGGAAATTCAATAATGTTGAGATAAAGTTAATAACGAGAGAAATAAAAAATAAAAAATACCCCGGTGACAGCAAGCTTAGACCCTTTAGTTATCTCTGGGAACACGGGGATGTATCTGTACTGCTGGCTGACAGAGAGAGCTTAAAGCCCCCTGGTGCCTCGTTAATCCTGGTGACAAGGGCAGACAAGGAGTGTGAGTATCTTTAGGATGCTGAGATAAGACAAGATGAATCAGATCGTCTGGGCGTCGCTACAGTGTCTAGCTCGGGTTTATCAGAGACGATAATGATAGATGAGGGATTAAGGAGAGGGTGAGAGGCGGTCCTGTTGATGTTGTTGTGTGAGTCTCCCCTCCCTTCCTCCCAACACCCACCTACCCTCACCTCCCTCCCTCCCTCCCTCCCTCTCTCCATCTCTCCCTCCCTTACCTCACCTCACACATGCTGGAGGGGTGATATCTGAGGCACAGATACGAAGATAAAGAACCGATAATGCAGCACTCAAAGGGGTAGGAAGGGGATGTTTTAATGGGAACAACAGAAGTACTCATTTGTTATATCTCTTTTTATTCATCTGTCAATTATCTTTATTTTTATTTGTTTTCTGTCTTTAATAAGTGTATGAAGATGTCAGTGTTGTGTATTAAGTAAGAATCACATCAGACAAGGGATAATCTGACATCCAATCTGGGAGTGAATCGAACATAAGTTACAATAGGGAGAGGCAAGACCACGACTTTTACAATGACTTAGGAATTGTTGATGTGTTGGCTGTGTTATGGTGTTGTCCTGTTTCTCTCTCTTCTTTATCATCATTTTCTTATTATTTTTATTGTCTTTCTCCTACCTCGCCTTGATTATTTTCTTCTTCTTCTTCTTCTTCTCCTTCTATGTCACTTTATCGTAATATATCAGGTGAATTATTGTAGATATTTAATCATATATATACACGAGTTAATCTTTATACTACTTCCGTGTGGTGCTGCTGTGTTCAGGTGGTGATATGTTATCCGTTTGGCGAGTCAGGGTGATGTCAGGATAGTGTGTGAGTGTCAGGGTGATGTCAGGATAGTGTGTGAGTGTCAGGGTGATGTCAGGATAGTGTGTGAGTGTCAGGGTATTGTCAGGATAGTGTGTGAGTGTCAGGGTGATGTCAGGATAGTGTGTGAGTGTCAGGGTGATGTCAGGATAGTGTGTGAGTGTCAGGGTATTGTCAGGATAGTGTGTGAGTATCTGGGTGATGTCAGGATAGTGTGTGAGTGTCAGGGTGTTGTCAGGGCAGTGTGTGAGTGTCAGGGTGTTGTCAGGGCAGTGTGTGAGTGTCAGGGTGTTGTCAGGGCAGTGTGTGAGTGTCAGGGTGTTGTCAGGATAGTGTGTGAGTGTCAGGGTGTTGTCAGGGCGGTGTGTGAGTGTCAGGGTGATGTCAGGATAGTGTGTGAGTGTCAGGGTGTTGTCAGGGCGGTGTGTGAGTGTCAGGGTGATGTCAGGATAGTGTGTGAGTGTCAGGGTGTTGTCAGGGCAGTGTGTGAGTGTTAAGACAGGCCATAAACAACACAGATGCATAGTTAAAATGGCACCGCACAACAATACCAGAATGATGGCGCCTCAAGGTATACTGTTTGGGCCAACGAGAGTCAAACGATGCCTCCCTCCCCTGGTCAGAGCCACTTGACCCTGGGTGACCTAACACTACCCAGATGCAGGAGATAGCGTGGACACGACCCAGTAAAGTTAGTTTGTCAGTGGGAGGAGGTGAGGCAGGGTGTGTTAGGGTCGGTGAGGGCGAGGCGAGGCACCGGAGACAGCCTCGGGGGGGCGACACACGACTCCTCAACCCTCCCTGGGGGTCCTCCAGCCCCCTCACCAGCCCCTCACTAGTCCCTCACCAGCCCTCCCATCTGGCCACCCCCTAGGTTCACACAGCGCCCCAGGGACCTGTTCGGTACATCCCACAATCTTGGGTGGAGGGGCAACAAGTGCCTCGAATGAGAGCTTCAAGGGGGAGGTTAACACGTCGAGGAATCACTTACACGATACGTTAAGTCACAACACGAGTGATGAAGAGGTATGAATTTTTTTTTCAGTTTAATAAAGTAAAGAAAAATGGAGGGAGAGAGAGAGAGAGAGAGAGAGAGAGAACAAGTGAGGCAAAGAGAGATGGGGGAGAGAGAACAGAGAGAGACACATACACCGCAAGAGAGTGAAAGAGAAATTAATAGAGAACAGATAAGGTAAAAAATTATTTGAAGAAAGGGGAGCAGGGATAGACACACACACACACACACACACACACAGAAGAGAGAGAGCGAAAGAGAGAGAACCAAAAAAGAGACTTAAAGAAGAAATAGAGATAGAAGGGAAGAAAGACATAAAGAAAAGAAAGCGAAAAGAGAGGGAGAGAGAGAGAGAGACAGTGTCACCCCACAGACGAAGGAACACATACCAGACGTCTTATTTCTTCTGCCAGTTCTTGAAAATCTCTTCCCTAGGCCCCAGGGGACGGCCCTCCCTTGTTGTGTGGTCACACCTCACCCCTAATCTTCCTCCTCCTCCTCCTTACTCCTCCTCCTCCTCCTCCTCCTTATTCCTCCTCCTACTCTTATAGGTGTTTTTTATTTTTTTTCTATTTCAACTAATTTACAAACCAGTATCTGTACAGTTAAGGTCTTAAGTACAGGTACACGTATGTTTGTAATTACAGGTACAGTTGTAGGTATATATATATATATATATATATATATATATATATAATATATATATATATATATATATATATATATATATATATATATATATATATATATATATATATATATATGGTTTCAAGTACAGTACAGGTATATTCACAAGTACAGGTTCAGTTACAAATATATTTGATTGATTATTATTATTATTATTATTCCCTCTCATTACTACTTTGTCTTTATCATCATTTCTTCCTGTTTTCCTTTTTGTTCCTTATTCTTACTTTCGTTTCTCTTTTCCTTTACACTCTTCTTATCTCCTTCACTTCCTCATTATCTCACTTATTTGAGGTGTTTCTATATCCTCCTTCACTTAATCGTTTTTTGTGAGTTTTTTCCCTCACTTATGTCTGGGTGAGGGAGCAGATCCAGGGTGAGGGAGCAAACTTAGTGTGAGAGAAGTGGGGAGAATGAGGGAGGGAGGGTGCAGCAGCTGGCAGGGTGATGGAACACCTGTACTGCAGTATACCTGGTTTCAGTACCCCCCCCCCCCCTCTCTAATTAAGCTCAACAACTCGTGGTATTAAGTTATTTACCCTGAGCCACCACCGTCACCACCACCACCGTCACCACCACCACCACCACCCCATCACCACCGTCACCATCACCACCGTCACCACCACCGTCACCACCACCGTCACCACCACCACCCCATCACCACCGTCACCATCACCACCCCATCACCACCATCACCACCATCACCACCACCACCACCATCACCACCATCATCACCACCACCACCATCACCACCACCATCACCACCACCACCACCACCATCACCACCATCACCACCATCACCATCACCATCACCACCACCATCACCACCATCATCACCACCACTAACTAACAACACCTTCTGACTCACTTCGTCCTTCTTAGCCTAATTTTTCCAGATCTTTCTTAATTTCCTTATTTTTCTTTTATCTTTCATTATATCTTTCTCTTCTATATATCGATTTGTCCTTTCTAGGGTTTTCTATCTCCCCTTCTCCTTCTCCTCCATCTTCTTCTTCTTCTTCTTCTCCTCCTTTCCACCTATCTCCCACTTCTCCAATATCTCCCTCACCCTCTCATCATCTCATCGTCTTCTCCCTCACATCCTTCAATCACTTCCTTCCCTCTTCCTACTTTCTTTCTTTTCTCCTCACCTGCTTTCCCATTCCTTCTATAATCTCTTCCTATCCCATTTCCTTACCTCTTACTTCCTTTTTCTCTCCTCTCCCTTTTCCTCATATCCTCCTCTCCTTTTCACCTTTCCCTTTTCTCTTCCCCCCCCCCTCTACCTCTCCCCTCTTCTTCTCCTTCTCTCCCTTCCTCTCCCTTCTCCCTCTTCCTCCCTTCCATCCCATAAGGAAGGCTAGTGTCCGGGGCGACCTCGACTCCATCCCCTTTCCACGTAGACAATTACACCCAGCCGTTATCACCCCACACCATCCAGAGACAGACAGACAGACAGACAGACAGACAGACAGACAGACATACATACGGACAGACAGACAGACAAACGGAAGAATACGGAACGTTAAAAAAATTAAATGTAACTGGAGAAGAATGTGTGTGTGTGTGTGTGTGTGTGTGTGTGTGTGTAATAGGAAGAGTGTGAAGAGAGGGAGAATGTGATGATAGAGGAATAACTGAGATGAAAAAAGAGAGAGAGAAGGGGAAGTAGAAAGAGTACAAGAAATGATTACGGTGGAAGAGGAGGAGGAGGAGGAGGAGGAGAGAGGAGAGAGGAGGGAAAGGCAGAGTTTGGCGGTAAAGGAATGACGAAGGTGAAGAGAGAGAGAGAGAGAGAGAGAGAGAGAGAGAGAGAGAGAGAGATAGACAGAGTGAGTCAAAACATTAACCCCTTCACTACACGGACGCCACTTTTATATGGTTAACCCCAGATGTTATTCGGTTGAGAGGCGACCCCGTACACAGAGAGTTTAATAGACCATCACCCTGAGTAAACTACCATACTATTATTTCCCGCTACTAAACCAATTAAACCAAAAAGGAGATATTTTTCTGAAGGGTTTATATGTTTTTAAAAGTTCCTGTATTGCGTAAAGATAAGACAAGTGTATCAGTCCTAACCTAACCTAACCTAACGTGATAAGAGTGTGGCTGTATTCGTAAAGGTATCTTATTGACTTTGTACCTGTGCGAAGGTATATGTAAGGCTTCCCTGATCAGGTACCATTGTATTTTTTTTTTCAATCGGTTTATAATAAAGATGGCTTCCTCGATACTGTTATAATCTAATTTATATGCAAGAGAAACATCTACTTATTGTAACCTTCCCATTTCAACTTACAATGTAAAGGGTTTGTTGGTATTGTCATCAAGTTGAGGGTTTAAAATGGGACTTTATTGAGGTCGCTGCAGCACACAGACAATGCAGCATCAAGCACCACCCATCACAATCGGGAAACTCGTATGAATACACTGGTCATTAAGATCGGGAAGTTGGTAAGATTGGATCGGATGTCCCCCGAGTGTCTCTGGGATATCCCGTTGGTTATCGTGGGATGTTAGGAGCACTACACCACCAGGCGGTTGACCTTTACCATAGGGAGTGGGTAGGTTGGGGGGGGGGGGTATTATTGAGGGATGTAGAGGTTCTTGAGGGAAATGAAAAAGTGAGAAGGTTTTGTTTTATAAAGGAATTGAGGATTTTTTATGAATACCTCCTTAAGGTCAGCTAGATGTGATATTCAAGGCATAGAATATACATTTTCACTAAACGAACTTCATACCTGGTCACCACACCATCAGCGACCCCTGTTGACCTCAGTGTAGGGTACACATACGGTCTACGAGGCATTACTGTCATTCCCGTTTAGAGAATCCGTAATTAGATCTGTCTCAACAAAACACTCAAATTCTTTAGACAATAATCGAGTGTGCATTTTCCTCGTATATTAAGGCCACGTTATATCACCTGCAGAACGCGACGCACGACTACAGATAACACCATGAACTCGATTATTTTATCTGTTTTTATCTAGGACCTGACCGTTGCCCCTCCACCCCACCTGACGACGCCCTGAGACCTACGACCTTAACAACGTTCCCAGCGTGTCGTGAAGTAGGACCCCTGTAAATGATTGTATCCTGCCGGGGACCAGGATATGGGTTACTACTCGTACGCCAACAATGCAACGTGTGCGTCGACAGGAAGCAACAACGGGAGGAGGAGGAGGGGGAAAGAGAGAGGAAGCGAGAGGCAGAGGAAGTGGGAAGGAAGGAAGAGGTGCACAGGTGAACACATCCGCCCACAGGTTAATGGAGCCATGAATGTTCCTCCCTCAGGTGAGGACCCCACGGCCGCCCACACACACACACACACACACACACACACACACACACACACACACACATACACATACACAAAAGATCAGCAATCATAAGGGAAGTTGTTTGTGACGGACAAGAGACATAACTGCTGGAGCATAATGCAGACGAGAGGGACCACCGTCTTTGTTGGCCTCGCACCGACACACACACACACACACACACACACACACACACACACACACACACATCCCAAGAGATGAAATCTGACCCTGTACTCATAAAAGGTTTCTAATAAAGATGTAAGAGAACGCATCCAACTGCGAGTAAAAAGGTAAATTATCAAAAGCTCGTAAGTCAAATTTGCCCCGATGAAATAAGTCGTTAAATCATCATCAGATTCACTTAAGATATAACACAAAAATAGACTCTTAAAAGTTAATATGTTAAGTCAGTGAGAATAAATGTCTTGTCAGTCAGTCAGAGATAAAATGACTCACAGAGCTTAGGTAAGAGAACTCTACATTGCCATCACCATGCAGCACCACGACACAAACCGGAGAATGCTTAAACAAAAAATCGTAAATGGTTTAATTCCATGTTGCATCGCATTCCGTCTTTTAGCGGAAGCCCTGTGTCCGGGGGGTGGAAGCGGAAGGAAGGAAGGAAGGGCTGAGGAGCGGAAGTAACAACTGGTCAGCGAGATAATTTGATAATAATGGAGATAATGGAGCAATGATAATGACAATGGTGGCAGCACGCGCAGACACGCCCGACCCGCTGATGAGGGCGTGTGTGTGTGGGTGAGGGAGTGTGTGTGTGGGTGAGGGCGTGTGTGTGTGGGTGAGGGCGTGTGTGTGTGTGGGTGAGGGCGTGTGTGTGTGGGTGAGGGCGTGTGTGTGTGAGGGCTTATGTGTGGGGGGGGGGATAAGGGCGTCTGTGTGTATGTGTGAGTAAGGGCGTGTGTGTGTGGGTGAGGTTGTGTGTGTGTGTGTGTGTGAGGGCGTGTGTGTGTGTGTGTGTGAGGGCGTGTGTGTGTGGGTGAGGGCGTGTGTGTGTGGGTGAGGGCGTGTGTGTGTGAGGGCTTATGTGTGGGGGAGGATAAGGGCGTCTGTGTGTGGGTGAGGGCGTGTGTGTGAAATGATTTTAGTTTTACCACAGACAGTAGCTAGTTTATTGTGCATCCCATACTCATCCTGTGGGCGGTAGCGCAAAAGGATTACAGAGGTCACAAGGTGTGTGTATAAACGACCCCAGTGATCAGGATATTGTGGCACTGAATGTTCCAGAGTATTTCAAATATGTTGTTTGCTTCTGTACATAGAGAGTAACTTATTCACCTTTTCACACACACTCTCACACACACACACACTCACACACCTGATTCTCACTCACACACCCTTCATCCTCACTCAACTTCCGCCCCCTTCATCTCACCTATTCCGGGTCATATAAATATTTCTCTAGTCTAGGGACAGACAGACAGATACTTGAAGAGACCAAACCTTACTTACCTTTTAAAATTTACAAGAAACCAGTAGAAAGTAATTTAAAAAACAATATAAAGTTTAATGTCATCTTATAATTTCCTATACTAAGCATAACCAGAATCTTGTCACAGTACTGTTAATAAACCTCGCTTTGTTATGGCTCTTCCTTTTAGAGAACCGGTTCACACCCTCACCATTGGGACTGTTCTATTCACCGGACTTACAGCATTTATTAATTGCTTCCGCTCCTTCCCTTTGTTTATTTTCCAGTTATTTTATAGGTATCGGCATTTTATTTCCCCAAAGTGTATCCCCAATTTGTTAGCAGACGAGTATAATAATTTGGCCGTGTGTACGTCAGCCATCAAAGGGCCATCTTCATTACAATATAGACAAGGCCTTGTTTTGTATCTTAGTCTGTTCTTTAAGACTATTATAACTGCAACTGTCACTATATGTTCACGCTCATTTATTAGTTAAAAAATCATCCTTATGAAGTAAATATCTAATAATTCTTTTGAAAATCCAGCACTAATTGATAAACCAAAATTATGAACTAAATATATTCGCCATCTGTAACTCTCAACCAGTATATTTTATTCATAAGACATAATTATTAAGTAACAAACTATGATAGTTAGTTCTCAATCCAGTCTTGTTTTTGTTCATAAGCGTTAATGACGAGTAATCAAGTATTATGTTATTTATCAACAGTTTTACTAAATCAAGTATAATAAGGCAGTACGTTTACTACTCAGTCTTTTAATTCACATTCCAGTTATATTAATCCATGATTATCATCAATGACCTAAGAACCAGTATTATTACCTCTGTAACCAGCATGTTTAATTCATGGTCTAGCATTATAGGGTTAAGATCTGGCATTATCGCTTTAACATCAAGTATTACAGGAAGGCTAATAAGTCCGGCTGTTCATTACGTGGCACCGTTCTCCCTCTCCTTCCTTTACCGGGCGCCACAACTTCCCTCACACAGTCCCTTCACCACCCTGAGTAAACCCTATCATACCCGGCCAAAAGGACCTTTTTACTTTGCAGCAGGCGCGTATGATAGCACCTTATGTTTGTAAAGCTATTATACGCTAAGGGCCAGTCGTGTTTTCAAGGAATATTCACTCCTATAATATTAAGTCTTAAGAATCGGAGTTTCAGGCCGTAATGACTTAAAGATTCAACAGGTTTGCGTTTCCGACGAAGAAAATTAACTTGTCCTCCCCAAGGACCCGCGGTCTTGGTGAGTAAGCGACCAAAATTTCTCATTTCAGGAAAAAAGGTGAGAATATTACATGAGGTGGACCTGGCGTCGGGAGGGTCGAGTTCGCGGGCTTTTGTGTTGCGTAATGTAAACAAACTTTTGTGTTTACGTTGAAGCAATTTAGTTTACACGGGAGCTAACTTTTGTGACAGAATGTTGTTTGTTCGGTTCTTCTTTACCGTGAGGAAGTAAGCTGGACTTAAACACAAGTTATAATTGAAAAATGTTCAATTACCAGACATTAATGATTTAAACTCTGTGTGACGGTATCATTTCAAGAGACCGCCTCCTGCTTCACGAATTTTAAATCACATCCCGAGGTTTCCCCACCACCCCTCCTCCCACCTTTTGTTCAGCTACCTCCTCGATTTACTCATTAAACCTTCTCTAATGTGTGAAGAGGCTTAGGAAGGAACAAATCCTTTTTTTTTTAAAAAAGACAGTATTTTTACATTTCTAGAAGCGACCCTGGCCACAACTATATTTCAAAATATACTATTGAGCGGTCACTTAAATAACAGTATTGAAAGTCGTATAATTAAACAGTAATAGGATTCATTTATATATAGAGTTGTATCCCTTGTTTTATAATAATTGGACTAATTGATTTATACATGATATAACTTAATGTACTTTACTTACACTGTACTATATCAATTCATTGTGGAAATGTCAGACCTGGCCCCGCCCAGCAATATGGCGTATGGTTTTGTGATTGGAATGTGGCAGTATTCTCAGGGAAGTAAATTTTAGTCAATTTACAGCATTTCATTAATATTTATTTGTTTTCTTAATGAAGTTTCGCAAAAATTTTAAAGTCAATATATCATGCCAGACTATGTAGTTATCAAAAGAGTGAATAAAGATTAACTTTTATTTCATCTGAAGAGTAAGGCAATCAGTTAAAAAAGACTCAAGACTGAAGCCGACAAGAGAGATTTGTGTGAAAAAGTAAGTCATTTTTTAAGAACCTAACCTAACCAAACCTAACCTAGCTTAACCTAACCTCTCTTAATCTAACTTAACCTAAGCTCTCTTAACTTAACATGAAGTGAATCAGCGGGTACATCCTCAGAGTCGCCAGGAAGTTTTTGATGTGCACTGACTGAGGAGACGTCTTCTAAGGATTGTGTGGATGTGGGTAATTTTAGGATGCCGAATAAATGCTGGTATTGCCTAAACTGTATAATAAAAGTCAACGAGGCTATTGCTGAAAATAAGGGAAAGAGATACTGTACTTAGATCCTCACTAAAACTGAAGTTGCTGATAGGATAAAGGGAGTAGTTAAGAGGAGCTATGCTCAGGTTGAGGCAGCGTCACAGGAGGTGACTGAGAGATGTGTAGGATGAAAACAGCCTAGGGAGGACGTCGGGATCGTACTGTATGGAGTACCTTAGAGTCAGTCGGAGGAATCTGAAAGTATGAAAACACTTAACAGGATGAGATAGATTTCAAGATATCTGTACAGAGGCTCTGAACCAGTCAGCTACACCTAACGAAGTGAAGAGGCTAAGACAGAAGCAGGATAATAAGCCCCTCCCCCTCAGGATAACATTAGAGAACAAAGTAAAAATAGAAATTTATCCGGCAAGCAAAAAAAATAGCATTTTGGGACATATTCATAAGTCCTGATCGCAAGGTAGTCCAGAAAGAACAGAAGAGCGCGGAGAACTCTTGATTCAATGAGAAACGGGAACGAACTTGAGTGGGTTTTATACTAGGAGAAAGTAGTGACGGCAAGTGCGTCAGTACAGAGCCAAGGGACAGCGAGATGCCCTCCACCCCCCCGACCTTTAACCCAGGGGTAAGCGCGCACTGCTCCGGCCACACCCTACAAAATAAATCCCCAAGGACAAACCCACCAGCACTAGTAATACAAGCAGACATTTATACATGAGTTATGCGACGGTTGACTATGTTAAGAAGAAATCTCAGAAGTTCAAGAGATGGGTCGAGACATAATGAGCTAACCTCCTTCCCCCTTGGAGCTAATACTGAAAAATGGAGGGTGACCATATATTTCAATAAAATTATGTCTAGTTTGAGTGGTGGGCTGGTGGTATTTTATTTTATTCACGGGTGTGCAAAACATGTTTGTGTAAGCTACCCACCTACGTTTTTATGTTTTCTATGATTGAAAATAGAAAATGAGCTTCGACGGGTATCTTACTTAATTTTATAATATTTCATTATCTAAATTTCGGTTGGTCATCTTAGAATAAGAGGAAAACCTCAGGCACGGAGAGAGATTAGAAAACCTGGAGTTGTCTACCTATCGATGGGCAGAGGGTGACGATAATTTATAAGCACCTCAGAGGACATTGCTCAGTCGAGTGTTCCTATTTAGAACTGACGGATGCCTTCTCCACTATAGTGGTCTCAGCCGCAAGTTAAAGAAGTTACAAGTTCAGAAAATTGTCTGGTCAAATTTTTGGGGAGTGAGTGTTGTTAACTCTTGGAATAACGTGCCAGAGAGTGTTGTAACGGTACCGAGTGTGATTTCATTTAACCACTTGTGTACGGGGTCCCCTCTCTCCTGAATAAAATTTCTAGGATTAGCCAAATAAAATATTAAAAGTTTCTTTCCCGTAGTGAAGGGGTTAAGACGAGACTTGTTACATTCTGGAGCAAGTACTTGCCAACATTGCGTAAGAGAGACGTGACCGATCAACCACAGGCCTATTAGTGGCAAAGAGAATTAAGAAAATTAATACCACTACTAATACACTGAGTCTTCACACCAAGAAGAGCCCCTTACTCCTCCGTTGAGTAATACACAGCCTCTCCCAGCCGACGATCACCCGTTAACTATTTAATAGTTACAATATACTTCTCGGGTTACAGCAGTAACGCGCGTATCTCTCAAACTCTGTCATAGATTCGAGACTGGCCCGAGACACAAGTGCCTGGGAGGGTATTTTCCAATTGCGACCCTACCAAACACCACAGGATTCCTCCGGGTACTCCTGTACTTGACAATAAATTTCATAACCAAATTACGAAGGTTCTGGACCAACCGTCTGAACGGTTAGTGAGTTGATAAAGGATGAAATAATTTTACAACATGCTGTTGTGAGGGTGTTAGTGGGACACTGGCAACGCGCGTATATCTCACGAATGTGCCCTGCGTTCGATTTCCGTGTCGGGGCATGTTTTCTTCGGGTATTCTGATTACTTTTTGTATTGTATCGCCAAAGCGATAAACAATAAATAAATAAATAAATAAATACACCTCTGTGTTAAAGTTCTTTGTCACAGGTACATTGATAGACTCGGGAGCATAGAAAAAATGTCCTTCCAGCTGTAACTGTAACTTTCAATCTAGTCAAAGGACAATGATCACTGTCAAGAGATAATACAGTATATCGAACAAGAAAACAAAACAACTGAGCTGGCTTGCAAAAGTCAGGGTCATGAAGTGGGTCATTCCTCGAGTACTAATAAATTCTTTGAAGCTCAATCAAGAGTCCATCATTCTGTCACTTTATGTAACTTCCTGACAAAACCCATGACCCTTCAGGCTTTTACGCCCTAAATGCATGAGTCATGAAGGCAAGCATGAACTACGCATGCTTCCCTGATGGACGCTGTAAACGTTTTTACGCTTCACCTTGCACTGGATGACAAGGGGGTGCCCAATAAACTAGCCCCCTCGGGGGCAAATATATAGAACAATAAATCAAGCGTGATAATAACTTATAATAAACTGAATATGTGTACAGAAAAGGGGATAAAGTGCTTCCTATTTTCAACATATATACTGTGAACAAACTGATGCCTGACTTGAGTTGCACTATGTTATTCATACAATGTAATTATATAAACGGCAACACCAAAGCTATAAAGATGTTTGTCTCATTCTTACCATGTGAATAAAGTAGTAGCCCCATTTACTCCAGGAAAGGGATTAATTCTGCCCACTCTTACAGGGATCTTATCATAGGCTGATTATGCCGTTAGTTGCAACACCACTCGCAATAACCAAGCCCTCAGTGCGCAGTAACTTAACATAGTCACCTTGAAAGTGCAGTTAACAGCTAAGAAGAAATAATCATCGAAATCTGATATAGTTTGAATAAGAAATTTTATTGAAATATTCCTTGTATGAATCATGCACTATAAATGTTCCTGCTGTAATATTTCTTCCATTTTCTACTATACTTGCCTGGATTCGAATGCTTTGACTTCTCTCTTTGTACAATCTACCGTATAAAAATAGAATTATGCTTTGGTTCACCTGATGTTATTTATATGTGTTTTTACTCTCATTTTTTATATTAATGTTATCATAGTAAGGAAATAATGACGAGGTTTATTCCGTACTTATGATACACACCGTCAATAAGTCAGAACAAAAACATTTCTCATAGCGCAAGACGAGAAATATTATTTTTATTGACATCTTCTATTAATATATTATTCTCAATGATTAGAAATAATTATAATAAACAAATTCACATAGCCGAATATCGATTATTATAGAAGATACGAAAAAAATAGTTAGTAAGGTAATCATTCGAACGCATTGATGGAGGCCTTGTTATGTGACGTCATTCTTACAAACAGACAGAGGAGAGAGTGAAACAGTTCCAGTATATACAACATTTTGTCCCCTCTGGAGTGTCTGGAGTGGCGGAGTTGGGAGTCATGGATTCAGACGAGGAGTATCTTTATGACTGTGATAGTGGTAATGAGTCTAGTGGGGATGATGTGGGGCTGGACTTCGACATTGAGGGTGATGCAGAATCAGGAAGCAGCAAGTATAGAGATACGGAAGACTATCCTTATGAAGTGCTTTCAACAGAGGATATTACTAGACACATGATCGACTGTATTAAGGAGGTTAACAGTGTAGTCAATGTGAGTACCAGTCGTGGCAGATAACTGTGAGAAATGCATATTCCTCACTCCCTGACATAACATCTCTCATCTCCTTACACATCATAGGGTGTAAGGTTGGTTTTTAAACTACCTTTCTGGCATTTCACAGTCCAGTTAACTTCAGTTTTCACAGTAGTTTGAAAATCATATCTCAAAATGTAAATATTTTAACATTGTTTCAGATAAAGAAATGTTCTTATAAGTGATGGTGAAGGTGTTAAATAAAGGGACCACCATCTTACCTGGAGCTTCTTGACAGAATCTTTACTGATTTATTTGTTTGTGTTGGAATATGTATACAGCCAGGATGGGAAAACAATGAAAAGTTTATTTTTTATTATTATTATAATTATTTTTAGTAATACAAAGTGGAGGGAGAGATCAAAAACATGTCTTTCATATTTGTTCTGCATCCAGTGACTGTAAATAATTGAAACTTGATGATTTGAACAGCCAGTTATATGAGAGCAATTAACACTCTTAGGTAGGGAGTATTACAGAGCGTTGGTAAAGTTTTTCTGTAAAATAGAATTTCAACATAAAGACATCATGGTGTGATAAGTTTTAAATTGGATAAAATCATGGCTCACAGATAGAACACAAAGGGTCAGCGTATATGGTGTTAAATCTGGTCTTTGTTACCAGTGGGGTTCCCCAGGGGTCAGTACTGGGCCCACTCTTGTTCGTAATCAACATACACGATCTAGATACTGGGATCTGCAGTGACAAAGCAAGTTTGTGGATGACACCAAGATAGGGTGGCAGATTAATTCAGGGCAGGATGCAAATGCACTACAAGAGGATTTAAATAAGCTGCAGGAGTATTCAGAAAAATTGCAAATGAAATTCAACACCAGCAAGTGTAGCGTACTTAATAATGGAAGAACAAATACTGTCATTGTATACAGCCTTAACAACATCAACCTAGAGAAGTCGACTTGTGAAAGAGACTTAGGGGTACTTGTAAGCCCGGACCTACGGCCTAGAAAACAATGCGTTAATGTTTGAAATAAGGCTCATTCGCTAGGCCACGGTAAGACGCCACCCTCCGGGAGGCTCCACATTGTCTCACTGTTCAGTCCCCAAAGCTTCTTCTTCCATCAATAGTTCATTAACAGTGTATGTAAGTTCCATGTTTTTCACTACAACAGTATAGAAAAGTATATTTTTTTAGCGTTAAACTGCTATTATTTTATAGTCTAATCATCACTACATATAACATCATCCATCATCACTACGTATAACACCATCCATCATGACTACATATAACACCATCCATCATGACTACATGTAACACCACCCATCATCACTACATATAACAACATCCATCATCACTACATATAACACCATCCATCATCACTACATATAACACCATCCATCATCACTACAGATCGGTAAAGTAGTTTCCGAGATTCTCGTGCGGACACACACACACACACACAGACAGACTTCTTTGTTTTATATATATATAGATAGATGGATATCAATTCACTGGAGTCAGTGCAGCGAAGAATGACGCAAATTATTCCGGGACTTAGAAACCTTCCATATCAAGATAGATTAAAGAAACTAAACTTGCATTCCCTAGAAAGACGAAGAGTGCGGGGAGATATGATAGAAGTATTTAAGTGGGTGAAAGGAATCAATAGAGGAGATATAGATAAAGTTTTTATAATATCCGAGCAGGATAGGACTCGTAGCAACGGATTTAAGTTGGATTAGTTTAGGTTTAGGAGGGAGATAGGAAGGAACTGGTTCACAAATAGGGTGGTGGACGAGTGGAACAATCTTAGCAACTTTGTAGTAAGTGCTGGAATGCTGGAAAGTTTTAAAAGGAGGCTGGATTGATTCATGGATGACAGAGAGTGGTAGTAACTCTCAACAGGGGCTGCCATGCACAGGCCAACCAGCCTATTGCAGACTCCTTATTTTCGTATGTTCTTATATTTAATACCGGTAGGCGTTAAGTCACTGCTATGTTATATTCTATAAATGGAAACAATGAATTCATCCTCAAACAAAAGTGGCAGACAGCTGATTTTGGTAAAGGAATAGATAATGGCTACCACCAGAAGGACTTGTCCAAATTGGTTTAATTTTTTCTACACACTCATATCATGATAGTAAACACAAAAATGGAATCGACAATGCATAGAACCTAATAGAACCTGACCTAACATACCCATAGGTTGGGTTTGTTAGTTCAGGGTCTATTAGGTTCTATGCATTATCTGTTAATTTATGTGTTAAACAACTTACCTTAATATTGAGGTAGATATACATCAGCAATGTCGAGAAGCAATACGTGGAAGCGTTCACCATCATTTATAGGAAGCGTCTCTTGAAGAGGGATTCAGCTAGGTAAACAACAAAAATGGCGCCAGTAAGAGAATTGTGAAGCGGGATGGGGTAAATAAAAAATAAAATAAAATAAAAAATAAAATCATAATAGAAAGTTGTTGTGTCTTTTAATATATATTTAAAATCATATAAAAAAATAAGTAAAGCAAAAATTAAGAAAATCGACAAACAACTTCTGGTGGAAGCTGTTATCTACGCCTTTACCGTTGATTCTATGTCCATTAGATACAAAATTACCCATAAACCCTCTTATATGCCCTTGTAATCCAATTCATGGTGGTGGTACTCTGGAGTGTAGTTCACAAAACCCAAGAAATGTTGGTTAAGATTCAGAAAAGGTCAACGACGGATCTCTTTATTTAATTGTATTTACGGAGATAGAACACTTTCATCGGAAATTTATATATCGAGTTTTTTTTACTTCAATTTCAGGTTTGGTGATTTTGTTTTTTCTTTTGTCTGGTTGGGTTAGTTTTACAGACCAGGAGGAGATAGAAGGTTAGGTCAGGTTATTCTAGTTTCTGTGGTTAGGTTATGTTAGGGATTTGAGAGTCATTATGCTTTAGACGATATTTTTATTTAGCAAAAATTTATTTCCTCCTCCATTTTGGGGATTTGCTTGATAAACTGAAGAACTATTGTTCTATTGAAAAAGTTTCCTAACTTTGCTCCTTAACTGAGACACCTGTTTTTAAATATTGCACGAGTTCTTTAAAGTTGTGTAATAATTTAGGTTTTGTTTTGTAATTTTTTCTTTTTTTGCATGTTTTTTTTACTCCACAATCTGCCTCTACTTCAAAGCTCTGCCCACTTTGTGTGGTCAAAATCACCTCTTTTTGTTTTAAGTGAAATTGAAAGTAGAAAAATCTAAATATCGATTTCCGACAAAAACACTGGAGAGTATTCTTTTTTCCTTCCTGTCTCCCAATATTCAAATCAATATAGAGTTCTGTGGTTAGCCTTTTCGGAATCTTTACCACATTGTCTATAGAATGACAAAAATACAATACGATGTTCGTGTGTATGTACTAGCTACTATAGGAAATTTTTGGGTAAGTTCGTTTTTGTTTATTGTTTTGATAACTTTTTCTGCAAAAGTATTATTAAAAGGTCCATTAATTATTCCACAAACATGGACGAATAATTTAGGCATGAAAAACAACATTCTTTAATATAGTTTTTAAGGCTGAACACAACAAACACAGTGAGTGCCATGGCGTGACTGAGTGAAAACCGTTAAACGCCACCGACGAGTCAAGTGATACTGTACCTGATAGCTCTGAGGATAATGTCACGTCTTTCTATAACATTAGGCTACATTTACGCCAAACTTTAGATTCCCAACTGTTTTTAGAAATAGGGGGAGAGATTGCTTGTGTGGGTTATTCTTGGTATCCCTTTACTGGTGATGTAGTGAGTCTCATTGTGTATGATTCTCTTTCACTTTTACACCCCAGTGCTGTAAGAGAATTAGATTGACAAGAAGAAAAATTGCAGCTGGTAGAGATAAACTGGAATATGGTTAACTAGGATATTATCATAAGCATGCTGTAGCTGCATTTATTTACAAGCCAGAATGTGATGTAAACATATAGTGTCTCATGATTTTGTGTGAGATATGACCCAATGGATGAAGGATTTTGACAACATTACTGAGACAACAGGAGTCGCGGTGTTCATTTTGAAGTTCATCAGACCACTCTGTAAAGATACTTTTTGGAGGGAGTGTACAATCACATAAATGTATGATGTCACGATTTCTAGAAACTTTCATTTAGAAAGTGGTATCTAGCTACCACCAGACACGCTTTTATTTTTTTCAAGGCAGTACGCAATTTGGTGAAATAGTAACAGAAATTAATAATTAAATGCTGAAGCAGTTTTTCATAAGAATATTGTAAGAACAAATCATGTACAGTAGTTAAAATTTTAGTACTGTATTGTATGTTTTGAAGTGAGATATTATGACATTCCATATTGTTCTAAAAACAAAACAACTTCTAGTCAAGGAAATAAGCCATTGCAGAATATTCTACACCTAGAAGTGTTATCACTAGCTTGTGTTGCTGTATCATATCGGGCTGGTTGTCCTTTTTTCCTGCACGCATCTTCTTCCTCTTTCAAGAATTGGGATATAGCTCTTTTATTATTGCTACCAGTCTTGAAGCCTTTTCCTGAAAAAATATGAGAGAATGATGCAAAAAAAAATGTTAGGCAGCAAGAAATTGGCTCAGGAGTTCATTAATACAGTACAGTATACTGTACAGTACCATCTTACTACAACATCGTCCAGTCACTCGCTTACTACTCATCAAGTTAATAGATATCACAGTGACATCACTTCCTAGGGAGTTTGTACATGACTTATAAGACAAATTCAGATATAATATAGCGACCTTAACTTAAACAGCTCTGAGTAAACCCTTTTTATTTGCGGGGATCAGGTTGCAAGGGATGGCGGGAATAGACAAAACCGCGAATAGCAACTGTATACTACCTTGGTGCACTACTGTATACCTATACCAAACAACTGACTAGCCACAGTATCACTCATTCCCTCTTTTAACTTATCTAATAATTCACTTTCTTTGTCAGGGTCATCACTGACTTCTGCCTTTTACGTTTCACTCCACTACCATTACTTGCACTGACACTAGGCAGCCTTTTAGGGGCCATTTCACACAGAAACACTAAAGTTTTGCGCACAACACAAGAGATGCTGCGTTGCAGACAATGGTTGAGCACAAACAATGGTAAGGAGACACTGCGGGTGCATGGGGGTGACTCATTGCGCTGCGGGATTGGCTCGTAAGCTACCCACCACCTGTGTACCGCGAATAGTCGAAACCACGAATTGCAAACCCACAAATAACAAGGGTTTACTATACAATGAGGATTCTCTGTACTGTGTTTCCTTTTGTGAAAATAAAAGGAGTTGGCTATTTCAAAAGATTAAAGGCTCTCTTAGTACAGTATTATTAAATCTTGTCATACTATGTGTGATGTACAGTGTACTTGGTGATCAATCAAGCTTATATAAACTACTGGCAATTATTTTACAGATTCCTGTTACTACAACGAGAATATTACTGAATCATTTTAAATGGGACAAAGAAAAGTTAATGGAGAGGTTCTATGATGGTGACCAAGAAAAGTTGTTCTCAGAAGCTCACGTCGTCAGTCCATTCAAAGCAACTAGTAAATCCCCAAAAGTAAGTACAATAGCTACTGTAAGAAATAATATTCATTATGTAATTATTGTTATTTTGTACACATGTTCTTTTCAAAGTATATACCTGTAGGGTATTAGTTACTGAAGCCTTGAATCCTATCTGCCAGCACAGTATGTCACACTCCCCAGAAGTAATTGATAGGCTTTTGTTTATTTCTCAATGAAGTTTATATTTTATATAAAAAAATTATACTACAGTATTTATGCATGCTGTATAAACTTATTGTGAAGTAGGCCAGTTTTTCCCAGTTTGATACAGTACCATATATTTCCTAAAGTTCCACATTTTAAAAGATAGCTTCCAGTTGCAGCTACAGACTGTACTAAATTAATGATAGAAAATTTGATTTATTAATGGATAGATATCTCTCAGATTCATTCCTTCCACTTAATTACAGAAAATATTTTTGTTAGTGTCACCGAGGAACAAGGGCACTTGGCTCTCCAAGAATGAGTATTGCTATTTGATATCACCTGTTCAAGAACCACATTAAACAATACTGTATATCTTTATTACAAGAAAATGATGGGACCCATGTTAAAATGCACACAAGAAGTCAGGTACACCAGTTTCTTTTTGACATTTGCTAGGTGTTTACTATTACAAGGAGTACCCCAGTTTGTTTTAATTTTGAGATACTGTATATGCTGCATTTACATAGGTTTTTCAAATCAATAATCTTTAATTGTCATTAAAATCATTCAAAAACTTATGTTGATGACTTTAGCATCCATTAACAATCATGAACAACCAGCTTTACTATGAAGATGGTAATACAGCCCCTGGCCCTATGTAAACAGACATGTGGCTGCACTCAGTTTCATTATTTTGATCACGGTGCATCTCCTTTGTGAACAAAATTTTTTAACATTATTACCAAAGTTATTTTTAGTTTAAAACAAAACATAAAGTGTCCATTAAATAAAAACATGTCATCAGGTAATCTTCCACAAACAGTATTAAGAACGGGTAAATATGAGCTGGTGTTGGTGCATACGTCTCCTTTTATACTAGAAAAATACAGTAAAACCTCTGTAATCTGGCTCTATCAGAAATCTGGCACTTTTGAAAATGTTTAATTATTTAGAAAAACAAAAATAATTCTTTGCTGCTGGATCACAAAAGAAGACAACCAAAAAAAATTACAAAACAAGAATGATCCGGATGATAACGTACAGTATACATTTTATTGAAAGTAAAATATTTAGTACAGTAAGTCCTCGCTTAACGTCGTGGTTCCGTTCGTGAAAACCGCGACGTTAACGGAATCAATTTTCCCCATAAGAAATACAGTAAATAAAGTACGGGAGTTACGTTCCCCAGCCTCCCGTTGCCCCATAAAATACATTACATATACTTTACATAAATTCAATGGAATTTTTATAGAAAATAGTATATATTATATACATCCAAAAAACTAAAAAAAAAACGAAATTATTTTGCATTGTGCTCACTGATGGGTGGAGGTGGAGCAAGTGTGTGGTGGGTAGTGGAGGGGAGGAGGGTGGCGAGTCACTGAGACCCGGAGAGTGGCTCCTCCTCCCACTCTGACTGGGTGAGAGAGGGTGATGCACTGTATAAAGTAGTCCGTGATGACTTTATACCGAATCGGCGGGACGTTGTCCGAATCATGGGTATCTAAAGAGTAGAGATGTTATAACGAAACAACGTTGTCGGGGGCAACATTAAACGAGGACTCACTGTAATTCCAATAGAGAACCCCCCATATCCCTTGCAGAGATCATGCAGTCATATTTCAATATTAAAACTATTTTATAATCTAAGTACTGTACTGGTACATCTTGGGCACTCCATAGGGGCTGAAAAAACAGAACCTGGACCCCAGGCTTGTGTGATTGTACTAAACAGACGTGTTTGTTCAATTAACCAAACCTGAAAATTAATCCCTGAAATAGTTAATTCTTTTATACCACTACTCTGAGACCCAGAGAGCAGCAGTTGATAACTTCAGTTTATCAGAAAGGTGAAGGCTTAGCTGTCTACCACCGTCCATCTAGGAGTGCTGTACTGGGGAAGGGGGACTCCTTGGAGGGAAGTCCCCAAGATTCAGGAAGAGTGCATAGTGTAAGAAAGCCATGGATAGAAAGTTGCTGTCATACTGTAATTTTATATACCTTCTAGATTTGTTCAAGTATATAAAACTTAGATTAGTTGTGTACTGTATATTGTTAGTATCAAACTAGATTGTTTTTTTTTTTATTACTTATATTTTTTTTTTATTACAGGTACTTGTTAAAACCAGTAATGGAATGGAAGAGTGTGAAATATGCTTCCTTAATATGCCTTCTGCTGTAAGTATGTTTATTTTTGAGGAAACAGTGTACAAGTACTGTGCTGTAGTTTTGTAATATCTTTCACAGCTTCTTCATTATTTAAGGCTGAACCCTAAGAGTCCAGTACATGCATACCTCAAGTTGAAGTACTGTCAGAATGTTAACTTTTTATTTCAATATGTTTTTTAAGCAAATCAAAATGAGTTGTTCGTTTTTATTATAATATTGTTTTCATAATATTATGCATTGTTTTTATATTGAAATTTATGTTATTCAAACCTTGCTTTCAGATGATGACGGGTATAGAGTGTGGGCACCGGTTTTGTACAAGTTGCTGGACTGAATACTTAACTACAAAGATCATAGATGAAGGCATGGGTCAAACAATCTCCTGTGCTGCTCACTCCTGCTCTATCCTAGTTGATGACCATACTGTAATGAGGCTTATTGTAGATCCTAAAGTTAAACTCAAATACCAACACCTCATAACAAAGAGTTTTGTTGAGGTAAGTAACACATGTTGCAATAGATTTGTGAGTTTTCTGCTATTCATATTGAATTGGCACTCATACCAAGTACATACAGTTGTCCTACCCACTGTTATCATGATTGAAATTTGTCAACTTTCATCCAAATATAAAAATATATTTTTACATTTTTCCAAAATCATGTAAGGTACAGTATATACTTACTGTTGTATCCCCAAATATAATTGGTAAAGATGTGACAGTTGATTGTGATGAAATAACACATTATGGATCGTGTCCAGTAGAGTTACTTCTTGCATGATGGCATTATCACAAATAAATTTTATATTTCATTCCAATACTCTGAACATGATACAGTATTAAGTGTTGAAGGGAAGAAAAGGTGTGCTGAAAATGTAATAATAATAACCTAAGTTCCCCCAGGTTCTGATGGACGAAATATTGCTTTCCTAATTCTCACAAGGACAGAGTGGATGAGATTATCCACCACCAAGTATCCGGAAGATTATTCATGTCATAATCTTCCTTTCTTTAACAGTACAGTACAGTATACTGTACAAGCGAGGGAGGTTATGTTAGAGTGTAGTAGAGGTCGGCAAGGAAAAAATGGGTGGTAGTATAAATTAACAAAAGCAACACACTAAACCAGGATATAGTGGAGATATCATGACGGTAGGCGAGATACTGTATATGATAACATACCCATTCATTCTATCTCTTGCCCCTACCTCACCTAGTATAAGTCTTTTAGCCACCTCCTTCCCCCTATCCACCTAATAGTACTGTACCTTCTAGTCACCCCCTAGCCCCTACCTCACCTTGTATAGTTGATGGTCAAATTTTGGCCGAGATGTGTTTGCGGTGTTTTGGCTGTTTTCTACTCAAGTTGTTTCATATTGAGTAAAGTGTGATATCTAATAAATACATGACCAGTAACAGAAATATGTCTTTTTTTTTTGAAGTTTTGATTCTTAAAGTTCCCACGTCAGTCAGTTGCTGACCTGACAGTCACCTGAGGTTTACTTTGGCCATCACTCAGTGACCCAAGAATCCTTCCCTTGCCTCACCACTGAGATGCAGTAAGCAGATACCTCTGACAGTTCCTGTGTGTGAGAATTACAATGTCATTGGAAAGACGATTAGCAACATCTGACAGTTGGGCCTGGCTGGCCGATTCATGTAAGACCGTCATGATGTCAAGATCACGGAGGAACTGTGTATACCTTGTGTTAGGTCATTATGAGATTGTAACCATAAATTATTTACACCTGCTGCCATTGAGATTATTGACAGCTATAAGCATGGTTCCAAAATCTGCTACAATGGGTTTATGTATATGTACAGTACTGTACTAATACCATGCATGCCACTCACACAACCAATTTGTGGTGAAAATGTGAGAAAAGATCCAGCGTTCGCTGTCAGGGCAGTATGACGACAAACTTTGTTTGATTATTTTACGTTGTTTGAAACATTTAATAAGATGCAAGTATTTTCATTTCCAGTTCAGTGCCTATAATGCCAGGATATTGTATATTTGGTTTATCAATCTGTGGAAGTCATGTATTGTCAGTTAACAATTGCCTTAAACTGCATTTGGTTTTATTACTTTATTTGTTAATGGTATTTCAGTAAATTGTGAACTTTTTCATTGTAAAAATTTTGACTATTTTCTGTTCCGTTTTTTTTTTTTTAATTTTGACTTTATTTCCATTCACCCAAAATCCGACCCTTATAAACTCCTGGATCCGCCCCTGGTGTGTTAACTGACTGCCATCATTTTCCACTCTGCATAGCAAAGGGATATTTGATAGAGTGAAGATGTACCTCTGTGCATCTAGAAGGTTCTTGTTGATTGCTGCCCAGATGGAAGTACAGATACTGTAACTCCCACATGTTTCAATTTATTCTCTTACAATACCATTGCAAAAAAAAACTTGTTGCAAGGAACAAATGTGTATTCCTTAAAGTTAATTTGTGATAAATCAAAACTGTGATATATAAATTTGTGATAAGTGAGGGCTACTTGTAATTGAAATGATTAACTTCCTCCAGTTTTTCATTCGTCATCATAATTTTACAGCTTACCAGAATTCACAGCATCATATTCATTCCTCTTTAACCCTTAAGCCCAGGGTTAGGGTGCCGCTGGCAGTACCCCCCACCAGGAGGAAAGTCGAGAAAAATCAAAACTTTTCCAAATATAATTTTTACCTTTTTAAATGATAAAACATTAAAAAATAAGCAAGGAAAACTATATATTGACCCTCTAGAAACTTCCCTGGCAGCGCTGAGGGAGGGAGGAGGGATATAAGAGGACAGTGTTGTTTTGACAGCTGTCGCTCGCGGTCACCTACACACTTAGCAGCTATTTTTAGCTTGCCTTTGTGTCCGAGATGACTAGTAATGAATATATTTACTGATCATTATACTTATTTGCTATAAATAATTCATTTAAAATATTTATTTGCATTATTTTTCATAAAAAGTGTTTGCAACACACACAAACGCAGTCAGTCGCCACGTTGTCTTTGTGTTTGGTAGAGCAAGTAATGAATAAAATAATAATAATTTCACAAGTAAATACTGTACATTTATAACATAATCATAGCAATTATTTTCAGTAATTCTACATTACAATACAACTACAGTACACTACTTTTAGCAATATTACTTTGATACAACATGATAAAATGGACAAACAATGGAAATGAAACAAACAAAAGTAGGTAATTATGTTCAGGAAGCTTCCCTGTGGTCGAGCATGTGGCGTGGTAGGTAAATAGTCACACTGGACCCAGATGACCCGCGCTGGGCGTTGAAACAGTGGCGGGAAAAGGCATGCGTCTTAGTACGTCACCCAGGGCGCGCCAGTCGGGCGTCTTAATACGTCACCCGGGGTGTAAGGGTTAAAACCAATTACCCTATTCTTTTAACTTTTATGTTCAGTTTCACCGCCTCTTACAATTCCTGAACATTGACCTCAGACTACCCTCTCTCTCTCAATGATTCTTAAACAGCAAAGCAGAAAAATTATAAGAATTTAATTATGTTCTTGCCTCAATCCTTTATTCATTTCAGTGCACCCTCATAACCCTTTTACTCTAACAAATGCCATTCTGATCCTACAGACTACTTTCACTTAATCATTCAACTGAATAGTAAATGTACAATTCTTGTGTATTTGCTTTGACCCAATTTTTTTATGCATTATAATGGTAGAAATAAAGTATTATTTTGCAACTTACATATTTTAAGGTACTCCAGCCTTGCTGTAAATCTACACATGTTACCTGGGTGCAAGTTCATTGACATTTTTTCTGTACATGAGTGGCTTCCACATCCACAGCTATTTCTAGTTTTCTCATAGTTTTACTCTTTTTTTTGCTGAGTGGTGCATTCAAACTCTTAATAATCAACTTCTTTTTAGGCCTTATGGTTTGAGCTGTACTCTAGCTAAGGCAATTTTTTTTTCTGCCAAACATTAGGTTGAGACATAGAGAGTCATCCAGTACAAACACATTGATTATATTGATATAACCAAGGTACCACATTAGTTCTTGGTGGAAAAAATTCACTCCTTTGTGCTTGTTAGTGTAACTTATTTTTTTTACAGTGGCTATATAACAGTCCCTAAATAATAATGCATTTGCTTAATTTTTTCTGGTATCTTATGTATACTGTATTAATTAATTTCTTGTGTTTTTTTTTTATTACAGTGTAACCGACTATTACGCTGGTGCCCATACCCTGATTGTAATTATGCCATCAAGGTGCAATACCCCGATGCTCGACCTGTTATGTGCAAATGCCGTAATGTGTTTTGTTTCAACTGTGGTGAAAACTGGCATGACCCTGTCAAATGCCACCTTCTTAGGCGCTGGATTAAGAAGTGTGATGATGACTCGGAAACCTCCAATTGGATTGCTGCAAACACAAAAGTAAGTTAGTAGATTGTGAATAACAGTGATAGTAATTCCTGTCCAAGCTACAGGCTGTATTCTTACTGACCCAGGTGATTGTAAATCAGTTGTTTCTTTGATGAAAATGAGGTTGCATTCCAGAATACCAAACTACCGTATTTTGAAAAATATAAGCCACAGTATGAGTTTTGGACAAAAATTATGGTGAAGTAAATGTGATTTAGTGTTTTATTACTACTTTGAGGGTTTTGGGCACAGTAGGTACAGTTCACTGAACTTCATTCTCATTAACAAATTCACAGGTAGATGACATGCACAGTGATGGTGGTACTGATGGTCATTTTGACTTAAGGTGAGGTAGTTATGGTGGTGGGGGCCGGTTAGAAGTGGTATTACAGTAGAGCTCACAAGGAATTACGGTAATACTTATGGGTATTCTTGAGGCATTACTAAAATTTGTTTCTGACAGTAGCCATTTCCTCCTCTTTTTTTTTTTTTTTTTTTAATGAAAAAGGGTGTGGCTTATATTCGTCAAAATACGGTGTTACAATAAAAGTCTTTTAATTCTTTGGTTTCTTTATTCAGCTTTTGTTGAATTACACTTTTATTCCAACTGAGGCCTCCCTAGTGGAAATCACCTTCATCAAAGCATGTTAAAATCTGTTGATCTGATGAGCCACACCGGGGGAAGGAGACTAGTCCCTCCTTCCTCTTTGAAGAGGAAGGACAGAGGAATATAGCATTGAATAACTAGTAGTAAGATTGAGATGTAATGGACCTGCTGAAAATGTGTGCAGGGATATTAGAAAGTTCAATAAAAATAGTTTTTTTGTGTGAGATTGATGAAATATGTGTAAGTGTAAACCAGAAGAGACAAGGGAGGACAAAGTGGACTGCATACTCCACAAGGAAACCTATTTTGAGTGTTTTGTGGAGATTTGCCAGTATGTACCAAAATGTTTGATGGGAACATCATATCTGAATTAGTCCATAGGCTCCCTGGAACCAATAAGTCCAGGACTGCAATAGGGAGATGAAAATATATTGTTAAGAAGTGCAAAGATATTACTTTTTCAGCTTATTAAAAAGACAGACTTTCTTTTAAAAGGACATACGTATTCCCTAATGATTATTTTGTATTTCAGGAATGTCCAAAGTGTAAAGTGACAATTGAGAAGGATGGAGGATGTAATCATATGGTGTGCAAGAACCAAAGTTGTAAGGCAGATTTTTGCTGGGTCTGCCTTGGGCCGTGGGAGCCTCATGGATCTTCATGGTAATTCTCTCTCTCTCTCGATATATATATATATATATATATATATATATATATATATATATATATATATATATATATATATATATATATATATATATATATATATATATATATATATATATATATATATATAATATATATATATATATATATATATATATACAGTAAACCCCCGCTTTACGCGGTTTCACTTTACGCGTTTCCACATTTACGTGGTACCCTGCTGAAACTGGAATGCTCACTTTCCGCGGTGTGTGTACCCTTTTACGTGGAGAGCGGCGCGAGCAGGGTGCGCACAAGGTCGCCCAGTCATCAAAACATTACCGAGTTCTTCACCCGCCACCCACCACAGCCGGCCCAAGTCAGTGATAGTGATAATTATAGTGAGGATATGGACTTATATGGACTTTGAGTGGTTTGACAAAGAGGCCCTGCAAGCCTCTGTGGTGGATAGTGATACAGGTGAGGGCCAATAATCTGCCCTCTGCCTCGGAACCAACCCCCCATCCCCGTGTGCCCAGCCATCTTTTCTACTAATGTAAGTGTTAAAAAACCTAATATTATTGATATTTCTCTTAATTATTAATTGTGTGTGCATACCATCATAAAATTAAGAAGTTATTTTTACTACAACATAGTTGTGTGTCGTCAAAAAGTGGAGTTTGGGGGTCGGCCCGGTCTCTATTTCAATTAATCCCATATGTTATGTTGTTCACTTTACGCGTTTCTCACTTTCCACGGTACCCTGTGGGTTGAATTAACCGCGTAAAGTGAGGGTTCACTGTATTATGAATTTGGGTAGAAATGAACAAATGCTTTGGACTATGATTTATTCTTTGATTATTGACAATATTTGTATGCGTCATGGTATATAAGGGGCCCATGGTTGAAAAAAGTTTTAGAACCCCTGCTCTAACCTGCTGTGAACCTTTTGGGATATGAAACTCAGTGCACAGTGTCCCCTGGTGGATACAAGGGTGTGGGATCTTACACAGCCTAAAATTTGCACAATCAGTTGATATTTGGCAGTGGAGTCCTTGTGCAATATGACTTGCATAGGAAAAGCATTTTGCTAATAGCATTGTGTAATTTGCAAAACCAACAAATTTTGGATGTTAAAAGTTAGGTTTTTTGCATATTTAAGGAGATAATGAACAATTTTAAGTCATCAAGTGTTAAAAAGTCAAGAATCATTCACCAGAGCAGCCAAAAAAAAAACGTTAACTCAGAACGCTGTGTCATTTTTGTCTTAAATGTTTTATTACATTACCACCCTTTTCCAAGTGTTCTTTGCATAAAAGCAGGCACACTGTACTTGATCCAGTCAGCCAAGTCAAACTGTCACTTTTTATGATCTTATATTGTAGTACTTCAGCATTACTTTTTATTCTCAAGTCTTTGGCTTTGTAGTGTTTCGAGCACTAGTGAATTCTCTATAAGAACTGCCACTTTTGAGAAACAAATGACCGGCTACGTATTATTTTTATTATTATTATTAAACTGATTGGTAATACTGTTCTTGGAGATTTACTATTTCTTGAGTTACCGGCCCTCCTGCCTGCTTCAGGGATCACAACATTGTCTTTTTGTAAAATGGCAGGAGGCACATTGCTGTATGAATCTGGTAATTTGGTAGTTTTTTGTTTTTGCAGAGCATTCCATCAATGGGAGGCATTTGTCTTGGGTGTTTTAGGGTATTGCATCAAGGAAATGCCCATGTCATGGATGGAATTGGCAGCTCCAGTCGTGGAGATGATGTTGGTGAACACTCGATCCCTGTTTCATCATATTCTTGATGAACACTATTTGCTACATCAGTTGAGATTGCCAGCATTCAATCATATAAGATACAGAAACCCCTGGTATGTAACATGTTAACTAGTGAACGTATCCTTAATACCACGTGTATCTTCAATGCTAGGTAGATAGGCGATGGTGTCTCATGGTCTCCATTGCAGCGTCGGCTGGTGGAGGATACCATCCCATGGTGCCTTGATTTCACAACATTCAAAGCCGGTTACACGCTTCTGAGCAGAGTTTGTGTCTGGTTGATCTAGAATTGATGGTCCTTCTAATATCATGCTTACCAGTGAATTCAGAGATGAAGGAATACAGTCATCATGACAATTTTCTTGGAATCTGCCCTCAAAGATATTTTTCATTGACATCGTCTCTTATTATTATCTGTGCTGCTTTATTGTGAGTTAATGGCTCCTCATCATGGTCATGATCACATGCCATCTGATTGTATTTCCGACATTCTTGTCAAACATGAGCACTATGTTTCGTCCTTGAGGATGCACAAACAGGTCCAGAATTGCAGCCAACAGTTTATTCTTTAACCTTGTAGTGTGCAGTCGATCAGATGATTTGACTTCAGGTTGTAAAAGATGCAACTGGTATAGCTGCCCAAGAGCAGTAGGGTTGAAGCCTGGGGCTGAGGCTTTGATCACCACGTAACATCTCTATGTAAGCAACTAGTCCAGCGAAAGCTATTCTACTCAATGATTTTTCTTCTGCATCCAAGCCAGGGAGTTGCTGTCAGCGATGATGATTGTAGAAACTTCTCAAACAATTCACGTGTTACTCGGCTTCAAAAGCTACCCTGTCGCCTGCAGCAAGTTTCCTCAATAGATTGGTACAGTATCTTGTAACTCTGTTGCAGATAAGTGAACCTTGAATCTATGCTTTTTGTTAATGCTTGGTGAAATTTGCTGCTCTTTAGAGGTTTATCACAGACTTAGCACATCTCTTCATCCACCTGGGCTGGGCGTGTAGAGCAACGTGTCTTTACTGGATTTGGATTACCTATTTCTTCCTTTTGCTTGAGTTTTCTCATTAGACATAAGTTGCTTATTTTCTCGCTACATGACTTGTGCCAACATGCTTCATTGGCAGAAAATGTAGCTTCAATACCCGCACCTTCATCCAGCTACGGAACATCTATATTGAAAACTAATTCATTGATTTCATGAAAGTTTTATATTTGAAGCTACATATTCAGTATATATATCCAGCATCAGCGTCAATTGCACGCTTAAAATGTACAGATCATATCAACTTCTGGTTTTACTCTCTCAAAGGACACACAGCTTTTAATTAATGGGCTGACTACTAGTTAATGGTTCTGTATTTGACTCTGAACCATTGATGAGTCCAGCTCAATCAAATGTTTGCGATCATTTAAAACATTATCTTGTTTGGACATAATTTACTGAGGATATTGCACATTTGCAGACCCAACAGATAGTGCAATAAGGTGTGAAGAGTATTAGTAATTTTTTTACCCAGATAAATGGAAAGATCACCACAGACCTAAGAAAATCAAGCATTAAAATACCATCTCCATGATTACCAGTAGCAGCCCTAAAATATTAAAAGGCTAATATATACAAGCAAGCATGCATGCTTTCATTAAATTATAACATTTCAGATACACAATGTAAGCAGTGCCGAGTCTAAAACCAAACAAATATCACAAGATACACGATGCCATGGGTCATTTTTTGTTTGGACCCAATTCAGGATGCCATGGATATCATATACATGTCAGGTGTAACTCATGCAGTGCAACAGCTAGGTTACTGGCATATCAAAGTTAGTCCAGCACAACTTATACAAATGAAGTAATAGATACTATGTTTAAAGACAACTAAATTACAGTGTACATCTGTAATTAAAAATACAGGTTAAATTTGGAGATTGAAAATGTTAACATAAAATTGCAGAGCAGTATTAAATTACACTTCCAGGTTTACTTCAGAGATATGCAGAGCATAGAAACTTTTGTACAGCTCTTTTTTTATATGATATATTGTTATGCGTACACTGTATCGTATATTGCACCTAAATTTCCCACTTATCGTCCACTTGAGCCCTCAAATTTTAATCCCAATTTCAATTCAAATACAAGATGACTTCATGCGGTTACACTTCCCTTCATAAAAGGTTTTGAACTCGAACAAAACAGAATAATTTATACATACCCGCACTACAGAGTGGGGAAAAGTTTCTAGTCTTCTAGAAGTTTTGGCAATGACCACCAGGGGGGGGGGGGGGGGGGCTTGTTGAGAGTGGTTCCAGAACAAACGGTGCAAATAGGAGAGTCAAACACATGCCATGCAGCAGCTGCTGCTGCTTTCATTCATCTGATCAACAAGGTTTCATGGTTTTTGCCCACCACCAGTTAAATAAGATGCACATCCCTACACAATATCGTTCAATGTTCATTATGCACCTGTTATTAAAGAAAAAGTATTAGTTTGGAGCTTGAGACTAATAAAGTACAGTACAATAAAAATATAATATTAGACTTGAAGGTTAACCATACAGTACCAGTATGTAATAAAATAAATTTTCACTGCTTGTGACACATACATAAGCACTGCACCTAACTTCCCCTATTATTTGCTCACCTGAGGCAAACAAAAGTATAATTAGTACTCAATTAGTTCAGAAGGAGTCTTATTACATTTATCTGTACCCTCTTTAATGGTCTTTGCAACAATTCTTGAAGGTTTTCTTATATATAACGGTGGTACATGGTGTTCTCTCTTACACAAGACAGTGGAAAGCATTTAGTGTTGGCTATGGCCACTTAGGGGACAGGCGAGATGGGTTCCATATAAAAAAGTAATTAATATATTTATGCCAAGTTCATGCTTTTGTCACAAATTGCGCAATTATTCCTTTATCCGCCCCACTACCGAGGTGATTTCTTGATGAGCTTGTAAAAGGCAGATAAGCTGTACTGCACTGTAGGCTTTATCATGTGCAACATTTCAAAGGCACTATACACTAATAATAATAGCTGGTCTTTTGTTTCTCAAAAGTGTCAGGTCTTCTAAAGTATTCACTAGCGCTCGAAACACTACAAAGTCAAAAACTTGGGAATATAACGAAATATTGTACTAAATAAAAGATCACAAAAAGTGACGGTTCAACTTCCATCACTCGTATACCTTTAAGTTTTAATACTCTACATACTTCCTAAACACTGTAATTCTCCGTCACTGTACCCTGTTCAGGATCATAAGCTTTCAAAGAAAAATCTTGTTGTTTTTTAAATTCCTCCACAGAAGTCAACTGCTTCATGGGTGCAGGCAACTGATAGTTACAATCTGGGTGCTGTATAGGAAAAGGATTGGACAGCAAAGGAACATTGCTCTACTGACGAACTTAATACTACATGTATTGTACACTTTATACATAACAGTAACACTTTACAGGCACTATAAATAATTGTTCTGATAAACTTTAGCCTACAATTTGTACATAACACTTAACAGTATCTGTAAAGAAAGTGCTGTGTAGAGCAAACCCATTATACTGTAAGATGAGGAGATAAGGGATGTGTCAGGAGGACCCCCTAAATCCACCCCCCCCTCCCTCTCCCACACCAAAACCACTCCAAAACCAAAGTTCAAAGTAGCTCACTAATACACATACCTCCACCAAATTCGCTTAAACATGATGTTGTGGAGGCCATGTGCGTAGAGGCTGGTTGTGTCACGCATGGCCTCCCTCAAGTCTCATCACAGCAACCCTGCTCGGCTGGGGACTCCCCCTTCCAACCCTTAGTAATGCTCCCCCTCCTGCTGGTGAACCATGCACTTTTTTTTGGCACTGTAGTGGAAAGGAAGCTTGTCCATGATGTTATTGATGGCTCATGGGTTCTTGGACTTCCCCACAACTATCGGCTTGCAGTGATGACTCCCTTCCCTATTTGCACAGAGAAGAACAGACAGACGCTCCTTGAATATTTTGCGGCCTGGAGCAGTAGCCGCACTCTTCTGCCTGGGTGTCTATAGGGACAGACTTCCAATAAAGGCCTGTCTCATCCCCATTGTGCGCCTGGGCTAGTAACAGGCCACTGTCGTTAATGAGAGCAGCGAGGGACTCCCTGAATGGCTGGATACTGCCAAGATCGGCACTGAGCACTTCACCAACAACTTCCTTTCATGTAATCAGTGCCAATTTCTGATTTTTTTTTGTGCCAGCCAGCACTTACCTTGAAATCTTGAATGCTAAGGTGCCTAGCAAAACGAGAAGCAGCATTTTGTATATCCACATCTATAATGGGTATGCCTACAGACCTCTCCTGTTTGTGCCACTTGAAGACAGCCTTCTCTAGCTTCTCATACTTTGGTTGCTTCAACCTTTTCTTAGACTTGAACAAGTTCCCCATATCTTCTTGCTGAAGGCACAAACCTTTTCCTTTCTCTTCGTGATGTCATAGAAGGTGGAGGAGGAGATTTTAAACTACTCACACCTGATATGTATGAAGACACCATCCTGGTGGTAGAGTGCATTGCAGGGCAGACATGCTTCTTAAATCCACAAAAAGGTGAAGTAATTGCTGTGTAGATCAACTTGGACGAGCTGAGGTCTATCATTGACAAGGGGCGCACGTAAACTGACGCTCCCCGGGCCGACTCGGGTTGCCACGTGTGGGTCGGCTTGACGAGTTCTTGCGGGAGACTCAGGTACTGCCGATTTAGCTCCAATTTGCCAACTGCTGTACTGTACTCAGAAAATGTAACGGTTACCTGGTGTTGTGACAACTTATCACATATTCCGACTTATTGGAGGCCTAGGTACAGTGGGGTATGCTATAACGAATCTAATTGGTTCTAGAACCTTGTTCGTTATAGCAATCATTTGTTATAGGATTAATCCGTTTCAGGCCCCCAAATACAACCACTTAACACTGAAAAATATAATATAAAATTGTAAAAATTGTAAAAAAGTGCATAAATATGCATCTAAACCCCTGAAATAAAGAATATCATTAATATTTGTAATAATAAAACAATAAATTAGAAAAAAAAATATAAATTATGTTCGTTGTAGGAGTTTCGTTCGTTCTAGCATTCTCAATTTTATAGGTAAAACCGTTCGTTATAGGAATATTCGTAGTAGGATCTGTTCGTTATAGCATACCCCATTGTATAGGGATTTTACTGTACAGTGGTCCCTCGGTTAACGAGCACAATTCGTTCCAGAAGGTAGCTCGTTAACCGAATAATTTGTTAACCGAAACCATTGTTTCAATGGGTTTTTGGGTAATTGGTTCCAGCTCACCGAAAATTATATACAAACGAAAAATAAATGCAGTAAAGTACACTTACTTTGAGGTGTGCATGTAGAAGGCTCCTGGTTGATGATGATGATGGGAATTAGAATGGGGGTGGAGAAGGGAGAAGAGAAGGCATTGGGGTGGAAGAGAAGTCACCCCATGCCACCATTTCACCCATAAAATTTTAGTTCACCTGGTGTAATTCAAGATTATTTTCTTTAAATCAACACTGCACTGCACTATATATTATCAATATGTAAAATATATTTCAAAATGACCAATAATATGACTGGAAACACAGAAAAAAAGCGTTTATGTTGAAGAGTCTCAAATAAGATGTTCCTTCCTCTGAACCTGTAAAGAAACTGACACCAAGCTTGGTGTGTTGAGTGGCTGTTTGGCGTGCATAAAACTAGTTTCCTGTACTTCAATTATGTTCAATAATTGTTAAAATGATTAAAAAAATTAATATAAAACTTTTAAAATTATTGAATGTACAACCTTCTTGATATTTACTAGAATGGCAAGGAATTTAAGCCCTAGAACCGATTAATGTATTGGCGGACTAATACGACAGCTAGTGAGCAAGCGAAAACATGTTGAGGGGAGCTCATAAGGAATTCGTTAATCGAGGGATTGCTCGTTAACCGAAGTGAAGAATCGTATGGAAGGTAATTCGTTAACCGAGGCACTCATTAACCGTGGGATCACTGTATATCATCTTTTTCAGGTTAACTGTGAAATACATAGCTTGAATATTTAATTAAGTAGTACAGTATTATAAACAGTTAAGTGAAATTATTAATTTTCTGATGTCAAGGTAAATCTAAAAAATTACTGGTTTGGTATTATATTCTCTTTTATTTTGTGACTCGGTTGCTTATTATCCATCACTTTGACAGGTACTCGTGCAATCGTTATGATGAAGATGAAGCAAAACAGGCCCGGGATGCTCAGGAGAAGTCTCGTGCTGCTCTTCAACGTTACTTGTTCTACTGTAATCGTTACATGAACCACATGCAGTCATTAAAATTTGAACATAAATTGTATGCTTCTGTTAAAGAGAAGATGGAGGAGATGCAACAACACAACATGTCTTGGATTGAGGTACAGTATATATATAGGATGTCTAAACCTTCTCTGTTTTATATACTGTACTGTATTATAGGAACACATGCCAAGACTCCCAGTTACTGTATTATCTTGACACAAAGCAGTCACTGAGAATGGTTTAAATTGAGGCATTATATTCAAACTTAAGAGAACTTAATAATGCTCTGAGACAGTTTCATGTGAATGAACATTATTGAAGGGCCTTAATTTTCATACAGTAGTAATCACCAAATAACATTTCATCTTTCGGATCTTTAAATTCAAATCCTTTTGTCAATGTCATCTTCAGTCAAAAAGACTATATCAACAACAGACTTTATAGTCAACCTGTGTTGAGATTATCTATTCCACTATTTTTATCATTACAGGTTCAGTTCCTCAAAAAGGCTGTTGACATTTTATGTGAATGTCGGCAAACATTAATGTTCACATACGTATTTGCATATTACCTTCGGAAGAATAACCAGTCAGTGATATTTGAAGATAACCAGAAAGATGTTGAAAGTGCTACTGAAACTCTCAGTGAATATCTAGAACGTGACATAACTCAAGAAAATTTGGCAGATATAAAACAAAAAGTTCAAGATAAATACAGGTAAGTTCAGCTTTTGTTACATCCATCACAAGTTAAACAAGTTTAACTTTTTCTTTTCTTTTTCTCTCTCTTGTGTTTGTTAGGAGTGAAGGATGGTTTTGAAAAAAAATGCTAAGTGTCTTTATTGCTAAATGGTATACAGCTCTTCCAGGAATGAGAGATTTCTGGGTAACAAGATGATTCTCTCAAACCCAGAAAAATCACGCTACAGTCTCTCCTCGACTTACGACGGGGTTCCGTCCCGATGACCAGGTCGTAAGTCGAAAAGGCAAAAATAATACATAGAAATTCTAAAATGAAATACAGTACAGTAAAAGTAATCAATAATAAAAAGTGAATACAGTGTTACTGTGCACTTACCTTTAATGTAGTCAGCTGAATGCACACGGGGCCTCAATAATTTTTTAATTAAGCATGGAGACTACATTAATTGGATGAAACAGAGGAGACATGGCTGGGAGGGTTATCAAGTTCGCTTTCTTCACACAGGCTTACATACTTGCTTGTTGAAGGTATTGGATCATCTTTAGGGAGTGAAGAGACAGCAGTGGGTGACTTCTTAAAAAATATGTCCAATTTAGACTGCACAGTTTGCCTTTTCTTTTCATTGTAAATATCCCTGTAGCAAGCAAGTGCATCTTGGATCAGTCTGTCAACTTTTGCAAAACGCTCAACATTTTGATCCATTTCTTCAAACATTTGCATCCCCTTATTAATAGTAGCAAATGCCTTTGCCATTTGTTTCACTGAAAACTTTTTGGGGGGTGCAGGTTCTTCTTTTACATTTTGTCTCTTCTTCCTCTGCAATTTTCTGTGCATCCAGTTCAGTAAGATCCTCGTTACTTAGCTCTTCTGCTACACTTTCCACCAACTGCTCAACATCTTCATTATCAATTTCTAACTCCAGCTGTTTACTCATCTGCACTATCTTGTTACTAATCTCAGAAATTGCTTCATCTTCATTCAGTCCTTTGAAACTGCTCACATATCTTTTCAGGACCTTCTTCCATATTCCATTCATGCACTGACATGTAACCTCATCCCATGCTGAAGCTATGTTCTTTGTACATTGCAAAATGTTGCAGTCCTTCCACAACTCTCTGAGCGTTTTCTCACCTTCAGTAGCAGCAATAGCCTGAGCGAAGGTCGTACATAAATAATAGGCTTTAAAGGCAGCAATAGCACCTTGATCCATGGGTTGGATGATAGAGGTAGTGTTAGGTGGAAGGTAGACTACCTTAACATCAGGGTGCAGGTCGTCCAGGAGTGGTGGGTGTCCCGGAGCATTATCTAAAATTAATAAAATCTTGAACGCAACCCCTTGTTGCAGACAATACTCCTTGGCTCGTGGAATGAAACAGCTCAGGAACCAATCCTCAAACAGTGCTAGGGTCATCCATGCTTTCTTATTACTGCGATAAAACACTGGCAGTGTGTGCTTGCTGACATTTTCAAAAGCCCTTGGGTTTTCTGAATGATATATCATGAAGGGTTTTACCTTGAAACCGGCTACATTTGCCCCCAACCGAAGTGTGATTCGGTCCTTGAATCCTGGCATGGTCTTCGCCTCTTTGTGGATGTATGTCCGTTCTGGCATGCGCTTCCAGAATAAGCCAGTTTCATCCACATTAATATTTGCTCCTCCATAAAAGCTTAAGCGGCACCCACATCAGCACTTGCTGCCTCTCCACTCACCTTTACACTGTGCAAATTGTAACATTTCTTTAACCTTTGGAACCACCCATAATTTGCTGTGAAGTTTTGTTCACACTCATCTCCTGCCTGCTCTTTCTGGCTTTCGAAAATGCTTCTTGCCTTAGCCTGTATGGTTAGAAGGCTTAAGGGTACACGCTTTTGCAGCTGATCTTCCATCCATCTCACAAGTAATTTCTCCATCTCATGAAGAGGATCTTGTCTTTTTTTTTATTATTGTTCCCTTTATAGGTGCTAATCCTTTCACTGTCTCACGAATTCGTTCCTTGTCCTTCAAAATTTTTGATATTGTTGAGTGAAAGAAGCCAAGGTCACATGAAATGGTTGCTACTGTTTTTCCATTTTCATATTGCATTATTATTTTCATTTTCATTTCAAAAGTAATTGACTGTCTCTTTTTCTTCTCAGCTCCACGAGAACTCTCACTTTTACGCTTTCCAGCCATTTTAAAGGGAATTACAGATGAAAATTTTGTCAGTACACAGCGCGATCACTAACAACAACAACAAAGATGGCCAAACACCAACTGAGTGGGCTACGGCGTGGATGCTGTACACCACAAGGTGGCCCAGCCCAAGCTGTCATATGGCGTCACATTACGACCAAACATTGGGACTCGAAAATACGCAATGTGAAAAATATTTTATACGACCATGGTGATCGTATGTCCGGGTTGTCTTAAGTCAAAGAGAGACTGTACATATCTTGCTCAGACAGACACTAGCCCACATCCTCGGAATGTTTCTTGGTGCTGGGGAAACTTTTCTAAGAGTAATAGAGTCTAAACTGACATGGACAAACACTCTCCCATTACATTTAGACCGCAGGCATTAGCGAAAATATTTGCGGCTAGTGAAAAAATTTATGAACTTTTATTTACAATATCTGTTCTTATTGGGTTTGAAAGATTAATTTGATACCATAGTGATCCTGAATAAATTCTATACAAGACTGTTTCAATAAAAGATCCTTAAACAAAATAATTTGACACTGTATAATGATGGGGAGTTGTGTCACAGAGGAGATGGTGGAATTTTCCACTCTGCACTGAAGAACATTTTCCTGATTTGAAATGCCGCATGTTGCATGGAGCCATATTTATTTAAAACACCACTGTACACACCACTGTACACGTATAATATATTGTACTCGCCTGCGGATGCTGTCGTCTTGAGCCGAGAGTAGGTAGACTCAGATTAACCAACAAATTTACCCTAACTTGACTAGCTATATGTTTTACACTCAAAACTTGCAACTGAGACCCAGGGTCAGTTTGAAGCAAGACAATGTGCTATTTTTCATGCACAAATTTTTTTTTTTCTTTTACCTTATAGTTATTTCTTTTACTTTTTTTGCAATTTATGTATTAAGGATGAATGTGTGTGCATGTAACAGAGTAAAAAAAAAATTAATAAATTTGAACTCTACTGTGTATCTACCCACAATTAAGAGTTTAAAAATAAGCATAACATACCTCACACCTCAGCCTGGTAGGGAGAAGGTTAGGGGGGTGTGGCTAGTAATGAGTCTTACTTGGCAACAATGCCACCATCGCTGGTGTAACACTTAAATAAGCTTACCACCACCCTCAGCTGTGAATTCAAGGAAATGAACTGAATGACACGAGCTATTGCCTTAAGGAAGGGCAGTCAGGGCTCTCCACAAGGGGTGTTTGTTATGATCGGTGAACGAGAATACGTCCCTGGAGTATTTCTCCAAGATGGCCTCCCCAGGGGACTCCCAGGGGCACACAATTTGAATTTTTTTCTCCGACTTTACATGTTGGATGATTAGAATATGTATCAGATAAATTTGTAAGATCATTTGGAATTATCAAACCTATCCCAAATTTATCCAGAGTTCATCCATTAAAACCATGTGATTACAATGAGGTGATCATTATATCAGAATAAAGCATTGGCAAAGTTTTATTGTAGCAGAATTACCAAATTTTTTGAAAATTTTCAAATCAGGTTAAACTTTCCCAGGTTTCCTAAGTATTGACAGGCAAATTACTGATGCTTTATTGCATAAATGTTTGCATTTTAGTCTTGAGTACAGATTTTAACTTAATTTTTGTGCTTTATCATTTTTAATCTTTTTTCTTCATAATAACAGCCAGTTATTTGTCATAGAAGGCAATTTTGAGTATAGTAACAGCTTCTTCAGATGCTTCAGATGTATGAATATTTTTAACCCAATTATTATTGTAAGGATGGGGCTGTGGGATCTTGAACAAAGATGGACAGTATATGCTACATAATTTTAATACATTCTCCTTATCCTTAGGTACTGTGATCAACGCCGTAGAAAATTACTAGAACACGTCCACGAAGGTTATGAGAAGGACTGGTGGGAATACTCGGAACCTTAAAGAATGTGAAACAGGCTTATTACAGTGGGGGTTTTATTGACAAAGCAAATGAAGATCTGAAGGTCATGGATATAAGTGTTAATAAATTGGTAATACAGGGGTATATGTTTTTGAAATATCAGAATTAAGCTTCAACATAAACTGTGGGGGGTATCAGTCAAACTGGTAACCCTCAGTATGTTCGAAGAATAGTATTTGGAACCTTTCTTATATCTATTAGATACTTATCCTCTCAACAAAATAGCCAAAAAACCCTCTTTTTTGAGTTTTTGAGTCAGGTGAATTTTAAAGAATAAATAGGAAGCCTAAGAGACTCATTACCTATTTATTCTTAATGACATTCCCACCACAAGTAAGCAAACCAGATGTGGATCACAGTTTATTAAGAGCTGAGCAACCACCTCTGTATCATGCTATTAAACTAAACAATCACAATTTGATACTGATAGTTAATGGTATCACAAATTGCAGTTATAAGGTGCACAGCCTAATGAATCAAGAATTTATTTACCATAAATTTTGTTATCAACTATAGGCAGTGCAGTAGGACTCGGCCTTCTCACTGGTGATCAGGATAGTTATTGTGCAGGTATTATACATCTGTTATAACTACATGTAGGATGAGGTAAAATTTTAATGCCATTCTCATAAGTTTACACTCTAGCATTTGGTCTTAAGCCAGGCAGCTCTTGAAATACAGGCTGAGTACTTGCAGATTAGGGTCTCCATAATATAAGCCAGGGTTGATGTGTTAACCCTCCCTGTAACAATCATGTCGTTCATTATGGGGAACAGTAGGAAGACCCTGATCTCAGTAAGTGGCCTGTGCATTGAAAGCCACCTGACTATGGACCCTACTAGAATATAGAAATTCAGGATCAATCCTCCATCTATACCAGGAAGAAAATTATGATGAACATATAGATTGTTTTGGTTATATTTGGTACGGTTAAGCAAAAGTAATAGTATTTAAACCAAAATCACATTAATTATATAATTATTTCCCTAAATTGGATATCAATACAGTACAGTACATTCCTTGTCTGTGAAAATTTTTTGGGAAGTTAATTTTGATGTTCCTCCCATTTTATGGAATATTTGTGATCATGTTATGTTTAGAATAGAAGTTTCATATACAGTGAATATACATTGGTGCCATACCAGTGTAATGTAGCTATTGTATAAAGTTACCCTCTTTATACTCCAGTGAAACTTCCTTGAAAGTAGCTCTTCGAGTTTTTATTAAAACCGTAAAAATAGTTTCCTAATGACTGTATCAATATATCAGTCTAAAAGAAGGTAAAAATGAGCTATGCTTTTGCAGTGGCTTTGCCTATATAACAAAACAAATTGTCCTTTTCATACATTTTTGGGGGTAGATGTTTCTTACTTGAAAGTGTTTTGGTCTACAGTTTTGATTCTGTACACTGGTTCTACTTGGCAATTTACATCACATTTGACAGTACCAAGATAACGACAGGCATGAGAAATGCTAGTAATGTCATGGTTACCAGTCTTAGTAGAACTAGTGTATGATCATGCAAACATTTACTTGCCTCAAAGTGGGGCCTCAGATTTCAGTCCATGTTAGAATGGAATATTTCATGTAGGTTGTTATTTATGAGAGATTATTGTGAATAGAAATCAGATGGCTGATAGGATTAGCAGCTAACATGGTTAAATTCTATGAAGAGCAATTTAATAATAATTTGTACATAGGTTTCATATAGGTATTTGTTTTATTTCTGACAGTGAGATGTACCATTAGCAGGGATAAAATTTATGAGTGCGCAGATTGTACTCCTGTGTTCTTGGCAAATAATATTCTTAGATTCATTATAGAAAAAATAGTCATTTGAGTGCCTAGGTAGCAGGGCAAGCAAACTGCATAAAAAATAAAAAAGAGTTTGTGTGGATTATGCTCACAATGTTGCTGCAGCTTAATTGTCAAAGGGTGTTATTTAAGCTTGAGCCAAGAGTTTTCTGCCTAGGAAGCAGCAGATTTGTGGCAAGGGTTTGGTTGCTTGTAACTAAGTCATATTCCCCTATTATTCATAACACATGATGCATGATGACAGTGTTACTGCAACTCAGTATTAGTGTATGTTTCTCAAAAAGCTTGAGATGACAATCTTGTCCTCCTCTACAGTTGACTTCAATTTAAGTAATCCCCTTATTCATTATTCTGTATAGGTTTTTATATCTAAATAAAATACATTAGATGGCACTTTTTCTGCAGTACAGTTTACTTACGATCTAGGACAGTGTGTGCCTTGACCTAGTTTGATAATCCTTTTTATTATTATTATTATTATTATTATTATTACCCTGTATTATTATTACTATTATTATTATTATTATTATTATTATTGTTATTATTATCATCAATATGTCTTTGAATTTTTCAAGGGAACTTATTAACAAAGAGAAGTCAGCTGTAGGAGCAAGCAGTATAAACATACCATATAATGTTTCAGTTATCACATATTCCTTCTGAGGCTCTAAATACAAGTATTCAATGCTGCCTGTAGAAATTTGGCTTAAATTGTCACTCAAAATAGTGTGCTTGAAGTTAGTATTAAAAAAAAAGTTAGAATTTCTGAACAAAAAAAAAAACTGATTAGCATTTTGAAAATTAAGTTACAGTACTTAGATATGTGATGTAACTAACAAGTAATCCTTTTGAGCATGGATATTAGGTTCCTACTTTACTGGTGAAGAGTCAGAGCCAAGCAAAAGTGCTATTCATGCCACCCTTTGCTTGTAACATCTCTCCTTGTTTACTTCAGAATGCCAGTTGTGGTTAAACCACAGACATGCAATTTTGTTAGGATCTTAACTACAAGTTGCTAATTGAGACACTCATGTTTTAAGTTTATAAACATTTATGCTGTTCTTTTATAAATTTTTACCAAGTATAATTTTTTTTACCATATTTCATTTGTAAAATATTTTTGTGTAGATTCAAAATAACTGTGATTTTCAGGATTCCTTGACAGTTTTTAATGGGTATTCTAGTAAAATTTCATAACTTCACATCAATTGGCAATGTATTATACAGTATTTCATATCTATCCATGTACTGTATTTGTGTTCTTGTTATCACTATTTTGGTTGCATTAGGTAAAACCAAAAAGCATTGATAATTTGCATCTTTGACCAATATAATGAATTATGGCTGTCAAGGAGTACTGCTATATAGTGTTAGGTTATGAAGTGCTCTGGTTGAATTTTATAGATTGATGATGTTTTCATTACTGTGTAGTTATAGGTCTTTCTGTTGTGTTTACAGGCCTTGAGAATATTGTAGCTCATGCATATGTGGCATGATTACAGGGTGATCACTGGATTGGCTGTTCATTAACTTAATATGTGTTATATAGTACTGTATATGGAATGTAATTCTGGATTGCAACTGGGGCTAGACTAAAGTAAATGTGTTATGCAATAATACCAAATTTAACATGCCCACAAATACTAATCCGCACCTTCAGTGACACCGATACCATCCACCTCCACACACATGTGCACACATAAACATTAACCCAGATTGAAATACACAAACACATTCATACAGTAACACATGTGCACAAACCAGTGTCATAGCAAGGGGGAGGTAGGGGGCCATTGTCCCTGGACATAGGTCTGGGGAAGGAGGAGGGGCGTACAGATGAATGTGTTTACCGTGGTGTACCATCATACTGCATTTTCCCATAATCTTTTAAAGTAAAGCCTCAGCATTATCAGTAACATTATTTAGCTGCTTTTCTACTTCGTCCAGTGTTTTATGTGCTCATAATATAAAGCTAATTTTAATTAGAATAATGATGTCATGTTTTAATGCAGCTTCTTTATCATGCTCACTCTAAATAAAAACTTGGGAAAAACATAATAGAGTTACAAACGACGTGTGTATATTTCAGATGATTTCGTTTATACTAAAAACCAAGGATAAAAATCTAGGTGAAGTTGTACTAATCATAAACATGAGAATGAATCGGGCAATTTTTAAAGAAGAAAAAAGTACCATGTCTATTATTTACACATATTCCTCTCGGTGTGTGTGTGTGTGTGTGTATATCACATGGGGGGGGTGTTAGGCAACTCAAAATGCACTCAGTACCTGACTTTTAAAACGGTGCCATCCTTGTCTTGGAGCATTTTACCATTACCTTCTTTGAAAGAAAGGTATCTACTGTAATTTTAATCTTCCTTCATCGTGTTATAACGAAGAAAATTTTACAGCTAAGCTAAGACACAATGGAATGCAAGAGAAGACCCTGTACAAGTGATTTGTCAGGATTTTAATCGTCTAGTCGAGATACTTGTAGAAATTAATGGCGATGCTCTAGAGAATATGGAGATGAGAAGCAATGTTGAATGCTTGAGGAACAATCTCTTGACCTTTCTCTTTGTAGTTCTGCTTCCATTTTGGAGTACAGTCGGATAATTGGGAGACTAAATATTGTACGAAAAGAAGATAAAAAAGACTCCAAGATCCACAGATGAACATTGAAAGAGCTGCAAGTGACAGGGAAAATCTTTGCATATTTATAGAAGGGAATCGAGAAGGATTAGTTGAAGAGGCTGTTGCAGCTGGTCTTTAAGTTACAAAGTCTATGATATAAAAGTACTGTAGAGCATAGAATTAGAAAGGAGAAACGGATGCCTGGAGAAAATGTGGAAGATTAGGCTTCTCTCTGCAGCAAGAACTAAGTTCTGTGTTGCGTATGGTAACTGACAGATAGAAGGAGGAAATTAGAAGCAGGTGTACCCAATTGCATGACTCATAATAGATTTGGAAATTTGCTGAACATGAATTATATATTCAGCTCTAGTCTTAATCCAACTCGGAAAAAAGAATATTACCAAAATTGTGCAAGCTTTTATTTGTCTGACGTTGCAGCAGATTCACTCATATCAGGATGTAATAGATTGTCACATGCGGTTTATGAATCACCAAGAGAGTCAAATTGCAGTGCCAAAAGATACTAGAGAATTTGTACAAGTCATTATCATGGACGGCAAAGATATTTTCCCTGATTTTCGCATAGCTCTTGTTTTGATGCTGACTGTGGCTGTCTCAGCGGCTTCTTGTTAGTCAACATTTAGCTAGCTAAAAATTAATTAAAAACCATCTAAGATCATCTATAAACAGCACCTTTCAAACCTCTCCCTTCCCTCTGAAAAGTCATTTTTAAAGTGTTAATGCTGACGCCATCATAGATAAGTTTGTTGAAATCAAAGCACGCAAAGTTTATCTGTAACATTCAGCATAGCTTGAGTTGTAGTCTACTAACACCTCTTTTCAATGTTTGCTTAAATCATTGTATATTTTTCATATGTATAGATTTATATAGCTTGATGTGTAGCTAATAATGCCTTTTTTTAACCGTAGTTCAATGAAATAAAGATTGTTTTTTTTAATAAACTCTGGCTCTCAGTTTTTGTGTACCATATGCCTGTAATAAACAGTAAAGTAGTTGAAACCCTTAGGTGACTGCAATCACTTATCCATATTAATCTGGTTGACATCAGACTATTCCAATTATTAATTACCACCAACAGCAAGTTAGTATTTGTTTCACATCTGTCTATCTATTATCTAACTATCGAGAATGTAAATTTGCGAGCGGAAATAAGGGGGAGGGGCACCAGTGGCGATACTCACCCTGTGCTCTTGAAACACGCACTACGGCTCTGGCACAAACTTGCACACACACACACGCACACAAACATGTACACATACTTGCTAATACTTATAATTACATGTATTCATGGGTACGCAATCATTCAAGTATATATATATGCCAGGTATATATATATATTACCAGTACTGTCCACACATGCCCACAATTGCAATAAATTGTAATTTTAAATTTTGAAATTGAATCTAAACAAAATTCTTTGGGAGAAAGTTTTGCTTAAACAATCTACAGTATTTTATTGCATTATATCTGTTTTGTTAGTTTCTTTGCCTGATTATCACATTTTAATTTACATTTTAAGTACTGTATAAAGAATTGCTAGCAGTATATACAAATGCTTCTATTAAAAAAAAATAATATCAAGTTTGCACTGCATTATTATGTCCCACCACAAATACGGAAGAGGCAAATAATGTTACCGTTGTTTTTGATGGAACTTATTTCATCATTCACCACTTACTGTTGGATTTATTTGTTTTGGTGAAGTTAGGATATCGGTAAAAAGGAGATGCGGATGAGAGTGATGAACAAAAGAATTACAGCAGCAAGCAGACAAACTTGAGTGATGTACTGTACTTCAAAATAAAACTTAATTCAATAGTTGAAAGGAGAAGTATATCTCAAGTGCAGTACTAAATGATGGGTTTTATTTTATTGAAAACTACAATTATCTGTGTATAGTTGGATTAAAATCAAAATTAGGTGATTTCATGGGTCACAAATGTCCCCATTATGTCTTTTGTACTCCAAATGTTTCTCTCCTGTATAATACAAGAAAAACTGATAATTGTCAGGGCTAACACTGGAACTTCCATAACTGACACCAGAATTTACTGTACTGTACTCCAAAATGAAGAAAGTTGTCCCAATTACATCTGAGGTTTTTTATTAATTATATTGTTGTTGTTATTATTATTATTATTAGCATCATCATCATCATCATCATTATTATCTTCTACCTTGAAGAATGAAATGGCCTATTTTAGAAGGAAAAAAATAATCCAACAAAAAAGTGTGTCATAAGTGGTGACTGGCAGAGTAAGCTCTAATTATTATCAAAAGCTCAGAATCGCTGCACATGTCAACTTTGTAAAGGGCATAACAGTTTTAGTATAAAGTTCTATGCTGTACAGTACAGTACTCATCAAGTTTAAATGCACTGTTTTTGTTTTTGTTTTTTGGGTATTTTTGAATAAGTTGCTTATCATATTGTTTGAATTACATTGTGTTACAAGATCATAGTTTAGAGGCAGAATAAGTTGATATTTGTAATTGTCTCCGGTTGTCTTGTCCCAAGCTTTGTTTTAATTTTATATTTTCACTCGTGTCAAAATGTAAAAGTCATAAAAAAGTAGCTATTGGAGGATTGAATGTCAAATAGGACCCAATCCAAATAAAGGTTGGTGTAACAGGGATGGCCAGCCCCAGGGTGTGAATTAATGATGTAGAAGCTGTCGCCAACACAACAATCACACCCTAAGTTTGGTTACTTGGGATTTTTTTTGACTAGTCACTTTACCGAAGCACCACGGCTAAAAATGTGTTCATATTGAGGTTTATCTAGTGAGGGGATTATTGTTCAAGATCACCTTTAACCAAATGGGATTTTAAGATGAAGCTGCACAATTTCTACCATGCATGTTATGTTAATGAGTCAGTTTAGACATATTACCATCTGAATGATTCTTTAAAGTATAGTTTATCATTGTAGAAAATTAAGTTGTTGATTTTCATATCGGCAAAATTCATACTGCTGTTGTATATTTGACAAGACATTATGAGTAGAATAACTCGGATGTCAAGGATTAGTAACTTCTGTTTTCCTCAGTGTATAAACATTTCTTTGGAACATTATTAGTTGCTGTCAATGAGTACTGTATATATTATTGGTTTTATTTCTAGGAAGAATGCTCCTTTATCATCACTTCCAAGAAGATTGCTCTTTAATTTTGTCATGCATCATCCTATGTAAAAATACACTTCTATTGTGTAGTTTTTTATACAGTAATAACAGTACTGTTTTGATCATCCCAAGAAAACCAAGTTAATATTTAACATTGTGAATTCACCTTATAGATTGAATACTGTCCAGTCTTTAATCTCAGGATATTGTAAATCGAATTCTCTAACTAACAATGAATTTTTATTAATTTCTGACAAACTTTTCCCTTGGGACAATACATGCATTTTGTACAAGTCAGTCTTACGTAAAAGAGACAGTCAACAAAACATCATGATGTACCGAGCAAAAATTTAAAAACTTATAGGCATTTCAACGCCTAATGATTTTTCAGTCATCTCTCATATAATATATTAATGTCTGATTCTGAATTGATTAATTGGTGAAATTGTATATGTAAATTACAAAGTGGGTGGTTGATATATGGTGCTGAAAAAATGATACAGCAGTGAGTCTTAGTCTTATGATATAAATGAAAACTTATCTTCTCACATGTTGAGCATTGTTAAACAATTGTAGAATTGCCTCTTTGCCTTAGCTTCCACTTTGTTGGTTTTAATCTGTAAATGTAGTAAAGTGTCCATATTAGCAGACTGCCTAACAAAGATACCCCCACCCACCTGCCCACCTAAACATTTCTCGGAATTATGAGGTATTTGTCATGCAGCATTTTTTAAGGTCCATAATTCTTGTTACATATATTGTTTTCTCTATTTTCTTTGCCTAATTAAACTAGTGGCATACTTATTGTGATACAATCGAAAAGAATCAGGAGTCATTCCTCTCACCGCATATCAGTGAATCCCAAGTCGAGGATACTGGCAAGGCCTAATGGTCATCAACCTAAGCTGTGATTTAGGTGATTATTCTGTGTTGATGCAGTAGCTCATGACAGGTTCACAGCTTGAAATGCATGTGATTTCTTATGCTACTACCCAGTCTAACTTTGTCCATTTGAATGTTACTTAGAACTCAAAAGTGTAAACTAAAACCCAATCCCATTGTCAGAGTTTCCATAACATTGATCCCCCTTTTATCTATCACTGATGATTGTTAAGGAAGGGAGGTGGGGGAACACTTTGTGAGTACTTTTTTTCCAAATTGGGAATATAGTATAGTATGGAGGTGACTATTAAGAGGCACTACTCCTTTATTCCTTGGCTTATTCCCTTATAATAGACTACTGTACTGGGTGTGAACTGACACAGCACCCAATAAATACAGTATGCTGTGAATATATATGTGTACTTACAGTACATACATACATACATGTATTAAGTGGGAAATGGCTTGACAAATGTGTATCTATGCAGTAAATATATACATAGAGTACATTAAGACAACTTGTGTGTGTGCACATATCTGCTTAGACACACACATGTACAGTAAAATAAGGAACAGGTAATATGATGAATTGGGAGTATTAATGCCAGAAATGATTTGACCTCTGACATATTTCTCAGGCACTGTGAACTTATTTGATGCTTCAGAGATGTGGCCTTATACATGTGATGCAGCTTGTGCATTTGCCAGTTTTCCAAAACTGTCAGTCTGTGACAAAGCGGTGAAAGAATGAAACTGTATTCTGCCTGTCTTGTATAGAAACTATGTGGGGTATATTGGGCCATGTTATATTCTTTGGTATTTACTCTTCAGGATCTATCAACACTATTTTCCCATAAAAAATATATACTTGTTTGTACCCTGATAATTTAATTCCTTTTACCCATTTTTTTTCCTGACTTTATACTCACACAGGCACTGCCGGGTGTTTGCTCCAGTAGAGGAATTAGATTTATTCATTAACACACTGGATTATTGATTCAGTCGAATCTTGATTTAATATTAGGAAGTATGAAAATTGAATATATTTCACATAGCTATTTGAATGTTACAACAATTAGGATTGAACTATTAAATCATCCACCAAGGTATTGACTGAACCAGCACCATACCATAATCCCCACCTTTTTCTAGTCTGCCATCCATTATCCCCATCAGCTAATTGCAGACCTAATACCCCAAATTGTGATCAACAACTGATACATACAGTAATCTGAATAAACCTTCCTGGCAGTGCCCCACACGTCTGCAATGTGTATGGTTGTGGTATACAGTGTGTGATTGAGTGTAAATATTATTGATAAATATATTAGTCAACTTTCAAATTGTGTTTCATTATGTTACCTAATTGTAGTGATATGTGGTTTTCATTCCAACTGTTTGTCATACTTTATCAGTATCATCCTTGGTGTGTGTGTATGTGTATATATGTTTACTGAATGTTGTAAAAAAAAAAAAGGCAATATAAAAGTACAGTATGTTATTAAAAAAAAAAAAGGCAAGATTGGGGCGACTCGCCACTGTTTGCCCCATAGCCACTTGGGCAGTCGGTCACCTCTGTTACCCACTGTTGGCAAGTTCTGGGCATGTACTGGCTCTAGGATGTATCTGAACCTGCACTAGTGTTGTTCAAGTCTGGCCTTGAAAGAGGTCACACTCATTGACGTCACAACACTGGCAAATTGTTCCAAGAGTTTACAATTAGCTCTCCGAAAAAGTTTGCCCTCACAATTTTCTGGACTTGTGGCTTCTTCAACCTTGAACTGTGACCTATTGTGGGGCGGGCTTCTACTAGTTCCAGGAATGGACACTCGACCGAGTAGTGCCCTCAGATGTTTATAAACTTCAATTAGGTCACCCCTTGCCCATCTAAAATATAAACTAGGCAGTTGCAGGTGTTCTAATCTCTATGGGTAACCGAGGTGCCATAGTGCAGGTACCAGTCTGGTGGCCCTCCTCTGGACATTTTCGATCAACTGACAGTCTCTAGCATATCTTAGGGGCCAAGCAGGAAGCCCCTCACTCTTGAAGAGCGATACGAAGGACAGACCATCTAAATATCTGAAGGATCTTCTTAAAAGACCTATCAGCTTAGTTGTTTGATTCACCCTTTTCTCGCAAAGGCCTGAGAACTTCAGTTCGTTTTCAACTTACACACCTAGGTACTTTTAACATCCGATCTCTATTATTGCTGTTTCTTCCTCCCATTGGGACATGTGATATGCCTTCTTACTGTTGGTGCGACTTAGGTGCATCCTTAAAACTTTGTGACATTGAATCCTAACCGCCATTTCTTCGAACACTCTTGAAGTTAACACATCTTTCTGTAACTGTTCACACACTGTTTGATTCTTAATTTCCCTGAATACCTTGGCATCATTTGCAAACATTTGTATGGAGGAGTGTATAGCTTTTGGGATGTCATTTATGAAAGAAAAAACAACAACAGGTCCAGTACACTGCTTGTAACAGGTACACGTGACCCATGTCACAGTCATACCGCCTATGCTTCAGTCACACCACCCATGCTTCAGTCACACCACTCATACCTCAGACATACTACCCATGCCCACAACTCAAGCTTCACTCACACCATCCATGGCTTGCATGAATTTTGTTTTCAGGCCAACAAGATTCTAAAAAGGCCAAACCTGGCAACCTTGGTTGTGACTGGGAATCGACCATTGGTGACGGAAAAACGACATGACGGAGACCCTCAATTTTCCCACTATGCCCCTGCTTTTAAAGTTAATATTCTCGATAATTCAATAAGAATCATTTCAGGGGGTTATCTGGTTCATTTTGAATGTTATTTCTTATTCTCTTTTTACCCAGTAAGAACAAGGAATATCAATGATTGCAAGTGAAATTGCTGTGGGGTCATCGTTTTTACACTAGTAGCCAAGATACATGTGCTGTGTATTGGAGGTGTGTAGCACGTCTGTGGTAATTTTGGATCCGCGCCCATTGGCAGCAATAGGAAGGAGCCTTTCATTCAGCGTGCATCGAATTTGTGTCTGGTGGCACAATTAGTTGGTGAAGAATTCAGCACTTAACGTGGCCATCTGTTTTCTTCTTAGTTCTCAGCCACTTTTGTTGAGTTGATTGTCATTTAATTTATATTTTAGTTACTATATATATATATATATATATATATATATATATATATATATATATATTATATATATATATTTTTTTTTTTTTTTTATTTTTTTTTTTTTCTTCTTCAAACCTCCAACAGCCGAAGGTTAAATGTAATTTAGTTACAAGCCAGCTAAAATCTGCTAGCGTGCACGTCACCACGATAAAATACAGTAAAGGTGAGTTGCAGCCTAAATTTCTTCCACCACCTTGTAATATCTGACATCTAATTGTGGTTTAAGTTGTTTTTATTAGTTTATGGCAAAATAACAATATAAAAAACGCTCATTATATTACATAGAAAACTCTCACGTGTATATATTTTGCAATCCTAGTCCCCCTTCTTACATTCTGTCCGCACATGAAAAGGGGGAAACACTAGTCTGCCGAAATAGCCGGAAGGCGAAACAGCCAGAAATCCCCCCAAAGCCAAGCGGCTTAGCTTTCTTTTTTATTCGTTCATTAAAAGCTAGTAAAGTGCATATACATAAAAATCGAATATTGAGTCAAACTATTAATTAGAATAATGCAAAATAAACATAATTCGCTTCCGTTTTCAACATCCAATTAGAACCTAAAAAATAACTACACATGCAGGCTAGTGTGAGCTTTACTGTAGTACAGTAGGCTCAAGTGGCTGTCTTGGCATGTTTCATTACTTCCTTGGTGAGGTTCATTTTGGGAGTGGCCTTGTAGTGGATTCCTCCCCTACAAATGCTTTTGTCGCTGAATAGCCGACCCCGCGAATTTCACCAGCCTGCCTTCCTGTCTAGGTCAGCAACCAGCGCCGCCTTACACGACTGAGGTCAACTATTAAGCCACGCCTACCCCCGCTGTATAAGACCTGACCTCGTGGTGACCTGACTCTTTCTACCTACACCAACCAGCCAGCGACACCTCCTCCGCCTGCCTGGCGGTCCTCGCTCCCGCCGGCGAGCATGGCGACCCACAAGTTGGTCCTCCTCTGAGCACCCTCACCAACCAGCTCTCTCTACATCACGCTTGTAACCATGCTGCCTTCCCAGCACCAACCTGCATTGTACATCCAATACAACATGTATATTGAGAGCACATTGTGAGTTTCCTTTCTCCATTCCATCCTGAGTGTGAACCAAACATCCAAAACCCCCACAATATCTCCCAATCACTGTGCTCTTGAGTTTGGTTAGGTTATGGTAGTTCAGATTGGATCACATTTTTTACGAAGATAATGCTAATTGTATAATTATTATAAGACGTAACCTTAACGCTACACCAGTTACAGGTGTTTCAAATTCACAGTACATTAGAAAATGCCTTTATAGATCTGGAAGTAAGTATACATGTGTCTGTAGAAAGTAGGCTGCTACTGTAACCCGTGGAAATTTAATATGACAAGGACACTAATAAGAACAGCATGCTCATTCCATAGAAAATAAAAGCTAACACTGATTAATGTAATTCCTATGTATATGAAAGTTGGATTCTGTTTTGAAGCTATCATTCTGCTTTAAAAAAAAATCCTTACAAAACGTTTACAGAATATAAGCTCTAAACTTATTCTGAGTAGAAATTACAACAGGTTAGAAGGGTAAACATTTTAATAATACAGACATATTAATACTGTAGATAACCACGAAATGGTGTTCATGGTGCCGGGACAAAATAGCAGCAGCTGGCACCGTGTTTGTTTACAACGAGTGACCCACGTGACAGTCGTAGTTGGCTGGCACTGCTGGCTGCCCACAGTACCAGTGGGGCTCTTGCCTTGGTCTCGATTACATCTATGTTAATATGGCTGGTGTGGCATGCAGATATCTAATCAGGATTTCCTCTTCAGCTTCTCCGTCTGTATGTAGATGTTATGCAGTCAGAGGTTTTGCTGTCACTTCGGGTGAGTTTGCTGTCACTGACTTACATAATAAATGTTGTACCATCTAGCAACTTCTTAGTTGTAATCAGTTGATTGCGTAGTAGACTAAAGGTTGGGGGACTTTAGACCACTTTAATAATTTATACTGGTTAAAATCTCATACATTGCTAACTTTTGGCTAGATATTAATGACTTTAGTAGCAATCATTGGAATTATGACTGGTGTTGTTGGTATAGTTTGTCTGGTACTTACTGGCATTGTTTCAAGGTCTACAACAGCCTCAGCAGGTATGAAGGAACACCAAGATGAGTTAGTTTTCTGAAGTGACAATTTTTGGTAGTATTTCACCTGCTGCCATCCAAATAATTTTAAGAATTTTTTGGCTGCAATCAATTGTTTAGACAATTCGGTTAAGGTGTAGATAACGGCTACCACCAGAAGTTGTTTGTTGTTTCTTTATTTTTGCTGTGCCTATTATTGTTTTGGTGATTTTAAGTATATTCAATGAAACAGCAACTTTCTATTATGATTTTCGTCTTTAGTTTTTTCTTTTTACTCCATCCCGCTTCACAATTCTCCTCCCGGTGAACGCTTCCACGTATTCCTCCTCGCCATTGCTGATGTATATCAACCTCAATATTAAGGTAAGTTGTTTAACACATAAATTAACACGACAATGCATAGAACCTAATAGACCCTGACCTAACATACCCAACCTATGGGTCTGTTAGTTCAGGTTCTATGCATTGTTGTTAAAATTTTTTATAACTATCATGATATGAGTGAGCAGAAATTTTTTTAACTAATTTGGACAATTCCTTCTGGTGGTAGCTGTTATCTACACCTTTACCAATTTTATGACACTTTTCTTATATAACATTTCCCTCATAAAAGACTTAAATTCGTATATGCCCGGAGGATGGAGCCCCACAGTTAGGATGTTAGGCTAGGTTGTTTGTGAGAGAAATTTCAAAGAAGAAAAATGTCTTAGAATTGATACTTATTGGCAAGATATTCGCTGTCGATTTTTTCATAGAAAATTAATCTAAAAATGCCACAATTTCACTGTGTTTTGCAGTGGATACTCATAGTTTGAGCAAATGTGTTAAAAAGTAGCTATTTTTAAATTGAACCTAACCTAACCTTAGTTGATAAGAAAACAAGCAGCAGCAGCGATGTTAGATAGCCTCACCAATCTAACCAAAGAAACCTACCTAACTTAACCTAACTTTCTAGCTTTGAGGCTCTGCCTCCAGGACCCCCCCCCCCTTCCCTGCGGCATACTAAACAGGAAGAACTTACTATGATATGGCTTAATTTTTTCATTTTTTATGTACGTGAGAGAAGCTGCCCGAACCGAGCGGCCCATAAGCATACACTGAGCATATGACAAAATCGATCCCTACCGATTTATAGCTAATTATCTATCAAACAAAGCATTTGTTCAAGAAATGACTATCATAACAGAACTCACCGCTGAAAATATAGCAAAAAAATAAGAAGCCTCAAGACAAAGGAAAGGAAAGGCTTAATGGTCTACTATACGTACAGGGTACTGTGGTCAGGAACACAAACTGGTAATACTTGACAACATGGGAGTGCCCTTAATTCTAATTTTAGGAAGTTTCTCCATAGAAAATAAAATATTTCTTACCTTGAGAAATGGACAAAAGGTACACGGGGAATATGACACGCATGTTATTACTTACAATTTTTACCTCTTGGATCTGCATGTTAAGTAAAGATTAAGTAAAGAGACAACATCAAACTACACTTTTACTGGGATTATCCCACCCAGGCACAGGCCACTGACCCACATCGGGGCCTGGGGTTAAAAATGTAATAATAATGATAATAATAATTCATAGTACAGTATAAATAAAATAATTTAGATAATAATAATAACAACGCTGTAATAATAATAATAATAATAAAGAACCATAAAGAAATACAAAAATGAAAGAAAGATCAAAAGTGAGAAACAATATATCGTACAGTATGTATGTTGTGTTGTCAATGGTACGAGAAACAATTGAGACCCTGCAATTGCGTGTAAATGAGGCAGAGAGGCAGATCAGCAACCTGGGACTTGGTCAAATTTTTTGTGATGCTTTAGCGTACAGTATGTGGCCAGTTGTCAATTATCTTAGTATGGGCACACAAACGTACGTACATGTAGATATCTCACACTCAGGAATGAGGTAGAATAGAAACTCAAGATGCGCTTTTTGTATATATATTGTTGTATAGCGCATTGCTTAGGAGTGACTCGGTGGAGAAGCTTGCTCAGAGGTCCTGTAGGGCAAGGAGGTTTCTGAGGAAGCTGGGTGGTGAGGAGCTGTGAGAGATGTTGCTGGTCCGGTAGCCGAGTGTAGAATGGTCTCCCTGGCCAGGCATGGCCATATTTATACAATTTACGAGGATCAGGATTTGGGGTGAGCGTAGCGAGAGGGCCAATCACAGCAGCTTAAGCGTAAGGTGTGAAATGCTCTGATCCTGAGCTGGAGGTTGAAGGTCGAGACTAGGTCGGCGATCGTACCCCTACGTCCACTGCATAGACCTAGTCTCTCGGTGTAGCTGGCTGTACGCTGATTGGCTGGTAGGCGCGCGGCCGGAGCTCAGTTGGAAGTTGTAGGGGAGAGGAGCCACTACAATGCCATATGGCAGAAGGTCTACCATTAGACAATACATTATGCTTCCAATATCTTCCCAGGCAGTAGTACCTCCCTGTTTGGTAGCTGCTTACTACCTACTACCTGCCATGTTCATTTATGTTTGATGGTCCTTTTCCAAGAAAGGATTATTTATTTATTTTTTAAAAGAATGTACCTGTAGTATAACTGGTATATTAGGTTAGGTTAGTGTAGTTCTTTGGTTAAGATTTGGAAAAGAACAACTACGGAAGTCTATACAGTATTGATTTGTATAGCTATAGGAAGATATAACATTTTGGTGCGAAATTTATATATTTTGTTTTAGTTTTGTTTACTTTTCAATTTAACTTAAAAAAAATGCAATTTTTATCTCAAAATGGATACACCAACCCTAATTACAACTCTTCTGTTTATAACATTTTCCTGAATACTGTCGATAACGAGAAAAATCTAAGCCTTGTGATAGATCATTCACTGAAGGCGGCACAACAAGTGGGGGTAGCAGTGAGAAAAGCAAATTGAAATTTACTTTTATCCTCTTCGCCACTGATTGGCTCTTAGCCACTTGGGCAGTTGGTCATGTTTCTGTTATGCAGGAATTATACAGTGTAGTGTACCCTCAAATACAAAGATAGGCAAGTACTCCTTCAACTGTACAAATCTCAAGTACTGTATATCCCAGTCTGGATTACTGTACTCTATGCAGACATGGAAACCTTACCTCCAGAATGATCTAACATCCCAAGAAAGGTGCAACACAGAGTGACTAAGTTTATTCTACAACTAAGTAATCTAGATTGTCCAAGTAGATTGTGGGCCTTAGGCCTAAAAACCGTTCACACAAGAAACAATAGGGCAGATCTCATTGAAACATCTAAAATCCTGAAAGAGATGGAAAACTTTGATTGATAAAGAATGTCGAATACTGTATTGTTGTCTTAACATTTTAGCTTTGTTTCATTGACAATTATTATTAGTATGTTCTTAAAGTATGATGATTTCATTGTACTGTATGACTTTTTTTCTTCATATAACTCTCCCTGAGTCTTATTTCCCCTTTTTTATATTTTCTTATTTCTCCCCCCCCCCCCTTCACCTTTACCTTTTCCTTTAATTTCCTCCTCCCTTGCCATATTCCATTCATTTTTCCCCTCCTCGTCCTCTCTTTTTCCTGCCCACCCATTCTGTTTCCTCCCTCTGTTCTTTATGCCTTTCCTTATTTTTATTCCGTTTTTGTCTCCTTTTTCTTCTTTCATTATTTTTATCTTTTCCTTTTTTATTCTTCTCTTCCCTCTTCAATCTTAAAATAATCAAAACAGGCCAGTTGAGGTTCATCCATGGTAATTTATCTTTTATAACCTTACATATTCAGTGGCGGGTGCACCAAACACGAAGAAAGATTGCAAAACTAAGACCCCTCAAGACTGGCAGAAGGAACTCACTCCAGAGCAGTATTCTGTAACACGAGAAGGCGGCACAGAACCGGTAAGGAATATAATTTTATGTTAAAGGACTCGGGTAGTAGATAAGGTGGCCTCAGTCTTCCATATATAGGGTATCCCATGATTTTATGTCAATATCTCAGGAGTTTATTTCTGAGGTAATTTTCAGTCAAAAATGTTCAATGAAGTTGGGTTTTTGAAGTTAAAGAGTACAGTACTTTACGTATGTACTTAAAATGTTTTATAAGTGCTACAAATGTATAGCTTAGTCTACAATAAATGATCAAAAAGGGCGCCTTCAGCTTGGACATGCAGTCTAGCTCGTTGTAGCATAAAATTAATAAACCTACCAAGAATGTCAGTGTTATTCTGTTTGTCATTCGGCAGCGTCCATAATTCGATGAAACAGTTAATCTCCTCAATTTGTTTTTTGCTCGTACAACCATCACAGATTATGGGATAAAGTTCAAACACACCATGCGATATTCAAAGCCTTTCATCATTATAACAAATTCAATAAATTCAATATAAATTTTATTTAGTAAAACATAATATACAGTACAAAATCCTGTCCAATGATTTTTTTATACAAACATTATCAACAACAGTGGGAACAGAATTGTTTCAGTACACATTTTGCTACAAACAGTTACTATACACAGTACAGTCCACATATTTGGACTATTTATATGGATAAAATATTCAGCCTGCAGCATGACTTACATTTTACTCATAAGTCTGTCAACAAATGCATAATGTAATACTGTACTGTACGTACTAGTTAATGAATATTAAAAGATGAGGAGCATAGTTCCTGATAAAATTATATGAATGATATAAAAGAACTTAATCCAGATAACTTTAAAGAATAAATCAACTGAATTAAAAACAAACAAGTACTGTAATGGTAATGCAACAAAACCTTTAAATCTGTTCAGAATCCTAACTACAGTAAAGCTTGAATTTTGGGAAAGGAATAAAGAACTACTGTACCTCCAAATTGATTCAGGAAATCCAACACAACAACAGACAACGAATAAAAAAAAGTATGTTATCTTAAATGAAACATTTTTCTTGAATCTAGATGTGCAAATTTTATTATAGCACGTTCTTTACAGTTTTTATATTTTTGATATGTCATTTTCTGTTGACAAACCTGGTGAAGAATCTAATCTTTCTTGTGTAATGGGGGACATCTGTTAATATCACTGTGTTCTTGATACCTGACCATATCCTCCAAGCACTGGCATGCAAATCTTTTAAGTTCCTCAAAAATCCCCAAATGTGTTATTGAAGTTATGTTGCTGTTCAAACATGTCAGAAAAAGAAGTAAGGGCTGTGTCTTTATAGCTTTAAACACATGATTTTTTTAACCGACTTTCTGGATTTTTTTTTCATTTGGAACTTTGTCAAAACACTCATATTCAACTTTTTTTCTCTCTCTCTCTCTCTCTCTCTCTCTCTCTCTCTCTCTCTCTCTCTCTCTCTCTCTCTCTCTCTCTCTCTCTCTCTCTCTCTCTCTCTCTCTCTCTCTTTCTCTCTCTCTCTCTCTCTCTTTTTCTCTTGTAGTACTTTTAAATATGGGCTCTACTGTACATTTAGTTACAGCTAACTCTTTAGCTGGTGTTCCTTTTCATACCCATATGCACAATAGTCAATTAAGTAATTATGTAGTGACACTATTCAGTTAGTGAAACTGTAGTAGATAATTTCACAGGCACTCTGCACAGTTTTGCTGACATTTATTCTGCCAAAGACTTCATGTGCTAAAATAATTAAAATTTTATGTTACACCAGTATGTTTACTTATTTTAATACTCACAGTGTTATTAAGTGTACAAATAAGCTTTTAGTGTGTCATCATTCTCCAACAATCACCTTATAACTAACTCCTCAAACTCACTGGTGACAAATAAACTCTTATCCACCAGCACAATCACTCGGCCAGTTGACCGATAGTCCAATTTCTCCTCATTTACTCGCATGTAATTTTGCTGTACAGTACAGTATTGTACAGTATATGCTGATTTGTACAATATAGGTAAAGAGTTGTAAGAGAAAGTGTGGACTTGGGAAGTGAGCAAAAGTTTGGAGGTGTGGACATTACTGGCAATGCAGAAGAGTGCATGAGTGTAGCATCATTTAGTCAAATGTACCCAAATGTACCCAAAGCAGCCTTTATCAAGGGGTTATTTATCAGGTGATCTCTCATGTTATATGATGAATGACCCACTGGCCATATAATATGTTACTTCTGTCCATTATTATAAAATAATATTTTAAATTCCTTTTGTCAACAGCCATTTAGTGGGTCATATTACAACCACCATGGGGAGGGGATCTACCAGTGCCTCTGCTGTGGATCAGACCTGTTTAGGTAAGGGCAGACTATTTTATGCTAAAGTTATTATTTCTCTATTTGGTTACGTTGTTCTCTAAGCTTAATATACTTATTGTCAATAGTAGACATGACCTGTGGGTTAGTTGCTTCCTTTATCAAGCACAGTAATGGGAAGATTTGAGTTAGGTTCTAGACTTCTTCCATTACAGCTACATGTATTTTGACCTCCAATAAATCACATTACAGTACAGTACTGCTTCATTTATTATTATACGTAAAATAACATTATATTTAAACTTTAAAACCTTAGTACTGTAGTATTCAAAAGATAAATTATTACAGTACAGTAATTTATATTCACTATACAAAACTGTATTCTATGTTTAGGAGTCGTTGATAGCCAAGGTGAAGTGATGCCAATGTTGCCAAATTAAATTAAAGTATAGAATGTTGTCATCTTCCTCAGAATTGTCAGATAATTGCAAAATTCCTTTCAGATAATGATAAAAATCTTGGTACAGTACTGAAGAATTTAAGAAAAACAAGCCAAGAATAAAGAATGTGAGCATTAATATCAGTGTTTATTATATTTTCAAATTGGTTATTTACTATACCGGTATACTGTACGTACATACACAATTTGTGCATAGTGTAATACAGTATTCACATTTTTTTACCACTTATCAGCTTACTAGATGTTGAGTTGGTAGGTCTGTCCAGTGTTAGTTCAGGAGGAGACCTGTGGTGTTTGGTTAGTTCACATTGGACAACACCCTTCTCTCGTGCATCCATGCCAAGCAGGACTCTAACCCCTGATATAGTAGAGAGAGATACACTCATTACCGCTATACCATCAGTAATTTTCAAATTACAGTACCTGTACCTAAAGAACATGATGTAAAGCTCATGATAAGATGGTAGGGAAGCAGAACGAGGAGGAGGGGGCTCAGAGTATTGCTGCTCACCAGTTTTGTTATGTTTTTTACTTATTATTTATTATTTCAGCTCAAAGGCAAAGTTTGAATCTGGTAGTGGATGGCCGTCCTTTCACACACCTGAGGGTAAAAAAGGCAGCAATGTGGAGACGCGTACAGATATGACCCATATGATGGTTCGAACTGAGGTCTTGTGCAGAGAAGTAAGTACGTAATTTTAATACCCCTAGACCAGGTGGTGGTGGAGTTACAGTAATTTTCTTGGCTTACACTCTACACAAGGTGGTTTCTCAAAACTGTGGCTTGCAACTAAAGTATTATTTGTCCCTAGACATCCCCCAATTAATTTGTCCAGGAGTGATATTTTAAACATGATGGTGTTCCAATCTTTTCAGCATCCTTTCACACCACTGACCCGAACTAGAGTGGTCTAGAACAACACTTGTTGTCATAAGAGATAGAGCCTTATTAGTAGCCATGTCTGATCAATCAGCAAACTTGACACTCAAAGTTATGATTCTATCTTATTTTAGTCACATCTGTCATCTTTTATTCATTTCCTAGCCATTCACAATTGAGAGCAGACATCCACAGAATCACTCTCCCCTGGACTCCATATATATACTGTACGTACAACAAAAAGCTGTGCCAGGACATGTCTATTTTGTTTTGTGACATTTCTTGATCCTCAGGCATCAGGGTGTCACTATATAATTTTTAACCAAAAAATGGTAGTACAGTATCAAATGACTGATTCATCAGGTAAAGATGAGCCTTGGAGTGGGATCATGGTCTACATCCATTAATTTGAAGGATAGTTATTTGTATGTTCTTATTTATAGAAGCTTTGAAAATAATTGCCTCTTTCTCTTTGAGTGGTGAAAATTTGCTGTTTAGATTTTTCTTTTCTGAAAGAAAATGGCTCCATGAATCCTTACAAAATTATTAAAGAGTGATTTTGGGATATGATTTGCAAGTTTAGATATTTTGTTTTGTCTCTATACACTTTTGTCCTCACATCATAGATGTCATAGCAACTGATGCTGCAAAGTCCTTTCAATAAAAGTTGCATGGAAAATGCTAAAAAAAAGAAAGTATTTTTGTCAAATATTGTGACAACCTAACCTGTGCAAAATCTTAGAAAGTATAAAGGAAGAAGTTGGGTGCATTTGGATCCCTGAGATCTGTACAATGCTCTAAGAAACGAGTGGTTTGGTGACACTGAGAAATGGCTGTCAATCTCATACATCCATGTTGGCATGTACAGTACTTTGTGTTTTTGCAAAGCCCATGCACTATTGTATAGTGCAGCTAATGAACTACGAATCTTGACTGCTTAGAGAAATCTCCCCATAGATGGGTAAAGGAAACTGGTGAAGGATTTTGCTGAAAAACAGCTTATGTGATAATTTCATTGTTCACTGCCACCATGTTGATTCAAGAATTGTAAATCTTTACAACAATCAGACCTTTCATCTGAACTTCTAAAATACGATTGCTTCCCATAATCCATTTAGAAATGATGGTTGCAATGGGGAAGACTAAACTGTTAACTTTCTAAGAATAAATTAAACAGTTAGCCACATTTGGCCAACTCCCTTGACGACTTTGGTAAGGTGAGCACTGTATTACAAGATGCATATGGTCACAGACTCTAATAAGAAACAGGATTTCAGTATCATTCCTTAGTGTATGGCAAAGCAGTTCATAACTAAGCAACTTCAATACTGCCATTACTCCCAGTAAATAGTTTGGAAGTCGGCTACATCTGCATAAGGGTTACCCAATTGAGAGTTGTAGTGCATGTTCCAGTGTGAAAGACATGACTGCTGTTTACCATTACATGGATGATGTGGGCACACTGATGTGTCTGAACTCCCCCTTCCTGTGATTAGTTTTAATGGATATTTAGAAAGAGGACCTGTTACATTCTAATGTTAGTAATGTAGCTCAAAATCACTTACTTTCTCAAGTCAGGTTCCTACTCTTCTGAGAGGGGGGAATAATTAGTTAATGGATGAGTAGCAGTCAGCATTATCTGGTTAAATCCTAGGATTTCACCTGATAGGCTTGTCAGGCAGCCATGCATCACCTGATATAGGCTCAGTCATAAATGAGATATCTGGACCAGTCTTTGATTTTGCCTGCTAAGCACTTGCTCCACCTTGACAAAATTTTGGCCAGTAAAGCAAAGGCATGGAAATACTAACTTCCTGTATAACCATGAAAGCCCAGTTCTCTTTCACTGAATCTGGAGCCAATCAAGTACAGTAGGCCTATACTTGGCCTATTTGTTTACATAAAAATATTGCAAAACCTTCTCTACTTTTTTGACAAGTTTTTTAGCAAGTGAAAATTACTGGATTATCATATTGCTGAAACTAAATTTAATTATTAGTTTATATATAAGATTGACAAGAATTTCTACCAGGCTAGGTTTTTATTAACTCCTTTAATAAATATACAGTGTGTATATCAGTTTTTAGTGATAATTGCAACAGCTATCAGAAGCCCTTAGTATACCATTACTGCAAAAAATATTGATCCCCTCTGCATAATTAGCTGTGCTTCTATACATGCTTTCACTGCACAAAAAGCAGCCTGCCAAATTTGTCAAGGTGGAAATATATAACATCTGGCAGCTCTACGGTGTTTCCCGCGCGAGTAGAAGTGGTAGAAACTTGGCCAGTGCCCCACTTGCTATCGATCAGGGTGCATGTTAATTTTCACTCACCAAGCTGATGAGTGCAAATTAAGACACATCCACAATTAGCCCAATATTTTCTTTCAAAACTATATTCATGGCTCCCAAAAACATGTCTGAGGCAGAGAAGGGTTGGATCCTTGCCCTGCTAGAGGAAAAAGTCGCTGTGAAGGAAATTTCAAGAACAGGACGAGGAACGGCAATGATTAAGAGGCTCTAGAGATCGACACACAACCTTCCCGCCAACGTTATTCCACCAAGGAAATCATCACCAGGAAGACCTCCAAATGCACTGATTCACTACTGAGGCTTGAGATAATGAGAGATCTTAATACGAGTGCATCATAATTAAAGAAAGCACACCCCATCCTCCTGCAAAACATATCGGAACGAACAATTCAACATCGCCTTCAGAAGGAACTTCATCTGCCTTCCCATCAAGCTGCACGAAAACCACTTCTCACGGACCGAATGTGCCATCAGCGGCTTGCTTTTGCAAGAAAATACTAGCACCGGAGCAAAGAATAATGGAATTCTGTGATGTGGTCTGACGAAAGCACTTCTTGCATCCTGACTGCAGGGAAAAGGACAGTCAGAACGTCCACCAACACCAGCCGGTATGATCATCGCTACGCCATTAAATCCATGAAACATCTTGCAAGTGTGATGGTGTGGGGAGCGTTCAGTGGAAAACGTGGTCGTGCTGGCCTCCATTTCCTCCCCAAAAACACAACAATGAACTCTGATTGCTACAAGACTGCCTTGGAAAAACATTTATTGGATTATTATCAACTTCACCAGTCCACAGTCTTCATGCAAGACGGTGCCCCCTGTCACAGGTCAAAAAGTGTGACAGCTGGGCTTCATGAAAGGGTTATTACATTGTTGGAGTGGCCTGGGAATTCTCCAGATTTAAACCCCATCGAGAATGTATGGCACGAGATGAAGCGGAAGCTGTCAGCACGGGACACCTCAACTGTACATCAGCTACAGGAGGAAATCAAGCTCATGTGGGAGATTGAGATGGATGGAGACTATTTTCAAATATTAGTAGAATCCATACCAAGAATATTTCAACTGGTAATAAAGTGTAAGGGAAATATGACTAAGCACTAAATAGTGGTAGAATAAAACATTTTAAGTCAGTAAATGTGATTTATTCATCCTTGAAATAAGTTTTTGTATGAATATCATGTGAAAATTTATAGGGTATCAATATTTTTTGTGGTAATTGTAAGTGTATGGATAAGGTAAAGTAATATATTTTAAGGCAATGTAGACTTTAAGACCAAATTGATAACACATAATACTATTCTAGGAATGTGAGGCAGAGCAAGTAAGGAGAGAGAGAAATATTTTCTTTATTTCCTTAATACAGTACAAGCTTTTTCCTGAATAGTGCACAATACCCATACTGTAATGTCAGCATTTAAATTCCATGTGCACTCCCATCTTTGCCTTTGACAAAGTTCTCTACCTCAACATTTCTCATTACACATGTTACCTTCAGCTACTCAGTGACTCTGTTCATCACCCATCTTCCATTCTGTCTCCATTCAAGCTTATTATGAGAAAAGCCTTTAATGGAAATATGTACAAATCTTCATATTCTCTATTTTTAGTCAGATTTTAAATGATTTTAATTGGTTTTCACTTTTTCCCCAGTGCAAGGCACACTTAGGCCATGTGTTTGCAGATGGGCCACAACCAACTGGATTAAGGTATTGCATAAACTCCATTGCTCTAAAATTCGCTCCTAAGAAGGTCACATAAATCCCCAAAATTTAGCATTATGAAGGTGTGTTTTATCCCCCCCCCCCCTCCCCATCATCAGCTATAATTACTGTAGTTAGGTGTTCCTTGAAATTTTAATATCCATTAATATGACTGAAGACTCAATAAAATATACTTTTAACTGAGAGTACTTACAGGGTACATGATAATGTAATTCTACCATCATTAACAATGGTCGTGTGCAGTCAGTGTCCACTATAAGTCCATGATGTGTTTCTGAAAACCTGTTTGTTATGCAGATTTTAACTTTCCCTCTAAACCCATGTTATAAATTGAGATATGACCTCAGTATTCTTCCCCCCAAAATTGTTTACTGGTACCCCCCAATTGCCTCAAATAATGACAGATTGTTGAAATATGAACACATAATATTGAGAAAATGAACATAGTTTCTTAACTTAAATAATTGTATCCACTTACACTGGACTTGTGGAGTTGTTATAGATGAAAAGAAAAATTATTGCTTTGGGGTAGAAGGACAGCTCTCAAGGGATGTTAAAGGGGATTTTGCAGGAGATGTAGCTGTTGTTGATTTTGGTGTTGCTGGAGTTGATGGAGGTCTTTTTTTTAATAATTTTCCAAAGAAATTTGTTAAGTTATCTTTTCCTTCATAATGTGCTCTCGGGTATAACAAAATACTCGTTCCTAATACAAATTACTGTACAGTATACTGTGAACATTGCTAGCTTTGACTGTTTCTCATGCAAAACTACCAAAACAAAGGAAAAGTTGCTTCAACCTCATGTCAGTGGACAGGTCTAGTACAGGTACAATGGACAGTTGCTTCCATTTATAACAGGTACAGTGGCTGGCATGTTGTGTGACATGTGGCACCACTGCTGTTTACATCATAGTAAAACTAGCAGAATGGGCAGAACGACCCTCGCTAAAGTAACCAGACCAAGGATGCTAATAAGTAGTCCCCCCCTCTGTCTGTGAATGAACACATTTCTTGCATGGTTATAATTTAGATACTGTACTGTATACAGTGGATTACCAAGTAGAACATTGGCTCCTATCTGTTGTCTGGTGGGCAGTGGTGCCACATCAAACAAAACACACCAGTCACTGTACCCGTTATAAATGGAGGCAACTGTACTTGTGTGAACTTACATACAGTCAGATATATGGTTGAATTGTAAAAAAGTATGCGTCTGTGAATGTACAGTAAGCAGCCATTGGCTGTATTTTAGTTTTATAAAATTAAAATACTGTACCATAATTAGATATTGTGGAAGAAAATATTTAATAAAAAATAACATGTACAAAGTAAGAAATGCCACACACGAAAACTCAATATTTTTTTCTAATTTTTATTTAAGTTGATGTGACAGGCCATCCTTACCAGTCATGGTAAGGTAACAACCCGTCATGTACTGTACTGTACTGTATACTTGCCATCAAGTCTAACCCCATAGATGTGATCACTGCATGTAACAAGTTTTAAAGAAATTATTACCAGGTATTTGAAGATGAGCATTTTAAATTTATGAAGGTTATGTTATTTTGATACTGTACAGTACTGTATATCAATAAGGCGTCTAATTATCACATTTACTATTGATAAGGCTCCCTTGTACACTTGTCTCCAAGTTATTGTTCATACTATACAGTAGGCTCCCAGAGTACACAAGGGTTATGTTCCTGGGACCCTAGCTTAAGTGTGAATTTGCATATATGTATTCGGGTCCCCCAGTATATATACGTATAACCCCCTTTTTTATACTAAGGTAACGAACTCATAACTTCAACGTTTGTTACACCACTCCTTAGTAAATCCAGTATCTTAACTTTTTCTTCAAAAGTTCTCACAGTATACACTTTTATCTTTTTCTCACTCTCACCACCATGAGCTCTGCCATTAAGTTTCCTCTTAGGGGCCATGATTGTGGTGAAATTCACCAGTAAAGAAAAACTTTATGATAGTGAATGCCTGGGAGATGTTCATGGAACCAGTGTGAGAGAGAGAACACCTTGGCAATAATTTAACCTGAGATACCATACAAACACCTTAAATGTACAAATGGACACACATAATAAACCTGTGGTATCATGTGAACATTTTAAATGCACAAACAAATTCTCAAACCATTCTCTGGGCTATGCGGCACAGTTCAGCCAGGCAGTCACTCGGTTGACTCAGAGACGTGTGTGTGTGTATGTTGAGATGGGGGAGGAAATGAGGGTGGGTGGCGAGTCGGCAATGCTGTTACTGCCCACTGCCTCCACACGAATGTTCACTCCATGCACGTACACAGCCTTGCCCTTTATTTTTCTTATTTTGTAGTTTCATATTTTATTTATTTTTTCTAAGGGATGTGAAGGTATTGTAATGATTATATTTAAAAATTTTCTTTCAACGAGCATGGACAAGTGATAAACACGTTGAGCAAGCAAGAGATGCTGAGTTGGCTCATGCAAGAACACGACCCAAACGTAAGGGCAGTTCGAAGCGTTAAACACGTATAAGTTGGGTCGCTTACTATGGGTACGCGTACTCCGGGACCCTACTGTAATAAGAATTACCTGGCTAAGCTACCCAAGAAAATCTGTTATGTAATTTATAATCATTATATTTGACCTTTTTTTCTTCATAATTATAAATACAGAAATATATTGATTTGGCATGCATGATGTTTGCTCCTGTAGGGTTATTTGATTGTTTCTAATTTCTACAAACTGAAAAATATTTTGTTAACTCATGATTGTTAGCTCTTATTTAATGTAGTCGTTCAAAATTATTTAATGTAATATATTATTTAGGGTAGAATTTGAGTGATTATTACTCCATTGTTACTGTTGACAATATACTGTAGAGAGGTTTTAAAAGTGGTGGCTCAGTGGAGTGCTGATATATACTGTAGATACACAGATTAAAGGACGAATTAAGTATGTGTTATGTAGAATCCAAAAGACAATTACAGTTTACACATTTTATTTAAAAAACAAATAAATGTGTGCTTAATTAAAGGAGGATGTATTTTTTTAAATATCTTTATCAGAAGACAAAATACTGTTTAGTGTGTATTATAGTACAGTACTATAGTCCTATAGTAATTGCACCTGTGATATTTCATTTTATGATTACATAATTATGACGAATTTTTTTTATCATGTTTTATAAAATCTGAAAATAACCCATGTACAAGTACTGTACAGTGAAGTTGAATCACCAATTGCATCATTAATATTCATCTGTCAATGTTTTATATATTTTGACAAAGTAACATTTCTATTTCATATGAATGCTGTAAGTGATAGGTTGAATTTATGAATGATTTGAATGTGTTTTTTGTTTTGTTTTTCATTGAAACACTTAACTTCATTAATATTTTAAAAGTACAGTACTGTACTGTACTGAAATGTACTGTATATGCACAGTACACAAGAATTGTTAAAATGGTTAGTTTGGGATGTTCTTTTATCTTCCCATAACTCATGATGGAATGTGAATATAAAAGCTTACTATTAACCCTTTTTCCAGCTGGCCTTCCTTTCCAAATCTCGTCCATAGACTGGCCAATGACGCAAATTGTTTTATTCAAAATTAATAGATTTTTGTTTGAATATACAGTATTTTTTTAGTTACATTTACAGGTAAATTTATGTGAATTTTTTCTTCTCTATTTATTGAATTATAATTATAAACTGCAGTACATAATCTGACTAACTGTAGTTGTATACAGTAAATGATATGGGATGGCTGAAAATGTGCGTGGAAACATAAGGTCTTATGCGCCAATGTGAGCACTCATGGTCCGCGTATTGATGCAAATACCATCATCAGCCGGCAAAGGGGTTTATATCAGGTCGGCTAAACAACCAAGAAATATTACATATGGTGATAAAAGTGCTTAATCCATGGTAATTAATGGTCTTTGATAAATTTTCTATACATAATTGTACTGTTTTGTCATGAAATTTCTCACTTGAAGGCAAAAATCACAAAAGGTATTTAAGCCTGAGTAGTTCAAATGCACCTAGATAACTTGGGTGCAACGTGCCAGAGATTTAATTAAATAAGATTAATCCTACAGACACTCTTTGTAAGTGGATACATTAATAAAATTTAGTAAGTAAACAATTATATTTTATTTTCCCAGCATCACATGGCATAATGGACATCTGACCTATATGACACAGATTTAGAGGGTCATGTCTTTACTGTGGTGTTAGTTACGGCACAACAAACCAGTCTACAAATTGCTGCCACTCTTATCCAGCCTTTATCACTCTAGTTTTAATTTTCTCTTTCTGAAACCACTGAATGTTTCTTTAATAGAGTGATATAAGAGTTAAGTAGAAAGTGTTACTGATAGATAGTGTAGAAGATGGTACCATTTGTCACATCCCCATTAGCCGGAACAATTGGTGCAGAACGTTAAGGAGTTTGAGAGATTTCCGGGTATTGAGATAAATTCTTTTATCCCCAGAAAAAATCACACATCTATGTAATTTTTCAGAGCATTAGTGAATGTATCCATGTCTAAACTATGCATCTGGCATGGAGCACCATTGCTACGGAGGTTTAAAGGCAGTTGGACTGTTACACAGCGGTATTCATTTATGCAAGCACTACTGTTAATGTACAGTACAGTGCAGTATACGTATTGTAAATAAACAAAATATTAACATTCGATGATGCGCTGGAGAATGAATAAATCAGGGGATTTCGTCCAGCATTTCAAATTGTAAAGACGGAAAAAGTAACGTACTTTTTGGGAGGCATACATACTCCGTCCTGTAGCTGCCAACAGTGTAACAGAGAAGATATTAAGTGAAAAATTAAAATTAATGTGTAAAGAAGGCAATGATTTGTTCCGACTAAATAATTATTGTCCTTTCCTTCAGTGGGTGTAACATGCAGTAGCTTAATTGCTTAGCTAGTGGCTGTGGTTAGGTTGTGCAGGAGCCTAGAGTTACTCTGTGGCATGAGAATGTGAATCCTTCAGTGTACTTAAAAATTCATATCACTGAACCTTCCATAACACAACACTGAGCCTTCCATAACACATAACACTGAACTTTCTATAACACATAACACTGAACTTTCTATAACACATAACACTGAGCCTTCCATAACACACAAAATTGAACCTTCCATAACACGTAACACTGAACCTTTCATAACAGCATTATCAGTATTTAAAGTCATGTTTATAGTTATGTTATTAAGTTAACACATTAGCATCCTTCATAAATAAAGATAATGATTTATAAGTGTTCATGTAATTAAAACAATTTATGGCAACCGATGTATGGCAAAACAGAAGATAATGGTTGAAATTTGATGTTATTTAGTTTACTTATTATATTGGTATTGTGCAGTACCCTCGTTTAACACCTTCACAGCTGGGACGCCACTTTTAATATTCTCGTTAGCTAATGCCAGATGATTCTGTATTTTACCAGGAAGGGGACCCTGTACACAAGTGGCTAGTAGACTATTTCCTATGAGCTCTTGTTATCAAGTAGTAGTAGTAGTAGTAATATTGGATAGTAGTAGGAGTAGTGCTGTAGTAGTAGTAGTAATATTGGCGTAGTAGTAATAATAATAATAATAATAATTATTATTATTATCATTACTACTGTTCACCTTATTTCCCAACATTACTTACCTAATGTTGTGTTTTGTCTGAAAAATTAAGTCCTAAGGCCCTGAGTCTAATGGGATAATAAGAGATGACATAGTTTCGAAATCATCCTATGGTAATAGTGATAACGGCAATAAGTATGATAATTGTGATATTAATAGCAGTACTGATATTAATAGTTTATAAAATTAATTTGTTTCGTTTGATCTATAATACCTAGGATGATTCTTCTCTTGAATTGACGGAGGGGTACAAATTATCAAAGATAAATTAAAAAAATATATATATAATATACAGGTAATAAGTCTGTACTTGATTAGTTGACTACAATTATGCACAAAGGCACTGAACTATTATCATTACAATATTACTGTTCAGGAAACCCCCAGGAGCTGTATCGCCTTAAACTACCATTACAATATCCATTTACAAGTAATTGAGCATACTATACGAAGGTACCAGGCCTGTGTTATGTTTTACTTATTGTAGTCTTTCCACATAGTAAACTGTTGTGCAGATAAATTTATTCTAATTGTCATAAAACATGAACATGAAAAGTAACACAGCAAAAGAGAGAAAATAGAGAGTTGCCGCAACAATTGTTAGTCCTTGGGCGATAACCTGTGTGGAGTTGCCAGTTTTGAATAGAGCGCCCTGCCACAAGAAATCAAATAAAGTTCAAAAATATAATAAACTTATTTTGAATTATAAGATATTCGTGTATATAGCATCATAAATTTATTCTATTAATATTTTTGTTTGTGTAATATTTTTTTATTATATGTTTTCGCAGGGGTGTAATGTTTATAGAGGAGCTCGTGTGACTGACCAGTAGTTGTGAGCCATCTTTGAGGGAGTGTTTACGTTCTGTGAGCTCTCCAAGAAATTCAACCCCAAATCCCCTATAGTGAATACAATGCCTTGTGATTTTGTGAGATGATACATAAAGTGATTCAAAATGAATAACCGACATGTACAACCGTATTTAAGCAGTTCTTTGGCAATACGCCAAGAGATCCAGAGATTCGAGTCTGTCCACCCTAGCATCTACGCTATTTACGACATAATAGAGTTGATTCCAGACCCTGTATTAGCTCAGCAGATCCGTGAACATGTCGTCTGTATTGAAGGTAAGACGTGTGAAGCGTTATTTATTACAGTAGGTGTAATGAACATGAACCCACATGCTCTGAACGCGGCCCATCCTCACTGAAACAAGTTCCAACTTCCTCCCGCCTCTTTTTCAAATGATCAATCTTTCTCTGTTCACAGCCTCTGTTATTTTATAGCAAAATTATTACCTTAATGAGCCCTAAATGTCAAAATGCTAAGTACTTAAACGAAAGAATCAGCGAAGTCGTAATCGGTAAAATACTTCCTCTTTAATTAAGACTGGAAGTCTTCCCACCGGTATGTGTTATACCCAAGGCGAGTACCAGAGCCAAGTGTCCTGGTGGAGTGTATTGACCTCCTCTATCTCCACAAGTTATTCTCATTTCTAAGTTTTGATGTCCTTTATAAAACCCTGGATAAATTTTATTGTAATGTTCTTCAATCATTTGTTTAATTTGCTTGTACTCTGTGGTAGGTAAAGATTACAATACAACATTATTAAAAGAAGTTACTTTATCATCTCGTAATGTATTTTACTGAAGATGTGTTTACTGACTGTTGAAGCATTTTGTAACTTAAATATTATATCCTAATGGTATAACTTTAGGTTTTGTTATTGCAGTCAAGTGTTCACAGATTTCATTACATCTGCTATGCACATCAAGTTCAAAAGGGTTGGTGAGCAGACTGCGAGTTTTGAAATTAGTGAAAGGCATGCAACTTACTGATTGCTGGAGTCTATTGTAAATATAAAATTTAATACAGTAGTGTACAAATTAAAGAACTGGTTTATTTTTGTCAATGCTGAAATTGTGGTATAATGTACAGTTGTTACCATTTATAGCAAGTACAGAGGCTGGCGTGTTATGTGACAGTGGTACCACTGTTTGTTTACATCGTAGTAAAGCTAGCAGAATGGGCATAACTACCCTCGCTATTGGTAACCACACCAAGGATGCTAGAGAAGCAGTCCTCCTTTATCTGTGAATGTACACATTTCGTGTATGGTTACAATTTAAATATAGATTACCAATTAGAACGTCATTGGCTCCTATCTGTTGTCTGGTGGGAAGTGGTGCCGCATCTCACAAAACACACCAACCACTGTACCTGTTATAAATGGTGGCAACTGTACATACAGCAATCAAGGTAAAATGAAACATTTAGTATGTTAATTTGGCTAAAGTTCAGTTCAAGTTCATGGTCTTATTTCTCCTTATTATTTTGCGAATCGTTTTATATGTTTATGCATTGATTATATAATACATTTATTAAGGAAACCACAATAACCAGTTAATGCTAATCTAACTTAACCAAAATGGAGCAGGACAGATTGGTCTGGATAAATGTCTAAAATTACTCTGTGAACTTGTTAATGGTTTATTTTCTTAAGGGTTTTCACCGAAATGTTTGCATTGGGAGAACGGAGTAAAGAATAGCCACGAATTACTGTATATTGCAGTGTAGGAAATGGCAAGTAGGTAGAGATCATCCATGCCCTTAGCACTTTGACAATTTGACATAAACCGTCACTAAGTTATATTTCGGTGTAATTTTAAAGGGAAATATATAACTGTACTTCCAAATTTGTGTATTTCGACTCAGTGTCTCATTCTTGTTAAAATCAAAACAGATCAATAGTGCTTGGTTTTTATTTGGGATCTCTGAGGATGTAGATTCCACACACTTCTTGTCGATTCTTAAGCAACCTCAATCATTTTTCTGTGGAATGAAAGAAACCTACTGTATTGAAAATTATAAAGAAAACATTCCATTTATAAGTAAGTTGGTTGCTTCATTTAAGACATTCACCTAGGCCAAAGTCTAAGGCAAAATGATAAAAAAAGTAAATTTACCTGAGATTGTAAATAGATTTTATTTTATGTTTGCACCATACAGTAACAGAAGTGATAAAATTTAGGTGATTGTGTTTATTAATTAAATTCTAACAAAGAAATGTTTTCCGAGACAATTTTGCTAAATATAATGTATATTTTGTTTTTCTTTTTCAACTACCCTGTACACCTTTGGTGTTTGGGCACATTTGAAAAAAAAATACCCTATCACAGCTGTGTCTGATTTTAGCAGTAATGACCAAAGACTATAAACGAAAGATAGGAAAGCTGGAGCTTTTGGGTGTGCATGTAGTAAGGGCCTCTGAGGTAGATGGCATTGGTATCGGTGAGAACGATGTCTGTTTGTTTACTGAATACGTCAACTTCAGTGGCTCCAAGTTTGTACGCGGCAGCCATGCCTCACCGTGTTTCTTGTGCAGAAAATCCAAAGAAATTCAACCTATTTTTATATGTCATCAATTCCCTCGAAAACAGGAACAGTTGAGTGTATATATAATGCATATTTAACACAATATATGAATGTTGGGGTATGTGCCGGTTTGGCACCACTGTATCGGTCCCAATGGACGCTGAGCTTGGTTCCGGCTCAGACGTCTCGCTGTGAGGACGTGTATGCCCCCCGTCATCTTCGCCAATAAATGGACTATGGATGAGGCCTTTATTTATCCCACAGGTTGGCACCCTAACAAGGCGCAGTGAGTAGGATGTGAATAATAACACAAGAAGCAGAGGTGGAGTTTGAGATTGAAACCCCCCCCACCCCTTTCGGAGCCAAATTTTATTTTGGACCTTGCCGATAGATGGCGTTGATTCCTGCTTTCCTATCTTTCGTATATAGTCTTTGGTAATAACCCACGGAGTACAGTGCTGCCAAATTTGAAGAGTACTGTGTATAGTTACAGTACTAGTATTACTCTGGTTCATACCATACCTTCTAAAACCAGTATAGAAATGGGCTTTGTCAATTTGCTAATGGTAGAGAGGCCATGGCCTACGTGTTGTTTCATAGCGGTAAATTTAAAGTTACAGGAATGGCAAGTCACATCTTGAGATGGATTCTGCTAAGGATTATTTTGGTACAGTGTGTATTTCTGTGTCATGATTTAATTTATAATCTTGTGCAGCAAAACTTGAACTTGGCCATGGTACTGTATATTACACATAGTGAAATGTATATGTCTGAATACTGTATCTGGATTAACTTATGTATGGGGTCCCATCTGAGCCGCATAAAATCGTCTAGCAGTAGTCAAAAAAAATTAAAAGTGGCATCCCGTTAAGAAGTCATCTTGGTGTGCTGACTTGTATATGCAAGCAGTAGAAGTTGAATCTCATTGCAAGGAATGGTAACCTGCCTTTCAACCTAATCATTTGTACTGTATCTGTTTAGTAAGGCCACACTGATGCCAATGCAGTCCAAGCATAAAACACCCTATGCATGTCTAGTATATTGTAGTACACTGTACTGTAATGAGGAATTAGCAATTTGCAAAGCATCTGCTTTTAGGCCTTTTAAGCACATAATACAGTATCCTGTACGGTGATATTGTACCTTCTTTATTGTCTACCATAATGCATGGTATTGAATGTAGTACAGTACAATACAGTATTGTATCTAAAGTATCATACCACTTTTTATTGTACTGTATGGCATTTTGAATTAAAGTTGGATTTTAGTCTTGTCTTATAGCTTATGTTTCTTGGCCTATGTTGGGTGTAAAATAATTCCTAATGTACCGAGTATATCAGAATATTTTGGGCCATTTTTCTTAAGATTTGGACCAACAAAATTATCCCAGAATCTTAGGTTATAAGTTATTTTTGGCTGTGTCTTTTGGTGTGATTCAGCATTGATTTTTAATGTTTTCCTTTATTCCCAACTGAGTTTCTGTGCTATACATGGAAATAGATCATGAAGAACTTGTCAAAAAATAAGATCTGGGGCTAAACTGATCCTCTAGGCCAATAGATTGTTGATGTGGTAGTGATTCATGATGAAAACCCTGAACAAGTTACCTGAACAGAAAACTTTTATTTATACAGAAAAGTGATATACTATAAGTAGGTAGGTAGGCTAATATAGGGATTAAGATAGGTAAGATTACTAAATAGTGTACTGTATACCATATGGTATGGCTAGTATATACGGTACATGTACTGTATGTAAGTACAGTACCGTAATTAGTAGTAGTACAGGTATTTTGAAACGGTTTGTACAGTATCCCAAATCAATAGTGTATTTAAATACTGCTTAGAATATTGTCAGAAATGCTGTACAATAAAGCACCGGTAAAGGTTTTCTCATAACCTCTTGCAAATTTTAAGTAAAAACAAAGCAGATCCTCTAAGCAATCCAGTAGCTACCATATATTCAGACAATTACGGATTTGTGCTTACAGCCCTTATCAATAAATATAAAACTTTTAGTATTGTTTGTGTATATATTTTTTTATACAATAACTAATTATAAACTACAACCTGTAATGTACTGTATTATACAGTACTGTATATTTACCTAGCCAAGTGTAATTCCACATTGCTATCCTTATGTTTTTCTCTTGCTACTGCTTACAGTACTACTGTATATCCCTTAGATGATGAAATGCAGTAATCCATAGAAAATGAAAAAAAATTACACATAAATACTGAATTTATACAGTAGAACTTTGACTAGGAAGATTAACAATGATACCAGTACTGTATATTTCCTCTTGGCTATTGTACACATGTACTGTATAGTACATTTGTATATGTATATATATATATTTTAATTACCCTTACAGTAAGTACAGAACTTATCTTTTTTATTATTAATTTTGGGGTTTAATCAACCATAAAAAGATTCAGATATCCTTTTACAGGGTCCCTTTTGCTATAAAAGTTTTTTGGACATGGAAAAAAATGTTATGTCATTTTAATCATGCCATGCTTTATCTGAAGTGTAGCTAGTCTCTGCTGCAAGGTCAGTTCTACACCGTTAAGTAAAATCATTATCAGCAGCCAATCATAGCCAGGCAATTGCATGCTATTTATATAATGTTTTCACAAAGCGAAGTCATTGTGTCTTTTAAATTTCACTTTGAAATCTGTCTTATTTATAAGTTAGGTAGATTGAGCCCTAGCTGAGCTGTCAAGTTAATTGTACTGTATAGTTATTTGACTTTTTTAGAAATTTAAACTTGCTCACTTACTGAAATTACCGAAATTCGCCAACAGTTCAATAAGCATCGTATTCTATCATTAACTATATATACAATACTGTAGTGTACTGGTTTTAATGAACAATAGACTATTGTATATTTTTTGAGTGCTATATTATCACTGTAATAGCATGGCAAATACAGTTACATCACCTCAGGCGTCATTAGTATTGTACAGTATTTCGGTGATAAAATTACTCCATCCTTTTTATGACTAAAAATGAAGCCTCGTTTATCATACTTTGAAGTGCTTGCCCGACTCCTCTAATGGAGCGTGGCAGCAGCCGCATTGCCAATTTATGAACGCGTTTGCTATGCCATATCAACATATTGGTTGCTCTATTCGTATTAAATGATACGTCTTTATGGAAAATTACGTATAAATTTTTCACGCGCACAATAAGAGGCACAACACTATTACCTTGTTGCCGTTCACTGGATAATTCAAGCACATGGTTGCAGAGTTAAAAAAAAAGGAATGACTTTGATCCCAGTATTTAACCCGCTACCGGCCGTCACGTAGCGTTGTGAGCTGCACGGGGTCATTGTATTTGATGCCAAACCCATTAAGTTAAAAAAAAAAATAGAATGTGGTTGGGACTTTTAAAACCAAAGTCAATCTCATGCTTCTTGTAATATGTTAAGGAATGTAGGATACATTGGTAGTTGAATACACATTATCGTGTGACTGCAAGAGCTTTAATGACCTTGTGGGGATGGTGACGTTCGTGTGTTAATACTAGCGCTTTGTATCCGTAGACTACTGTACCACCCAAGTGTCTCGTAGTGATTGTCATTGTAGATATATTATTCCTTTCTTTTGACTAAAATCTGCCTACTCTACTTTTCTCTTCACCACATTTCTCGTTAATTAACTTTATCAGTGAGAAATGGACTTAGAACATACAAATTAACTCAAACATTTATATCCTTCGAAACTCGTATTGTTATTCAGTGGGAAGACTATTTCACCATCAGCCGGTTCCCGATACGATGGTTACAGTTCGCTAACGGGCCACTGGCAATCATAAGTGTCGTTTCAGTGGTGACGTAACCTTTGAGTCTCCACTCCAAGGTTAAAATGACGCCTCCGTGCTTGACTACACCATTGCCATATTTCCCCGTGTGTAGTCGGTCGCATTTTAAGTTTCCCTCAAAATGACTCATGGTAGCCAAGGATCAGTTATAAAGCTATCGTGGTCTTGCTTTGAAACCCCACACAAAGTCGACACACTGCGATTTTCTAGATGTCTATGAAGGAAACACCATGACACAGGGGGGGGGGGGGATTATTAAGTACTGGTAATAAATATGTAATGCATTAAAGAAAATATATTGCATCTTCCCCCATTCCAACACGTTTGCACTGTCTTGTTTTAAATTTAGCGCTGAGAACATTTTACCCCGACCTATTTTGATATTTTGCTCTTTTGATCCCTCACTCGACTGAAGATTTCGCGCCTGCTACAAACACAATAACAACCCTTCTCAAAATCATCACTTTCAAAACTTAAGTAAATGCTCAATTGAGAACCGATTAACTGTGGCCATGATTTAACTCTTATCAAAAACGCCGTCAGTGGCTCTTATATTATACACGGGTAGTATGTTTTGTATGGATGTGTGGGACTTGTATGGATGGAGGGAACTAGTTGAGTATTTGCCTTTACCGTCGTATCCGCATGTGTGGTCCATCTGGGGGAGGTCAAGGGAAGTAAGATCGCCCAGTGTGTACTCAACGAAGTGGGTAAGTAGGTTTGTATGCTGCTGACTTCCTGATGAACAAGGAAAACATGAGTGTAATTTAGTCACACATGGAAGCCTGGTGTATACACAATTGGGATGAGTCATTATACTTACTCTATATACGTGGAGAATTTTAAGTTATAAATCAGTTTAGGATATTTGTGTCTGCTTATGTAGAGGGTAGCCTGTTTGTTCAGGGTACCATTACGTTATAGGTCACGAAAAATTTCCTTCGATAAATTCACCTTTTTTTTTTCATTACCTACATTTGTCCCGATTTAAGGATTTTCTTTTGTAAACGTGGGGATGTAATTTTTAGTTTAGCTTTTATTACGATTTTGTGTTAGCTTGAGGCGTTCATTTTACCGCCGCAAATTGAACGAGTCCGGGTGATTGCATGGGATTTCAATTTCTTGCTGCTATTTTTCAGGCAAGAGGAGGATTGGTGTCTCCTCAACCTTACTTATCCTCATCGCTCTCCTCGTTTACCTGTCTACCCACCTACACTTTATGCACCTGCCCTCTCTTCCTCTTACTACCATGGTCTATACCCTCTCTCCTCATATCAACCTACGTCCCTCTTTTCCCCCTTTTACCTTTTCTTGCCTTTTCTGTTCCCTGTTTCCTCTTAAGTAGTTTCCTCCTTTTCTTCCCCTTTCCTGCGACATCTCCTCGCGTCTCTCTCTCTCTCTCTCTCTCTCTCTCTCTCTCTCTCTCTCTCTCTCTCTCTCTCTCTCTCTCTCTCTCTCTCTCTCCTTGTTAAGTTAGAGTGATTGCAGGGCAGTTTGATAATATTATTAAAATGAAATGAGTTTTTAGTGAATTGGGAAGATGACCATAAGAACGTATGATTGACCGGGTGTTCCAAAATGGCCATCATCTGGCTCCGGACAGCGATGAGGTTTGGTTTCCTGAGTGATTGTTTACAAATAGTGGTGGGGGATTGATCAAGCCGGGGGACTTTCGTTCGTATAGCTTGGCGGGTGTCTGTTTGTGTTCAGGATCATCCCCCGGGTAGTGTTACCTTAGTGGAAGGGGACAGTTGTGTTGTGTTACGTTACGGAGGTTTAAGGGGGGAGCTCACCTTTTGTCTTATTGAGGAGGTGTTTACGGGGGAATCTTGGGTTGTGGGCCGTGAGGTGGTGTTAAATGGGAGGCTTTAATTACGTTATGGAGTTTTAACACCTCGCGTAAGTCTCTCACACAGGAAAATCTATTGTTATTCGATAGTCATGTCAGAGTTTTACGTTGATGTTAAAGTAGTGTCATGGAGGAGCCTGCTTTGTTAAGGTGTTGTATTATGTTGTTTTGTAATGCGCGTGTTAGGAGGTGTTAAGCTTGTTGTGACACGTTTATATGTGTCATAAACGGGAGGGGATGTCAAGTGCAGTATTGTGGCACGTCAGGATGTGTCAAAGGGGAGTGAGTGTATTGTGAAACGAGTGGCAGGTGGTGTCGGGAGTGTTGTGACAAGGAGAAATAGAGAAATATCCTGTGTTGAGACCCGTTGATGTTTGTGTCATGGGGAAGCAAGTGTGTCGTGTTGTAATACACGTGGGAGTAGGTGTCAGGGAGAGTGACAGGCGGTAGTGTGGCCTTCGTCAGGTTACACCCTCCCTCACCTACACTCCAAGGCATGATATCTGTGTTGCCTCCGCCCCTGCCCTCTTCCTGTTACAAGGCATCCGTTCTCATATTCTATTGGGGATCATCGCCCCCTGTGTATTGATGTGTTCAGTCTCACGCCGTTGTTATAATGTTTAGTATTGCGTTTCAACAACTTAGGTCTTTAAATACTTAGTAAGGTTAATGATATATTAGTCCAACAACAATTAAAAATTATGGAAGATAGAACTCTGTGTTGTAACAATCACTTCATATTGTTTTGGTGTTTGTTCAGTCTTATGTCATAATGTTAATGGAGTTTGTATCAAAATGACTGTCCAGTGTTTCATAGCCATTATTCAGTCCCATATATCATGATAATTGTTCAATAATGCCTATCATGTCGTCAGTTCACCGTGTTTGTTTTTCGTGATAAAGTTGGAACTGATCGATACGAGTGTTCATGGCACCGATTGGGTTAATGCGTCTTGTGATCGGAAGTTGTTGAGGGCAAGTCACTGACCCCTGGGTTTGTGTACCGGTATTCTCAGTGGTTTCAGCGACTCCTTTATTAATTTTCTCTACGTGTTTGGTGCCTATACTGTGCTAGGGTTCTGTTTATCTGCAGCCGCCCAGGTGAACAGATGATGGAAGGATCTGTACATACCCCACTACGTTAAATAACTCTTTACCTTCAAATTCTCATAATTACTTACAGCTTTGAATCTATCGGGTGCTAGGTAGCAGAGTATAATTCATTGGATTATTGCACATTATTGGCAGATAACGTATAGCTGTATTTACGATAATAATACTCACCTGCCATTAGGCCATTATCATTACTATGTACTTTAATTAGCTTGTCAATAGTGGGCAACCTGTTGTCATTGGTAATTATATTAGTGTGTGTAGTGGTGGCCTGTCACTGGTCCCGGAGTAGTCTACCAAGGTGTGACGACAGTATTGGAGCGTTTAGGGTTAAACTGTGTTGAGTCATTCTGGTTGTTGTTGTTGTTGTTGTTGTTATAATGTTATTACTACTGCGGTTCAACAAGAACGATTTTTAAGCGGTAACAAGGTTAGTAATTACACTAGTCCAACAACATAAAAAAAAAAATTGAGATAGAACTCTCTACAGTAGGTTCGGATTAACACGTGTTACAGGTGGTTGGATTAGCATGTGTTACAGGTGGTTGTGCATGTTGTGTGGTGTATTAGCAGTGAAAAATGCAGTTGTATTACTATACTGCCTCATTTATGATCATCAAATTCCAGTTGTGTTGGGCGTTAGTAGGTAAACTATGTACTATTGGTATTCTGATTATCAACATAGATAACGCACACGACGGGGATGTTTGGACTCTTTTAATTGTTGCTTACTGACCCAGAAGCCTGTCATATTGCCCTCACAGTTACCTCCATCACCACTGCCTGCCCCGTGACGGAGGTGTTGGTGGCCGGAAGTGTGGACCTGCCTGGGACTCGGCAGCAGGTCCACCCGTACGACTGGTTTTTACGGCCATTACCAAACTTTCTTTTAGCCGAGTAAGGTGGTTCGGCCGCCGGGGTCGGTCAACGCAGGACCTGCCACGGAGGCAAGAGGCCTCTGGGTTGTAGTGCGTGTTTTATACTACACTACGAAAAGTTGGTGGGCGATTATACCAAGATTTATGTATGCGTATATTTATTATTTATCAATCATTTATTCTTTCAGTTTTTATTACCTGATTGATATTCGAAATTGCCTTGGAAAAAAACATCGCAGCTTTGTCGGCTACACTTGGTCAACTTGCCTTACTAGTGTTTACCTGCGCTGTTTAGGCACATAGAAAATGTATACTCCCACGGTCTATGCACGCCGTATACCTACATTGTTCTTATTAATTCTGAACTATAACTGCATTGTTTATATACCGTACATGCCTATCCAATTGTAGACATGTATGTCAGTTTTACTGTATATTAATAATAATCCGTAAACTACGGTACAATATTATGTTGTACATTATTACTTCGTGTGTAAAATACTGATGTGTCTGCTCACGTGTTAGCTGACCCAGGAACCTGACATTTGAGCTTTTGGCCTTACAACCGTTCAGTTTATTTAACTTGTGCTAGTCAAGCTTGTCTTCTGCATAAGATGTGGAACTTGTTGACACTATCTCATCATCACGAAATGCAGAAGAGCTTAATACCTTCCTAGTGGTAGTTGTCCCTGGCACTAACATAGTACAGGTCTTTATGTTCGTTAATCTGTTATATGTCAGTGATTTCATAAATTAATGCCGTAATGAAAATAAAAGGCCAGTGAGCGCTGCAGCCGAGCTTTGTTGTCGTCACTTTTGTTCATATTTCAGTTGTGGTGGTAACGTCAAGTTCAGTCAATAACTTTCTCCACTACAACCACACTACTGTACCTGCCAGGGTGTACTAAACATACGGATATATTCACCCTATTATTAACATCTTCTTTTGACATTATTACTACTGGTTTTGCCATGAGTACCTGTGGTAATAATCATGGTGTTCTGTTAGGCTTGGGTATTAATGTTACGGTTATTATTTTTGTTGGTATCACTGCTAATAATACCACACAGTACTAATAGTTCATGTTGGTACACTGTGTCATTCCAGGCATTTCACCGAACCTTTATTTAGCCGGAAAATATTAAAATGCCAATATTACAATAACAAGAATTTTTACGTGGCTAAACCTTTGTAGAGCAGCAGCTTGCTTAAAAGGCCGCCTGAAAAGAACGTTTAGAACAATTCTGCCCTAAAACAAGCATGTAGTATAAACGGGCTGCAACGAATAAGGACATGACAAATATACTGTAGTACGGTAAGCTTTTGGTCAAATCTGGTGGAAATAGGTACATGGCATAGTAGGTATTGTTCTATGGCATTTAAAACTCTAATTGGCAAGTAATAATACAACAGAGAATAAAATGGCGTTACAGGTATTTAAATTTATGCAGGTATATACCAGCAAATATACTGTAGACAACAACTTTTATCTTTTGATAATTGATAAATTTTTTAGAGATGGTTTAAAAGTTTGAAGTTGGTTTACTTCTGATGAATGGAGGTGGTGGTCGATCACTTCCGGATACATTATGGGGGTTGGCACTGGGGGCACTGTGATGAATATAATATAAGGAAGGTTGCCTCAGTAAGCGGCAACTCTGTCGTGTGTTCAAAACCGGAAGAATTAATGTTGTTTAGGTAATTAACTGATTCTGAAATAAACATGTATTACTGAGGTGTGATGATGATGATGATGGTGTCGGGAAAAGTTCATAAGTGTACTTGAAGTGAGTGCCAGGTGTGAGCTTTAACAAGAGTGGGTGTTCAATGGCACCTTCCTGTCTGCTGAGGAGGCTGTTCAAGCATGGTAATAACCACTTGGTCTGCAAAGTGGTTCTAAAAGCTTAAAGTTTGAACTAGACGTTGTTTTCACCTTTGACCTTATCTTACCTGGATTATTCATATTTGTACCGCGAGGGTTTGGGGGGAGGGGGGGGGGGGGCTTGGGCTAGTTTATGGGGCACTCTCATGAAAGACAGAGCACAAAAGCCTTACCTCTTCTAAACTTATCATTATATCCCAGGCGGTGATCCCGTGCCACAAAAGAAACTCTCACAGAAATAACAAACTCGTACAGTATAATACAGACCCGAGTCAAGCACGGGAGAATCAGCCATTGGTAACGCTTAATGATCCCTGTGAGCAAGTTGCCTGAGGCGATTCATTGTCTTGCCGTACGTGCTGTAACCGACTGAATATGCTGTCAGCGGTTTCAGTGACTCGCCATGACTTAGCCAGGCCGTGCTGTGGTTCTGATGCCAAAGGTCAGAGTTACGGGGTCAAGTAGGTAGATAGGAGTAGAAGTGGTCATGTGTTGGGTGAGTTAATGACCATATAAGTAGCTGAACTGCAGTGAAGATAAACAAGGTCAAGGTGAAGGGTGAATTAATTGGTAGTGAGTGTAGCGCGTGGGTGGACACCTGTGTAGTCCAGTTTTTACTGTGATCATCACCTCGGGTTAATCCCGTGGTAAATCAGGTGTCTTTAATCTGTATATGGGTGAGCGTTCATACTTCATATTTAAATTGCTTCTACTTGTTACAGTCAGCCACCGTACAGGCTACCAACGTTAAGTGTGTGCTTCTGTATAGTTATAATAACGTTAACTCTATTTATATTTTGTCTACTTGAGGTGATTTAATTGGTAGTTATACATTAATGTTATTACAAGTACTTATACATGTTCTCTCACATGGAAACATAAGGTAGGCCAACCGCCATATTAGAGGGTTCATTGTAAACGATTCACACACATAGTTTGGTTTACCTCTGCAAGCAGCCAGGTGAAGGTTTCTACACGAGTGGAGAGCAACACGTGGAATGCAGGGATCGATGTCACCGACAACACGCAGTTACCGGAGCGCTGATTGGCTGCAGGGTGAGGTAGCTTGGCCGGGAGTTAAATAATTGGTTTAAAGCTCCCAGAGGCAGTGGGTTCTTTTTTTTTCGGCAACGTTTGACAACGATTGCCAGTGGAGTGTGTGTATATATGGTGCAGATATTTTAGTCCTAAGATTTAAGTGCAAGTAGAGCGTATGAACAGAATATGGGGGTCAGTTGGAAGATTGAAGGCAAGAACGCACACACACACACACACACACACGAGAGCCAAACAAAATAAAAGTGCAGTTCCAGTAACAGGACCAACGTTCTCTAGGGCCACCGACCCCTCAAGCTTTCATCTACCAAAAAAAAAAAAAAAAAAAATCTGTTTTTTTTCCTCTTTCATTTCTACCATAATGTGCAAAAGATGGTACAGCGAGAGGGGAATTATTCTATTCTTAATTTAGCCTTCTATAAGGAGAGGTATAGTCGTTATTCATATGTTTTTTGTAATTCGGAAAAAAGGCTTAAACACGTCATTTAGTTTGGTTTATAAGCGACTGATCGCTTGTTCCTAATGGTGGACATCTCATACTTACGAAATTCACGAATGTAGTTGATAAAACCGGTGTTAGTTATTGATTAAAAACATTTATACTGACTAGAACTGTGGACGAGTCACCTTAGTCGACACCAACGTCTGTCTTAACCACCTGAGTCTTTATATGGAAATACTGTTGTGAGGTGGGGAAGTATTTTTATCCAGCGTTTAAAAAGACACGACACCGTAAATATCTTTTTTTTTTATAGAAACTCGGAAAAAAATTTGTCTCGGTTTGAATTCACGGGTTGTGGGTCAAAGAGATCTGTGGTATTCTAGGATTGTGTGGACATTTTAATAGCTGACCTTGACGCCGGGGATAGATAGGTCAGATGCCGTCACTTGCCATTATGGTTGTGTGTGTGTTTGTTTGTCGGGCACTACGTGACGTCACAGGTTTGTTTGTATTGTTATATAACGTCATGTGGTTGTGTTAGTTTATGACGTCACATGGGTATAATTGCTTTGGCTTATGACGTCACAAGGGTGTTATTGTTTCGATTTATGACGTCACAAGGGTGTATTTTGTTTATGGCGTCACAGGTGGTGAGGTTCCTGTGCATGACGTCACACGGGTACACAGTAGTATTGATTTAAGTGATCAAATTTGTATGACGTGTATGACGCTGTATGGAGCCTCTACAATTGGTTGGGTAGGTTAGGTTAGGTACTGTATGTGGTTGAGTGATGGTGGTTGAATAAGGTTATTTTAAAGGGCGTATTGATAGGTTGACTCATGTGGACGATGATGGTAAGTTTACGTTGTTGGGTCACATGATGGTTAAACACCCTAGTTGCTAACCTAACCTAACCTAACATGGCGTAATTTAATTTAACATAACTTCACCTAATATGACGTAACTGAATTTAACCTAATTTAACATCACGTAGCTTAATCTGACCTAATTTGGCCTAACTTTATCTTACATCATCTAACTTCACCTAACTCACCTCCCCCTCCCTCTCCAGGTAGCGTCAGAGAGAGGAGGAGGAGAGGTGAATGAGGAAGACGTTGGGTGGTGTGGGGTAGGAGGTGACTCAGGAAGGTGGTGAACACTTACAATTTGTGTGTGTGTGTAAGGGAGGTGTGGAGGTGACTCATTTACCTACCTACCTACCTGCACGCGCTTCACTCACTGTTCCCAAGCCAAGAGTACCACCCATGGATGTAGGAGGAGTGCGTTCTAAGGTTGTTTTACTCAGCCCCTCATATAAATCTCGCTCTTACTCTTTGCCTGCCCTCTTTACCTCTACTGATTCATTCACTGTATATCACGGGGGTCTACCTTCACCGTACTTGAAATTTCATTGTGTAGTGGTGGACCGTATTGCATCGTTGGGGGGAGGGGGCTGTTCTTTGTGAATAAGTCTTTTTTTTGTGAATTCAGACGTAGTTGTATCAAGATTTTCAGTAGTGGTTGTGATTATAAATAAACATTATTATTTGACTGTTTACGGTAGTACGACACACACACACACACAGCGTAACAACACAGTACTGGGGTAGAAAGGTATGGCCATAATGAGGCTGTAATAAGTTTTTTTTCACCTAACCCAATCCAACCTTCGAGATGGTATACGCAGCCTATGCATCAACTTACGCAACCGGCACATGTCTAGCGTGCCCATGAAGCATAGGTATTGTAGATTTAGCAGCGTTTCCTGTTTGTTTGTTTGTGTGTTTGGCGTTAACTAATACACCTGTAGACGTTGTAGTTTATATCATTCTGAAATAAATCATACGTTAAGACACTAAAAATTTTCCTTTATTTATTGTGGTTGCTGTTTAGTCAATAATCCGTATTTAGTAAACAATTCTTCTTTATGGTGCACCAAGAGTGGAAGGCATGAATCTAATCAACACATGCTATGGCCTCGTGTTATCTACCTTTTGCACATATTAGAAAGGACTACCACATATTGTTTACTTTAGGTATTATGTAGCAGCTGTAGGCTATAGTGTAAACAAAATCGCCGCATGAATTCCTACACGTTGCCCATTCCAATTATGGTCAGGATTCATCTTTGGATTTTCTGCACCGAATGTTAAAAAAAAAAAAGCGACGTCCTTAGAAAATTACTCCTAAAATATATTGTTGTACTGTTTAAACGAGAAGGGATACATGTTTACCTCCTCCACCTTCCCTCCTCTTCCCCAAGTAAAACAAAAAACAAAACAGGAATGTTGATATTTGTATAAAGTTTGGGTAAAATTTTCTTCACTGGTTTAAAAGTTACGGACCGTGAAGGAAAAGTTTGTAGATGGACGTTAAAGATGGTGGTCACTATCTCTCCGTAAAGACGAGAGTAGAATAATGAACTCCTTATAGCAATAGGCTCCTGGATGTACACTTTGTCACGATGGGGCTCAACTTGTCAGGTGTTTGATTATTATTTAGATTTCCGATTGGTATGATAATTTATTGCTCAGGTGACAAGGGGGGGTTTCACGGACTTGGTAGGGGGTTCACAGGCTTGGTAGGGGGTTCACAGGCTTGGTAGGGGGTTCACAGGTTTGATGTGGGGCTCACAGGCTTGGTAGGGGATTCACAGGCTTGGTAGGGGGTTCACAGGCTTGGTAGGGGGTTCACAGGTTTGATATGGGGTTCACAGGCTTGGTAGGGGGTTCACAGGCTTGGTAGGGGGTTCACAGGCTTGGTAGGGGGTTCACAGGCTTAACAGGGGGGTCCACAGGCTTGGTACTTTGACACAGCTGTTGTTTAGATTATTGGTTGGATGTCATTAATGATGTATATTAGTTATATATAGATGGAGGGAGAGGGGAGGGGAGGGGATCGTACGTGTTGTAATCCAGGGGAGGGGTGGAGTGAGTCACAGATGGTGTATACGTTGGGGTTGTGAGTCGACAATGCTGCAGCAGATAGGTTAGGTTAGGTTACTTGGTTGTCGTAAGAGTACTACATGTTTTAGTCTAGCCTTAGTAAAGACTCAGGGGGTCAAACATGTTGGTGAGGCCCAGCTGTTGTGGCGAGGGTGTGGAGGTCGGTGGATCAGAACTGGTTTGTGTACTTTTTCTGGCGAGCGGAAACTGGCGGAAACTCGGGTTTGTTTCTTGCGTACGCAGAATTTCTTTTGCCACCTGGTTCTTGAGCTGTGTCTACGCTCCGTTGGTTGTACTGTTGATTCTCTTGAGCGCCGTTTATTCCTTTCTGTAACCTTGTATATACTGTCTTTCATTTCTTAATTTATTTTAGTGTAAATACAAGTTGATGATGTAACACGATCGTGAATCAGAACTGGTCGTAAATATTCGTCATCCGTCGATCAATATGTTTCTTGCGGTGTAAGTGTTAGTCGCTGGTATAAAATCCATTAATCCCCTCCATGCCGGCGCTCTCTGGTGGAGAATCCCTGAAAATGTTACCATTACTCTGTTTATTCCAGGCTGGGAGGGGCTGAAAGAGTGATCCCGTTGATAATTCTGACCTGGACTGAATATTTCACTTTATGATTACGTCGAGTCCCCACAGTGTGCAGGAGGAAGAGGATAGTTAGGGCGAGGGCTGGGGTCAGAGGGCCACACCCAACACGGAGCAGTAAGGACGACAGCGGCATTAGCTAGTGCCGGGAGCGTTGACCATGGCTGTCCTCCCCAGGCTGGTAGGTTATGCCTCCCTCCGCCCCTTGGTCGCTAACGGCGTAACTCGTGCGACCTGCCATGTTTGGTGGCGGCGGCGGCCCATTCACATGTTGGCGGCCCACACACCCCTTCCTTGTGATTCATGATGGGGAGGGGCGGTAGGGGGAAAAGGATGATGGGTGGTTGAGGAGAACAGGGGGATGACGGGTGAGGGCCATTTCAGTCCTAATCAAACCACAGTTTTGACGTTTGCTTTTTGACATGCAATTTCGGTTGAGGGAGAGTATCTGTAATAATGTTGGGGAGATTGGTGAAAAGTTGGCTAAAGCGAGTCATGTTTTGGGAGGAGGTGAGTCATGTTTGGGAAGGTATAGATCAGTGTGGGTGAGACACGGGAGGTGGACTATTGTTTCAAGACTTGGTGAGGCCAGAAGAGGTCACTGTGGGATGAGCGTATAAGTTGAGTGGGGCGTCGACTGTGTGTGGGGTCACGGTTCACCCACACATTTACGCTTCTGATGATATGAGGGAATGAACTTGCTTCAAGACATCAGGTGCCGTTACTTGTGTGTGTCGACTGTCGAGAAACACAATACCTACTCGACACAGTACGGAGATTTTGTTATTATGAGTAAAATATCAGTTCTCTCGGGGAAAAATTTACTTTAGCTTTGATGTCCCACTTTTATTATACATATTTTATCATTACCATATATCACTGTGATAAAATGTGAAAATAGTCCTGATGCCAGACGCACTTGTTTGGGGGTGTCTAAAATGTGTACGAAGGTGAGTGTTACAGTCGCGTCTCCCAGTACTGGACGGGCGTTGAAGTACTGTGCCTGGTTTTTCGATCCCGCTGAAAGTGAAGTGCCAATCAACCAGTCCAGAACGGTGTAGTATCAGTGGTGACCTCGGCCGGGGGGGGGGGGGGGGTACTGATGATAGTGAGGGAGATACGTTGATAACGATGGAGGGCGTGAGGGAGACATGCTGGTGATGGAGGGTGTGAGGGAGAAATAATGATGATGGAGGGTGTGAGGGAGACATTTAGTGATGTGGGTGGTGGGGTCAACCTGGGGTTAAACAAACTCCAGTAAGATGTATCCCCCCCCCCCCCTTGATTCACCATGAGTAATGAGTGAGTCACATACAGCAAACAACTTACTCTCATGTGTCGAGTCTATACTACATCGACTTAAAAGCAACGGGTCCATTACATGCCCCCTGGGGTGATGATGTCAGTAGCCGGATCGACCATCAACAACGAACCGACAACATGCATTAAATCCACAGGGAACGACTCAACCACATGCATAGTCGACCTCGTCCTCATGCAGAGTCGAACACATGGTGCGGGTCAGCCACAAGCAGGGAATCGACTACCGTACAACCACGAACTAAAGTCCTCCTACTTTCCCGAAACTGCGCCAAACCTAAGTGAGACACTACGGCGCCCTTTGCGCGTAGTCAAATAATTCGTGGATTAGTGCCAACAATTGGGAGTCTCAGACGTGTACGTGGACTTATTGTTCGAAATTGTACATGCAGTTAGGCGACCACATGCCCGCTGGGGGAGGTGGTCACTGGCTGGTGACTGAGCAAGATTTTGACCCCGACCTTCAGAGTGAACTCATTTTGTGGTTATCTGTGTCAGGGGCGTGACACTCCTCGGTGTTCTGAAAAGCTCAGTCTTTATACACTGACAGAGCACCACGCCGCGGGGGGGTTGTTTTTAGCTGGATTTATCAATATTAGTCTCCTTATGTTTTTCTGATTATATATCTTGTTGGCTGTATCGATGTATGCCTTTGTCTGTGTGTGCGCGCACACCTTTTTATGCACCTGCCTTGTCGCTTTAACTTAGTATTTGCCTATGCGTTTATCTATCAAATTTTTCGTCTGTCTGTAAGCCTTTCCTGTATGTGTAGTTCTCCACACACACACATTTTATATATATATATATATATATATATATATATATATATATATATATATATATATATATATATATATATATATATATATATATATCAGACCTGGGGTCAAATACATTTCGTCGAGAACAAATAGAAATATGTTAATTTTGGAAGGGCCAAACAAATACACACTGGTATATTTGTTTATTTCTCAAATATTTTTTTTAACAAATGCAAGTTCCCAAATTGGCTAACTGTGGCTGCTATCAATTAATTATATTTCTTCCCTCTTTGAAGGTTGGGAAAATAACTCAATAGGAGTAGAGTCTGTACAGGAGAGTAACTTTAGGACACGAGAAACTAACGTCCTTTAATCCTTCTCTTTTGGCCTCGCTTGGTAACTCGGGGAAACAGAGAATTCTTTAGTTAGAAAGCTTTCGGGTATTTTTTTCTTTATGTATACCCGTCTCCTCGTGTCGCACTTAAGGTAACGACTGCGTTAATGTCTTGTGGAATTACCTGCAATGTAAGATGAAAGTTAATTGTCTTAGTCTCACCTGGAGAGTTCACACCATGAATTGGGCCTAATGATGAAATTTCTTGTTCAGTGTCTTAAATTGCTCTCTTGTGCTGGTTGGTATGACGTAGTTATTAGTTTCTAACCAACATATAGGAAACCAATGAGCGGCTTGTTATCATATCACAACGATGACAGAACAAAGAGGTACTCAAAACGGCTCACGATGCTACGGGTTTGTGAAGGGATGGATGCGGACGACCAGGAGACAGAACCAACTGATACGATCTCAAGTCTTCACGCTGAGGAGTACCGTACGCTCCTGCAGGCCTTGAAGAGGATATACAGACCAGAAGAAAGATGCAGCCTTGATATAAGCCAGAGTTGTTACACCTAAGAACTGTCTTCTGCTCCTCTAGGTGTTAAGAAGGGATGGCGAGGCATTCGTGTTCCTCTATTGTGACATAACCCGTGTACACTTCCTCACGTACTCGCCTCTCTGCAACAAAAGCCTCGCCACTCGCCTAGTTTCAAGAGTTCTCTCTCTCTCTCTCTCTCTCTCTCTCTCTCTCTCTCTCTCTCTCTCTCTCTCTCTCTCTCTCTCTCTCAACCATATAGATCTATACTCGTGATAATAAAAAAATGGACTCACACTCTCACTGTTCCTTATAAAAGCCAGCTACAACCCCCCCCCCCCCTCCACCCGCCCCCACAGTATTGCTATAAGTAATGGTCATGTCTTGTACACGATAGCATTAATGTCCGACTCGGTTCTTTTAATAACATCATTTAACGGTATCTTACGACACTGCCCCCCCCCCTCCCCTTCCCCCTCCTCCCCCTCCGGCACACGCACACTCACCGGATAAATTATTTGACCCTAATGGCCCAATTAAGAGTTAAATATTTTCCATGCTCGGTTACGTCTCTCATATGGCTAGCAACATGTGGAGGCGTTCAATAGCCTCCACAGTTTTGAACATGGTGAAGGTTTGATACAGGGTGCTTCAGGGAGGTAGATGGTGCTTCAGGGAGGTAGAGGGTGCTTCAGGGAGGTAGAGGGTGGTTCAGGGAGGTAGACGGTGCTTCAGGGAGGTAGACGGTGCTTCAGGGAGGTTGAGGATGCTTCAGGGAGGTAGATGGTGCTTCAGGGAGGTAGATTGTGCTTCAGGGAGGTAGATGGTGCTTCAGGTAGGTAGAGGGTGCTTCAGGGAGGTAGAGGGTGCTTCAGGGAGGTAGATTGTGCTTCAGGAAGGTAGATGGTGCTTCAGGTAGGTAGAGGGTGCTTCAGAGAGGTAACCGGTGCTTCAGGGAGTTGGATGATGTTTCAGGGAGGTAGATGGTGCTTCAGGTAGGTAGAGGGTGCTTCAGGGAGGTAGATTGTGCTTCAGGGAGTTGGATGATGCTTCAGGGAGGTAGAGGGTGCTTCAGGTAGGTAGAGGGTGCTTCAGGGAGGTAGATTGTGCTTCAGGGAGTTGGATGATGCTTCAGGGAGGTAGAGGGTGCTTCAGGGAGGTAGATTGTGCTTCAGGGAGTTGGATGATGCTTCAGGGAGGTAGATGGTGCTTCAGGGAGGTAGAGGGTGCTTGAGGGAGGTAGATGGTGAGAAAATGTCACTTCAAGTCATGGCTATTCTAGGGAAACCTCTAGGCAAACACCATTTACTGTGAGAAGGGGTTGAAAAGTGAGTCAGCCAGTGTGTGTGTGTGTGATGCAGGGTACGGCTGGTCTGGTCTCTTGCCCTTGATGTCTTGTGCCGTCTGACTCAGGATTCCGGGAACATCTTCAGACATCCTGTTTCTCTCTCTCTCTCTCTCTCTCTCTCTCTCCTCTCCTCTCCTTCCTCCCTCCCTCCTTCCTCCCTCCCTCCTTCCTTCCTTCCTTCCTTCCTTCCTTCCTCTCCTTCCTTCCTCTCCTTCCTTCCTTCCTTCCTCTCCCTCCCTCACCACTATAACACGCGAACAACTCCCAGACTGGACTCCCTTGTATTGTCTTGGAATTATCTCAAGGGTTTTATTCTCTCCCGTAAACCTGTTCCTGTGTGTGTGTGTGTGTTTGGGCGTCTTCCGTTCATGAGACTGAAGTAACTACTTGTAAAAGAAGGTCTTCATCTGTAACTAGAAAAGAAAAGAAATGTGTTTAATGAATTTTGTAATATGGACATGAAAAAAAAAAATATGGTTAGGTTTGTAAAGATTTTGAGGTTTGTGTGTATGTAATTGTATTTAAGTCAGTCACTCTTAATTAGGTTGGTTTTGATGTCTCTCGATCAATTTATGAAATCAGCAACGTGTAGAATCTGGAAGTGGAATAACACGAGTAAAGGAGAAAACCTGGAGGGGTGAGGAGAGAAGGGGAGGGGAGAGGTGGGGTGAGGAGAGAAGGGGATGGGAGGGGAGAGGTGGGGTGAGGAGAGAAGGGGTGGGAGGGGAGAGGTGGGGTGAGGAGAGAAGGGGATGGGAGGGGAGAGGTGGGGTGAAGAGAGAAGGGGAGGGGAGAGGTGGGGTGAGGAGAGAAGGGGATGGGAGGGGTGAGGAGAGAAGGGGAAGGAGAGGGGATAGGGGGACGTAAGTGAGATGCGGACTGACCCACTAAATCGATGGCAGGTCAGCAGCAGCACCAAACATGCGTAACTGTACTCAATTACTTACCGCTGTTTGTAAGCCGAGTTGAGTGGGAGGCTGAAGCAGAGAGTCTATACTGTACGTCCTGGAGTAATGAGTCTTGAGGCTGGGGTTAGCTTCAGAACCAGCAGGCTGAAATTACAGAGCCTTGTACGTAGACTGCACTAGAAAGCCTCTGGGATAGGATAGAGCTTTGTTTGCTGGGATGCACATCTTGAAAGCTGAAGTACAGAGCTTAGAGGTTAAATTACAGAGCCTATAGAGTAAAGTACAGAATCTACAGACTAGAGTACAGAGCCTATAGAGACTGGAATACAGAACCAATGGACTGGGAGTACAGAACCCCACCTTACCTGTCATTGAACACAGGTAAGCAGGCGTCATCAGTGTGATGCCGTCTCTGGGGTGCTATGGTTTGTGTGTGTGTCGCTTTCATTCTTGTTGACTGCTCTCTCTCTCTCTCTCTCTCTCTCTCTCTCTCTCTCTCTCTCTCTCTCTCTCTCTCTCTCTCTCTCTCTCTCTCTCTCTCTCTCTCTCTCTCTCTCTCTCTCCCGCGTCCATTCACCCTTTGAGCTCTCTTCATCCTTTTCTCTCTCCCCTCTCTTACACTCCTCTTGGCCATTTTGTTATGTTGCCCTTTTCTTTCTCTGCCCTCGACCCTATTCCACCCCTCTTCCCCCTCCCTCCTCTGTTGGCCCTTCTTGATTCCCTCCCTTTGGTCCCTTCTCTTTCCCTGGTCCTTTCTAACTCCTCTTCTCCCCTTGGACCTTTTCTCCACCTCTCCCTTGAGCCTCCCCCATCTCCCTTCCCTTCTCCTTCCCTCTTTAGTCATTCCAACCCCCTTCTTTCCTCCTCATCCCCCTTATCTTCCCATCCCATTCCATCCACATCCTACCCTTGTCCCTCTTCTTTATCCAGCCCTTTCCCATTCCTTCTCTCCTTTCCCTTCTAACCAGTCTTCTCTTCCCTCGTCTCCTCTATGCTTCTTCAGTTCTCCTTTCCTCATTGTACTCCTCATTAACCAAAAATAAGAGGAACTATTGCAGAAGTGTTGACATTTTTGACGAGGGGTTGGTAATGGTGTGGGGTGGTGTTGATGGTGGTGGTGTTGATGGTGGTGTTGATGATGGTGTTGATAGTGGTGGTGTTGGTGATAGTGGCGGTTGTTCAGGGCACCAGGGAAGGCAATCTTGTTGGGCCGGAGCGAGCAGGAAGGAAGGAAGGAAGAAAGAAGGAGGATAAAGAAGGTATTGCAGTATGGAAATAGGTCACGCCACCGTATTGCATATACATTGAGGAGGCTTGCAACGAAGGGGTGGGGGGGATGCATTTGCGATTGGGATTGCATTATAGGATCTGAATGGGTTAGAGAAGGAAGTGTGTGTGTGTGTGTGTGTGTGTGTAATAAATCAATCTTGCCGTTCCAGAGCGTAAATGATTTTAATCTTCGTGACTTAATTCTTGCCGCTACAAATATAGATTATTTCAGACCTACGTTTTATTTTTGTTTATTTTTTCTTCATAACGTAAACATTTGTGGTATTAGAGCACGACATTGGTCATATAAACCACGTATTCCTTCCTGCCCATAACCTAACCTAACCTAACCTAACCAAACCTAACCTAACCAAACGTATTCCTTTCTGCCTATAATCTGATCTACTCTTACCTAACCTAACCCACGCGAACGTCAACAAGCAGGAACCTTAAAATAGCTGGTGTGTTTATGTCTCCCCGAGAGTAATGTTTACACCGGGTGAATATGAGTGATTCATTGTGTTTACCTTTGTTTGTTTGATGTGTTATTACTCTGAGGGGGGGGGGGGGTCAGTCTTGTGTTTCCGCTAACCAGGAACAAAATCGATCCTCTGCTTATATGCCTACCTCCTCACCCCTCTCTACCCGTCTCCTCCCTACCCCTCTCCCTCCTACCCCTCCCTCCTTTCCCTTCCTACCCCTCCCTACCCACCCCTCCCTACCCACCCCTTCCTATCCACCCCTTCCCCCTAGCTCTACTCACCCCTCTCCATCCTACCCCTCCCTCCTACCCCTCCCTACCCACCCCTCCCTAACCACCCCTCCCTAACCACCCCTACCCACCCCTTCCTACTCACCCCTCTCCCCCTACCTCTCCATCACCCTTCTCCCCCTCAGACTTGCCATGTGAGACTTAAAAATGACATCATGTATTTTGTAGAAAGAAAGTATTGAAATGAAGTCAAGTGTAAATGCTTTCATAGAAGTCATTTGCTAACTCTGTCTTTATATCAGTTATCGATTTATACGTCAAACATTATCCATAGTGACAGTGGTTAAGGCATTCATACAAGGAGACTTACCTGGGCCATATCAACACACCTGTGAGAGAACGTGTTTGGTCTTCATCTCATAATCATCATCGCGCGCTCACACACACACACACACACATTTACGCTCACCATGGTAACCCCCTTACAGGTGATATGTGTTGGGGGGGGGGGGGATCAAGAGAATCACCAACACCTCGTCCGTCCCTCCTTCATGAGATATCCTCCCCCCTGCTAGTTGTGAGGACAGATGTAATACAACTCTGAAAAAGGACACCAGTTACCGCACCACCAGCATGAATGAGTAATCACCTCTCGGATAGCTTAATAGTGTGGTGGTGGTGGTTGATCGGTGTTCCCTCTAGGATAAAGGTATACGGTGTAGTTAGCTAGTCCAATGTTCCCTCACAATCGGGGCCCCACACAGGAGCTCTCATCCAGGTAAAGCAGTGTTGTGTTTTTATTACCCACTTGACTATTCACCAACTTGAGATTCAGGAAGTTTGTTGGAGATTGTAACTACGAGAGGTGATTCAGGTATAAAACACAGGCCCGGTGGTTGAGTGATGTGTGTGGGGGGGGGGGGGGGGGTGTTTCTTCCTGCTTGGAGGTGGTGGAGGTAGTTGTCATCATCAAGCATTTTGAGTCTATCACCTTCAACACGAACATGGGTATCCTAGGGCAAACCACCTTGAAGGTTAATGGTGTTTTGGTATGGAGGTAGGTCAAAGGTCAAGGATGTTTCAGGTACAGGCCCAGAGGAACCTAACCTAACCTAACCCCGGTAAGAAAGAGTCAATGATTACTTGGTGTGCAGTTCATTTCATTTCATTACAACTATATATTAAGAGTCTGCCCAGAGCTCTTCCAGTAGTCTCTCATCAGGTATTTGCAGACCCATTCCGAACAAGGTGGTGGAAGAGTGAGTCCTCTCTCTCTCTCTCTCTCTCTCTCTCTCTCTCTCTCTCTCTCTCTCTCTCTCTCTCAAGAACATAAGTGAGTCACCATCGGTATTTGTGAGTTAGTTTACCGACTTTAGGGATCTAGCCGAGGCAGTTTAAGGGATCGTCTTGGATCTAACAGTTTTGCCACTTGGGGTCGCTTGTATACCGAACTTGTAAACTATACATATTGGTGGGTTAAGACTGTAGTGTGTCTGTTGGGTGTATGGTAACCGTCCGTGATTGATGGTGGTTGTTATGGTGACCGTCCGTGATTGATGGTGGTTGTTATGGTAACCGTCCGTGATTGATGGTGGTTGTTATGGTAACCGTCCGTGATTGATGGTGGTTGTTATGGTGGCCGTCCGTGATTGATGGTGGTGGTCATGGCGACCGTCCGTGATGGTAGTAATGGTGTCACCTACCACCACCACCAGTAACCAGGTGTTGGTTTTCCCCTGAGACCCGCTAAGCAGTGACCTTAACTGCGGGTAATACTGGCTTAAAGCTCCTCACTGAATATTGCTCATTGATTTTTGCATCGCTACATCTGGGCAATACACAGGTAGTCAGTCAATATTGAAGCCTCACCTGGAACTGATAACTCTGTCTCTCTCTCTCTCTCTCTCTCTCTCTCTCTCTCTCTCTCTCTCTCTCTCTCTCTCTCTCTCTTTATTTTATCTTGTTATTTAGCTATCTAGTCTGCATATGGGGCTATCATCATCATCATCATCGTCGTCATCATCATCATCGTCATCATCACCGTCATCATCGTCATCGTCATCATCATCATCATCATCATCGTCATCATCATCATCGTCATCATCGTCATCGTCATCATCATCATCATCATCATCGTCGTCATCATCGTCATCATCATCGTCATCATCATCATCGTCATCATCGTCATCGTCATCATCATCGTCATCATCATCGTCATCATCATTACTGAATAGACAATTATAAGGACTGGGACAAGCCATGGCGGTGTTTGAATTAAATCGATGTTTCATAGACCAATAATAATGATGATGATGATGATGATGATGATGCCCTGTCGTCAGAGCGTGTCAAAAAGTAATTATCACCAATATATAACAGTACAGTACTTCATCCTTCCCCCCCTTCACCCCCCCTTGCCCCCTTTGCCCTCATCCCCCCCTTCCCCCCTCCCCCTTGCCCCTTCCCCCCTCCCCCCTCCCCCTTGCCCCTTCCCCCCCTCCCCCTTGCCCCCCTTGCCCCCTTCCCCCCCTTGCCCCCTTGCCCCCCCCTTCCCCCCTGCCCCCGTGTGATGATCCGTGTAATATTAGGTGTAAGAGGTGTTCCTTCCCCCTGCCTTGATCTGCCTTATCCCTTATTCTAACAGTCTCCATGGCCTTAAGTCCCAATCAGGGCCATCTGAGGGGTAGGTGGAGGCCTTAAGTCCCAATCAGGGCCATCTGAGGGGTGTGCGGGGGGGGCAGGGTGGGAAGAGTCACCCTCCACCCGGCTCTCACGACAACACCCAGCTTGGAGGGTCGTCATGTATAAAAGGGAACGAGATAGATAGATGGATGGATGGATGGATAGATAGATAGATAGATAGATGGATAGGAGAGAGGGGGGGCTAATTTTTACGGCTCCAACAGTTTCAAACCTCTCTCTCTCTCTCGTGTATGGAAAGGAATCGAACACTTTTGATATGTGACGATGAAATGAGTGAGAAACACAACACTTACCTTTGATTTATCTATTTATTTATTTATTTATTTATTTATTTATTTATTTACTTATTTCATATCAGGGTGGCAGAGGTGATAGTGTTTTAACTGTGAAGGAAATCAATTTATCTAAAGGGTTTGGCTGTTGGTCCCATGTTGAATGTAAGGTACCGGTACAGTAGTTCGTTTGGGGGGGGGGGGGGGGGGGGGGGGGGCTCCTCTACTCTCAATACTTATTTACCCCTACTTTCCCTCCCCCTCCCTTCCCAACCTTCCCCTCCTCTCCCCTACCCCTCCTCTCCCCTACCCCTCCTCTCCCCTACCCTCTCCTCTCCCCTACCCTCTCCTCTCCCCTACCCTCTCCTCTCCCCTACCCTCTCCTCCCCCCTACCCCTACCCTCTCCTCCCTCTTTCATTTCCACTCTTATTGTAACTCCCCCCCTCCCTCTCACCTCTGCTCTCGCTTTTAACACCTTACACACGCTGGGCTCTCGACTATCAGCCCTGGAGTGCCAACCTCAACAACCCCCCCCCCTCCTTCTCCCCCTCCCTCCACTCTCACCCCCTCTCCCCCCTCCACACTCGCCCCCTCTCCCCCACCGCTCTCACCCTCCCCCTCATACCTCTAACACTGTTTCCTTTTCTCAATTCTTTACTCTCCAACTACTACTCCTAACCCTTACTAACCATCCACTCCTCTACTCTCCACCCTATCCTCCCCACGCTTGAGACTCAACCCCCCCTCCTTCTCTCACCCCCGCTTACCCCCTCATTCCTTACACCCCTCCCCTCTCTCTCTCTCTCATTAACTCACACCTGAAGCCTCTCTCTCTCCATACTCTTCAACCTCCACCACAACAAGTTATCCCACCTCTCCCCCGAACCTCACCACAACACCTTTACTGCAGCTCTTCTCACCCGACACACACACACACACACACACACACACACTCGGGGTTAAATACACTTATTCAGATAAACAAGGGCGCTTGGCTGAATTGCAAGGTGTTTTTTGAGGCGTGCTGATGAGCGGCTTGCATGTGTGGGGGAGTTGGGATGTGTTTAGGTGAGAAATAAATAAATGATAGTGTACATATTTATGAATTTGGTGGGTGTATGTTTGTGCTGTGTCAGATCTGGGTACGTGTGTGTATGTGCGCCACACCACGTCCTCAGATAAATGGCCATACTGCTGCAGAGTGTATTCTCTCTCTTCCTCCTCAGATGCTGCAGTAGACTTCACTCTTACTTTATCTGTGCATAGTCACGTTAACAAAAGTCACCATTACATTATCATCTGAAAGTCTATTTGTAATTTTTTGGTCTTGTGTTTTTGGAGTTATTTTCACCAGCCTGATGTTTAGGGTCGTCTTCGTCAGGTTGTTTAGGGTCGTCTTCGTCAGGTTGTTTAGGGTCGTCTTCGTCAGGTTGTTTAGGGTCGTCTTCGTCAGGTTGTTTAGGGTCGTCTTCGTCAGGTTGTTCAGGGTCGTCTTCGTCAGGTTGTTCAGGGTCGTCTTCGTCAGGTTTTTCAGGGTCGTCTTCGTCAGGTTGTTTAGGGTCGTCTTCGTCAGGTTGTTTAGGGTCGTCTTCGTCAGGTTGTTTAGGGTCGTCTTCGCCAGGTTGTTTAGGGTCGTCTTCGTCAGGTTGTTTAGGGTCGTCTTCGTCAGGTTGTTTAGGGTCGTCTTCGTCAGGTTGTTTAGGGTCGTCTTCGTCAGGTTGTTTAGGGTCGTCTTCGTCAGGTTGTTTAGGGTCGTCTTCGTCAGGTTGTTTAGGGTCGTCTTCGTCAGGTTGTTCAGGGTCGTCTTCGTCAGGTTGTTTAGGGTCGTCTTCGTCAGGTTGTTTAGGGTCGTCTTCGTCAGGTTGTTCAGGGTCGTCTTCGTCAGGTTGTTCAGGATCGTCTTCGTCAGGTTTAAGTTTTTACGTTCAGCTCCGTTGCCCCGAACAGATGAGCGTTGTGCGTCCGTTCTCGGTGCTCTTGTGTTGTTTTTTTTACCATATCCTTGAATATATTTACTTAATATGCACACTCTCACTTCGTCGTCCCGCCTACCAGCAAGCACACACACTATACCATCGGGGAAGTTCTTATCTACGACGTTGTTCTTGTGTGTACTGTCACTAAATCTTTCTTTTCTTTGTCACCTCTCTCTTTCTCTCAGTGCTGGGTACAGACCACACTATGATAAAGGAATTATATCTGGTGATTAGACACTTCCGATACAACTGGTACCATAAAACTACTAGGAGCGGTAGATTAAGTTGTAATACGTCTCTTGTCTCTCCTCCACTGTCTCCAGCTCCAGGTATATTCGTCATTGTGGTGAGGGTACATTTCCATCCTGGGTGTGTGTGCGTGTGTGCGCGCGCGCGCGCGCGCGTGTGTGTGCGCGCACGTGTGTGTGTGCTTATGGTACGGATACCTGATCCAGCGCGGGTAGTCTAGTGGTACTGTATCAGGCTTTGTTCTGTGATCTCCGCTGGTGTGGAATTCACTGGAATGGTTTATAGTAATGTGGAATTCGGTGTACAAGTGTTTGTCAGTCATCTGTGTTTATGTCCTGTTATGACGTTTTAGGTTAGTTATGTTACAGTATCCAGTATTTCGAAGGCCACGTGTATATTCCCATATTCTGGCGCTGGTAATTTAAGTCTGTTCTGAAATATCTTGGCAAAAAGCAGCTTATCTTTTCACCCATTGGCAAAATCCACCCACATCGTTCCATCCACCCACCCAAACCCACTCCCCACGACACCCGCACGCAAGACGCGCTCCCTCACGCTCCTCCAATTCCGGCTCTAAATCGCCCTTCAAAACATTTGGACCATAAATACTCGGGTAATGTCTTAGATCCCAATTTACCTCACCTCGGTCTCTGTTAATTCCCACTAATTTATCTTAAGCTCATTCATCCGGATTTTGTGCGTCTGTGTCTTTGTTTATTGTGTGTCAATGTTGGGCGGCGTCGTAATTTTGTTTATTTTTATTTTATTTGTTTTATATTTATTTTTTTACGCTCATTTCTATATATTGGTTTTGGGTAATTGACGAACAGATTGCTGACTCATTTATTTTGTCATTGTTAAACCTTTATGAGATGTATTCGTCGAAAAAACCCGGGGATGCTGTTTCATTCTCTCACTGAACCGGGTACTTGTAATGCACTTTTTTTTATACTGTCATCCACGGGGAAATGTTTTACCTAAAGGGTGCACAAATGCTCACCTAACCTAACCAAACCTAACCTAACCTAACCTAACCTAACCTCTGAGTAAACTTATATTCTTTACTGTTTGTGTTTCCTTTAGTTTGTTGTAAATATTAACCTTATTTATTTATTCTCGTGATCTGTGATGTAAGGAACCCACGTTGACCATTGCCTTTATTATGGTCACGTACCACGAGAGAAAATAGAGGGTTTAAATGCCAATAGAAATTTTATATTTTTTGGTTTATGGTTTACACAAAAGGCCTTTGTTATTAGTTGCTTATTGTGGTAGTAATTAAGCTTATAGTGTGTCAGGGAAAGATGACCCCTAATGACGTGGCTGACTTACACACGACAACCCTTGACACGTTTCTCTCCAAATTATCTTGTATGATGTATCAGTTTTCACCGATCCTTTACGACCCGTGAATAACCATGATGCATTTGACAGATTTTAATTGAAATAGTAAAATAAATTAAGTCGGATTTTTTCCCCAGGGATTTATTGATTTTTTTTAATTGGTTATACGTACAGGGTGGCACAAAAGTCAGGACACTAGGCTCAACACCTGTATATGAACAAATGCTCAAACAGATATCCATTGTAATAAATGTTTTTTTAATTGCTTAGTTAAACGAAAATTCGTCATAATGCAAAATGTTGTTGGACACGAACGTAAAGATTGACCCATATGAATAAAGATGTCAAGCCTGTGTCCTGTCTTTTGCGCCACGCTGTACGTATAACCAATTAAAATATATCAATAAATCCCCCGGAAAATATCTGAATTTATGTAACTGTTTAATTTACTATGTATGTGTGTATGTATGTATGTATTGAGTTGCAGACTGCAGGTAAGGGAAAGGGCGGAGAACATTGTTGACAGCAGGCAAAAGGCGTTCCACTCAGGTAAAGGTTATATGTGAACAAGTGGTGGGGGGATGGTAGTGGTGGTTGGGGTGGTAGCTACTGCTGCTGCTGCTACTCCGGCTGTTGTCCTTGTTAACTCTCTCCTTGTCCTTTTGTTGGATTTTTTGTTAGCCTCTGTGTGATCTATTTTGTTGTTGATTCCTACACTCCTACTTGGTCTAGGAAGCCTAACTCCCTTTGAGAGACATTCACTCAGTTGAAGGGGGCGTCCTCTCCTTACCCATCCAGCACAGTGAATTCCTTTTCATCCTCCATCTCTTACTCCTCCTCCTGTAGACACTTGTCGTGAACGGAAATCGTTGTTGGGAAAGATAAAAAAAGAAAGACCTTCATCAAAGTGAACACCCAAGTGGTCCTCCCAGTGTGTGTGTGTTGGGGGGTGGTGTGGGGAATGAGTTGGGACTCTCAATTCACTCACTTACAGCCTGTCCATTCGTCCGTCTGTCTGTCTGTCTGTCGCAAGCAGCATCAAGCATGGCCTAAGTGTAAATAAGACGATAATGCACAATGCACATGCAGTGATACTGAAGTAGATCCAGCGGGGGAGACCAGCGGTGTCACACTGTTGAGCTGTTATCTGTCGGGCGATAAGCGGCAAACGTTACACAGTCCGCTTTGTACCTTTAAGCTGTGCTATTTTTATCATGTCTAATCTTGGCCATGTGTGTGTGTGTGTGTAATACTCTGTTACTTGTGATGACAATATTGGATATGTTCTGAAAAGTTCGTGTGGTGAATATTCCTCGTAATGTGAGACTGTAACTCACACACACACACACACACACACACACACTGGATACATAATCTCAGCACCAGTTAAGACAGAGGATTAAGGTACAGCATCTTGTGGCAAGGATCATCCCCCTTAACCTTGTCCTCGTGTTGGGTTTAACTGAACACATCGGGTTAGGTTAAGTGAATACATCTCGTTAAGGTATTGGAATATTCTTGGGGTGAGGTGAAGGGTTAGGTTAGGTTATATGAATACAAGTTGTTAAGGGTCCAGTTTTGTGCTTTGACTGACAAGTAACAATTTAATGCTTTGCTTACATCGAATGACTTGAAGATTCCCCCCCCCCCCCCCAGCCCATTAATCAACCAAACGCTAACCTAACCACCCAAGAGTCCCCCCCCCCCCCCCAAGACCGTGACATCCTGGACCCTGAACTGGTCTTGACGGTTTGTTTTCCCAGCGAGTCTCAGGTCCCGTGTACCCCCTCAGCCCGCGTGTCTTGTCTCCTGTGGCCAACCTCGGAATTTATCGCCCTCTCTCCCCTCCCTCCGTCCCTCTCTCTTTCTTTCCTTCTCACACCTTGTTCTTTCTTCTCCTCCTCCCCTCCCTCCTCTTCCTATCTGGCCAATTTTCTTTCCCCCTCCCTCCCTTCCAGTCTTTTCTTCCATCTCTCTCTCTCTTCCCCTTGCCTGCCTTTGTGTTTGTCTCTTTCTCACCATCTCTCTTCCTCTCTCCCGTCTCTGGAATATTCCCACTGTGTCCCTCTTTTGTTACGTTTGTCGCTCTTACCTGTTCCTTTACTCTCCCTTTTCAGATGCGTTTTTCTTCTTTTCACTGTATTCTTCTTCTTTATTCTCTCTCTCTCTCTCTAATCTTTCGGCACCCCTTCCACTCATTATCATTATCTCTTGCCCTTCACCGTCTCAGTATTACCCGGTCGTTGGGGGTCCCCTTTTAGTCAGATGGGCCCTGGTGACAGCGGCGCCGGAGCCTTCGTTGTAAACAAACTTTCTTGCGGAACTGTGGAAACTGGGCGTGGGATATTGGTTCCCGGCGTGTGTTGGGCAGAGGGGGGGGGGGGGGGGGGAGGGGGCACCACTCCTGGGCTGGCTGACCTCTCGTGGTTATATATATATATATCTCTCTCTCTCTCTCTCTCTCTCTCTTACATGGAAGTGAGAGATGTTGGTGGTGAGCAAGTTAGAGGCAGGATGGTTATGGTGGTGAGCAGGATGAGGTAGATCGAGGTGTGTATTGGCAGGATGAGGCAGGTTGGGATGTATATATGGGCAGTGCGAGGTAGGTCGGGGTGTATACTGTATAGGCAGGATGAAGGAAGGACGCTGATATTTTTGAAGGCAGGATGAGGCAGGCTGAGTTGTTGTGGGTGTGGGTTACAGGATGAAGCAGGCTGAGTTGGTGTGGGTTACAGGATGAGGCAGGCTGAGTTGGTGTGGTTTACAGGATGAGGAAGGCTGAGTTGTTGTGGGTGTGGGTTACAGGATGAGGCAGGCTGAGTTGTTGTGGGTGTGGGTTACAGGATGAGACAGGCTGAGTTGTTGTGGGTGTGGGTTACAGGATGCGTCAGGAACTGCATCATGCAAACCCAGCACAAGCCAGGGTCACAACATTCCCCCCCCCCCTCCCTTCACCCACACTACTGTTCCCTCCTTCCTCCTATTCCTCCTTTTCCTCCTATTCTTTCTCTTCCTCCAATTCCTTTTCCTTTACTTCTTTCTATTCTTCTTCCTCCTTCTCTTCTTTCCACCTTTTCCTCCTTCTAATCTTCATTTTTCATTACTTCTTGTTTTGCCTCTCCCCCTCCTCCTTCCTTCCTTCCCCCCCTCCCCCCTCCTCCTCCTTCTTTTCTTCCCTTTTCATTACTATTTAACTCCTCCTACTCTTCCTTTCCCATTAATTCTTCCTCTCCTTCCACCTACTCTTCCTCCTCCTTCTACACTTCCTCCTCCTCTTCTGCCACTACTTCATCATCTTCGCCTCAATCACCATTATCATCATTTCTTCAATCATCATAACTTCCACTTTTATTATCCGGTTTTTTCTTTTTCTTCATTTTCTATTTATTTTTTAATCGTATCTTACGTTTTGATGTTTTTTGTTGTAAGTATTTTTATTTAGTTTTTCGTCTGTGCTTGTCTTTATTGTCGTCCTTGTCTTTGTCGTTTTCTCTTCATTATCTTCTATTTGTTGTCTTCTTTTCATCGTCGTCTTCATCATCTTCTTCCCATTATTATTATTTTGTTAACACTTTTTAAATATGGAGAGAGAGAGAGAGAGAGGGGAAGGAAGGTGAGAAACAATACCCGAGTGACAGTCGCCGATGATGTGTGTCTTACAGGGATAGTGGTCGGTGGTGACACGTGTGGTGGCTGTATGGTAACACGTGTGGTGGCTGTATGGTGACACGTGTGATGTCTGTATGGTGACGCGTGTGATGGCTATATGGTGACGCGTGTGATGTCTGTATGGTGACGCGTGTGATGGCTATATGGTGACGCGTGTGGTGGCTGTATGGTGACACGTGCGGTGGCTGTATGGTGACACGTGTGATGGCTGTATGGTGACACGTGTGGTGGCTGTATGGTGACGCGTGTGGTGGCTGTATGGTGACGCGTGTGGTGGCTGTATGGTGACACGCGTGGTGGCTGTATGGTGACACGTGTGATGTCTGTATGGTGACACGTGTGATGGCTGTATGGTGACACGTGCGGTGGCTGTATGGTGACACGTGTGGTGGCTGTATGGTGACACGTGTGATGTCTGTATGGTGACACGTGTGATGGCTGTATGGTGACACGTGCGGTGGCTGTATGGTGACACGTGTGGTGGCTGTATGGTGACACGTGTGGTGGCTGTATTGTGACGCGTGTGGTGGCTGTATGGTGACACGTGTGGTGGCTGTATGGTGACGCGTGTGGTGGCTGTATGGTGACGCGTGTGGTGGCTGTATGGTGACACGCGTGGTGGCTGTATGGTGACGCGTGTGATGTCTGTATGGTGACACGTGTGATGGCTGTATGGTGACGCGTGTGGTGGCTGTATGGTGACACGCGTGGTGGCTGTATGGTGACACGTGTGGTGGCTGTATGGTGACACGCGTGGTGGCTGTATGGTGACACGTGTGGTGGCTGTATGGTGACACGTGTGGTGGCTGTATGGTGACACGTGTGGTGACTGTATGGTGACACGTGTGGTGGCTGTATGGTGACAAGTGTGGCGGCTGTATGGTGACACGAGTGTTGACTGTATGGTCCCCGTAATGGCCAAAAGGCGACATGTATGGTAGCTTAATGGTGTCGTGAGATTGGTGCTCTCAGTGACCTGTGGCCTGATTGGTTTAATGGTGTGTGTGTGTGTGTGTGGCCGGATTTTAAGGGCGTAATGGTTCAGGTAGTGGTCTCTCTCTCTCTCTCTCTCTCTCTCTCTCTCTCTCTGAACAAATATCATCATCTACTGTACTTCAGGCAATTTCAGAGGAGGAGGGAGTGGGGGAGGGGGGGCTCGGAAGTTTAAATGAGATGCAAATTAAATCACATTTAAGAATAGTTTTACACAATTCTGTCGTTAGTTTAAATAAGCCTTTGAAATTCATGCGCCTCTAAATAAGGCCTCGGTTACCCTGGTCATCCGGGGGTAATGTACAGAACTAGACACTTGCGGTACCTCCTCAATGGCGTGTGTGGGTGTTAATGACGCCATCTTTAAGTGGTGAACAGATGAACATGTCTCGTTTATCGTGTTGAACAGCTTTTAGTACCGAGTTTGTCGAGGGGAATATTTGAATACGTTTATTAGTGGTTCTTGGATAAACATTTAGAATTTGAATTATTTGAACGCCAAGTGGATTGAACAAATTTGGATCCTGAGCCATTGAACACTTTTATTTGTAGTTTCCTTTGGTGAATATTGGGATTCTAAATCATAACTTCTAACCTAACCTAAGCTAGCCTAACCTAAGCTCACCTAACTAACTTAACCAACTTAACTTAACCTAACCTAACCTAAGCTCACCTAACTAACTTAACTTAACCTAACCTAGCCTAACCTAACCTAACTAACTTAACTAACTTAACTTAACCTAACCTAACCTCACCTAACTAATTTAACTAACTTAACTTAACCTAACCTAAGCTCACCTAACTAACTTAACCTAACTTAACCTAACCTAACCTAACCTAACCTGAGTGCCATTAATCGCTGGGTTTCATCAAATTCATATTCTCAGTTACAGAAATCTCATGTTGTCAAGACAGGTGAGCACGTTAATTAATTTTTTTTATAAACGATTTAATTCTATATTGTGTGATGAATAGACACGGTAATGGGAGTCGGGACCTCTATATAGCGACAACTGCTTAATGATTTATATTACAGTATATGTGGTAGCTTTTTTGGTGGATAATAATTGTATTTATGTTATATTGAGAAAATTAAACAGCATCGATTTTTTTCTTTTATCGTCAAGCGAGAGAAATAGTTTAATAAATTTCACCCAAACAAAAGGAAATTGATAACGAAATCCCGGAAGTCAAGTTTCGTAAGCGGAAATTAAAATGGCGTTTGTTAATATTTTTTTCGTTTTTTTTTAATTGATTTATTAAGCGATCGTCACCTGTCAGTAGATTAAATGTTTTCTGGTGTGTGTGTGTGTGTGTGTGTGTGTGTGTCGGGAGATAACCATGATAGCGGCTTATCTAGGAGACCATTGTGTGGGTTACTCACCTCTTTTGATCGCTGACGCATCTTTTTTATGATAACATTTTGTTGTTATTATTATTATTATTATTATTATTATTATTATTATTATTGTTATTATTATTATTATTATTGTTGTTGTTATAAAATGGAGGAAAAATAGTAGAAAGTAAAAAGACAACAACGGTGTAATTTGCTGCCACTGTCCTTGATAACTGTGGCAGTATCTTCACCCATCTCAACACTGAGGGGGGGGGGGGTACTGTTGGTCCCTTCCGTTAGTATTTTTGTTGTTATTTATGTTTTTGTTTATTTTTAACTAGTTTCCGAGACAAGAGATTGTTCAGGCACAGCGTCATGTGGATTGGCTTCTACAAATTGTATGTAGTTGTAGAATCACTTTATCTTCTTCCTGCGTAATAAATTGGCAGTCTCCTCTACCCCTCTTTCTCTATTCTTCCTCCCATCCGCTTCTATCCCTCCTGTTTTATTACTCTTACCCTTCTCCTCTATCTTATCTTCTATATTCTTCTTCCCATCTGCCTCTATCCCGTCTCTTCTATTCCTCTTACCCTCGTCCTCTATCCCTCCTTCTCTATCCCTCTTCCCTCCCCTTGAACTTTCGTCCAGAAATACTGTACCGGCGCACCTTTCTGTCCTGACTCTTGCATCTCTCCCGAAAGCCGTCTTAATGGTTGCTTGTAGTCCTCACAGAAACTTGTGCGGACGTGTGAACAACGGGCTGGGCGGGCTGCTGCAGGAGACGATGACGGAGGCGAGGGCGAAAGTTTTAATGATTTAGGTGAGGGAGTCCGCGAGTATCATTCCTTTATGTCGGACAAGGGTCGTAATTTGGCGCCGAGGAGATTATTAATTTTGCGTTCGCGTCGAGAATTCCTTGTGGGGAGTGCATCTAATCATCCAGGTGTTGATTTATGGAAGTGTGGAAGGTAAGGGTGGAGGGAGAGAAAGTGGGTGGGTGGGTGGGTGTGGGGTGGGGTGGGTTGGCTGGTTGGTGGGTGGGTGGGTGGGTGGGTAGGTAGGTAGGTAGGTGGGCGTGGGGTGGTTATGGTAGTTAAGAGAAAGTGACTGGCGTGTGGGGAAGTAACTTTGTCGGGTTAATCAGGTCGCGTCTCCCGGCGAACTTGGTGTCTGTAGAGCAAAGAGTGAGGATGGATCTTTATGGAGAGAGAGAGAGAGAGAGAGACTGACTCCATTAGCTCTATAACGTTGGGTTGCCTTGGGGCGAGAAGGTGAGGAGGGGTCGGGTCAGCTGTAGTGTAGTTGTATAATATATGATATTAATGGATTATGAATCTGCTTAGTCGTGTACAGATTAGAAGAAGCTGTCAGCTACATAGGCTAGGTTAGGTTAAGTCACAGATGACTACTTTAATAATGTTATATCTTAATGTTGTTCTGACTTATTAATTTGCATATTTATGTAGATATATATATCATGTTTTATAAGCCACTTGATATATACAGAATTATGAGATGACTAGATGTACTGAGTCCTGGTTTAGCTGTGTGGTAATGAGGTGGAAATTATCATAGTCGAAGGGATTATACTTTGAACAGTTTGTAAATGTGTGTTTGTTTTTTGTTGTTGTTGTTGTATTATATATTTGTTTGCTGCATGGAAGGTGAGGGGGAGAGGGGGGGGGTCATGTGTAGTTATTTTGGTGTTCTAGTTTTCCCTAATTATTCCTTGTTTTTCCCGGTTGTTTATCATTATCGAGTTTTTCCTGTTGTTAGTATCTCGTTCTCTTTCCCGTCTCTTTTTCCTTCTTCTTCCTCCACCTCCCCCTCTGTTTCCCCACCTCCTCCTCCCTCCTCTCCTCCCACCACCTCCTCTTCCCCACCTCCTCCTCCTCCCTCCTCTCCTCCAACCACCTCCTCTTCCCCACCTCCTCCTCCCTCCTCTCCTCCTCCCCACCTCCGTTTTCCTCACTCACTCCCTCACTGACTGACTCACTCACTCAATCCCTGGAGAGTAAGTTTCTGTGGCCGTCAGTGGTAAGGTCATCTGTCACTCGCAGGCAGTACGGGGGTGATATGTCTAGTGGGCCCAGGCTCTTGAGACATGCAGAGAGCACATCAGCCACCACTCCAAGCTCAGCCATGGTGGTGTTCTAACTCCTGTACCTTGATTCAACAAAGACTGGAATTATATGTCTTAATGTGGTAGAATTATATGTCTTATTGTGGTAGAATTATGTCTTCCTGTGGTAGGATTATGTCTTACTGTGGCAGAATTATACGTCTTACTGTGGTAGAATTATACGTCTTCCCGTGGTAGGATTATGTCTTACTGTGGTAGAATTATACGTCTTCCTGTGGTAGAATTATACGTCTTAATGTGGTAGAATTATATGTCTTCCTGTGGTAGGATTATACGTCTTAATGTGGTAGAATTATACGTCTTCCTGTGGTAGGATAATGTCTTACTGTGGCAGAATTATACGTCTTAATGTGGTAGAATTATACATCTTACTGTGGTAGAATTATACGTCTTACCGTGGCCTGTATTTGAGTACTATTACCATTCATTGAATAGAGTACTCATATGTACTCAGTCTATGATGTTATACTAACGTGGGTAAGGACTCGAGGCCATGATTACATATTCGCTGACCAATATATACCTGACCTGTACCTGTTTAAATCCTAACCAATTATGTCCTGAGTGGGTTAATCTCTCACAGTGACATGGGAAAGGTTAGGTTAAGTTAGGTTATATCCAGGTTATGTTAGGTTATTTCCAGGATGAAAGTCATTTAGTCATGCCAGTGATTATGAGGTTTGGTTAGGTTGGGTTAGGTTAAGTTAGGTTAGATCCAGGATGAAAGTCATTAAGTTTGGTGAAACGAGAGATACTCATGAACCTGATTGACCTGATTGGCAGATTTGTGTTGATGGACTCTCGTTGTGTTTATCTGGTTGTCTATCACGTGAGCCGCTTATGGCATTAGGTTTTATAATTAAACTTGCTGTTAATCATACGGTTTTTATTGTGAACTGACTGTGAGGTTGACTGATTCTATTGACTGACTCTGTTGACTTTCACGCCCCCGGTATGTACTGTACACATTGATCCTGAAAGTGAATGAATAAATTTATGTTTTGTCTCGTCTGTGTAATGATGATTTACAGTAGGTAGGCCGCGTGACCCTCCCCCCCATTTACCCCCTCCCCCTTCCACCCCTCCCCATTTACCCCCTCCCCCTTCCCACCCCTCCCCCTTCCCACCTCTCCCCCTTCCATCCCTCTCCCTTCCCACCCCCCCCCCCCAGGCTCTTCAAATCCTCTTCTGTCCTTCTATATCTGAACATATGATGTGTTTCTGTGTCTCCTTCTCCTCCTCCTCTTCCATATAAGTTTCCCGCCCTCACTCTTCTCTCCTTCATTCTCTCCTATCCTTCCCTTCCCATATCCTTTTCTTTTTCCCTACTTTCCTATTCCCTCTCTTTCCCTTTCTTACATTCCCTCCACTTCATTATCTTTCCTATTACTCTCCCTTTTCATTCCCACCTCCCATTCCTTCACCTCTTCTCCGTTTTCCTACCTTTCCTTTCTCTTGCCCTACTTTCTCTCCTCCTCTTCCCCTTTCTCTCCTCTCCCATATCCCCACTAATCCCGTCCTTCTCTCCCTGTCCTTTCTCAACCCCATTCCCATCCTTAACCATGTCCCATTCTCTCTCTCTCTCTCTCTCTCTCTCTCTCTCTCTCTCTCTCTCTCTCTCTCTCGGGTCTGGGTTAGGCAGTACAGTAAATATAATGCCAGTAGCCTGTAGAGCGGAGAGGGAATGTAAAGGAACGGCTCAGGGTAAATTTACCAGCGATGTGAATCCATAGTAGTTCCTAGATGCTGGGCCACCTTTCTGCTCTGTGCTGGGGGGGAATAACATCCTGTTTGATGTAATATTTAGGTAGGATGCTGTACTGTGTTGGTCTTGCGGTGGTAATGTTTATATATATTGTGTCAGTGTGTCGTGTACAGTACATATCTTGTGTGTGTGTGTGTGTACCATAGTGTTAACCCAAGTGCTGTTTACTGTGGTAGGTGTTGCTGGCTGCCTTACTATTGTTACAACGTCTATATACTGTACAGTACCCCTTGTCTGCCTTGTTCCCTGCCGGCCCCTGTGATGAGAGAGAGAGAGAGAGAGAGTCGAACAAGAGTCAAGAATATTATTGAAGTGTGATGCAAAAAGTCTCCATTGATGTGTATGTTGACCTGATTTTTTGTTCAGTAATGTGTGTCCCTTGACCTATAAACACTTATGTAAACTCATGATTCATTAATTATTCACCTGACTCAAAAAAAATCTTGTTTCGACTCATCATCATGCAGTAATTTTTCATTGTCTTTCAAAAAAAAATAAAAATATACATACGCTGGCTCATAATTTTAGGAAGTCAAGATTAATCATGTATTGTCACTCGATGGATTCACAAACTTAAGTCGATATCATTCACTAACCATCTACTGAGAGATTTGGTTATGCTAGGTTATGATTGGTTAGTTTTGTTTTGGATAGGTTACATTTGGTTAGGTTAGGTTCGATTTGGTTAGTTTGGGTGAGCTTTGGTTAGGTTAGGCTCGATTTGGTTAGTTTGGGTGAGCTTTGGTTAGGTTAGGCTTGGTTATCATTGGTTAGAATCTTTTAATCATCACGTGAAATAAAGTTGGGAGTCTCTTTTAAAAGTCCAGGTTTCAGAGGCGTCTCGGTGTCCCTTTAATAGTGTTCAGCTCATCAGCGAGGGAAATATAGTTCTGGTATTAGGATGAGTGAGTTGGCTGGGGAGGAGGAGGAGGAGGAGGGGAGAAAGAGAGGGGAAGTGGAGAAGGAGAAGGAAGAAGGAGGAGGGGAGAAAGAGAGGGGGAGTGGAGAAGGAGAAGGAAGGAGGAGGAGGGGAGAAAGAGAGGGGGAGTGGGAAGTGGAGAAGAAGAAGGAAGGGCAAAGGAGGGAGGATGAGGAAGGGGGAGAAGGAGTAGGAAGGGGGGGGATGGGGAGGAGGAGGGCGAGGGAAGGGGAAGGAGGAGGAAGGGGGTGGGGGATCATCTTAAGTGCTCTTCACCTGATTGTTTTGGGTTGTGGCCGGGCGGTATATGAGGGGTGTGTGCAGTGGAAGGTGTTTTAAATATTAATCCACGCAGAAGGTGAGTGAGTGGGTGGGTGGGTGGGGGATGTTTTGAAAGGGAGTATAGTTTTGTCTTTATGAAATGAGGTATTACCCCCCCCCCCCCTCCTCCCAACCCTCTCTTCTCGTCTCATTATTTGAACCTTTCTTTCTATATCCCTTTCACTTTTATTCTTTCATCCCCATTCCATCCTCTTTCCTCTTCCTCCCCGACTCCCTCCTTCGCCACACCACCTTCCAACCCTTCCTCCCTCCCTCAAGCCTCACAGTTATTCCATCTCTGGCTCCTCCCGAGAATTCCAGGTTCAGTCCAGCATTCCAGAGTGTTATGTGCTGGAGTAACTCGTGCATGCCGGGAATGGTAACTACTACTACTACCGTGCTTACTAATACACTTGGTCCTAAGGCTTTATAAGAGCTCCTGCTGGTGGTGGTGATGTCGTGTTTGTGGTGGTGGTAATGTCGTGTTTGTGGTGGTGGTAATGTCGTGTTTGTGGTGGTGGTGATGTCATGTTTGTGGTGGTGATGGTGTCGTGTTTGTGGTGGTGGTGATGTCATGTTTGTGGTGGTGGTAATGTCGTGTTTGTGGTGGTGGTGGTGTCGTGTTTGTGGTGGTGGTCATTACATGTTTATCTTGGCTTCTATCTAGTTAATGTTGTTGATGTGTTTGTGTTCACGCCTTGTTATGTGAAGTGTTGGTGTTGTTATTGTTGCTGTTGGTGGTGTTATTGTTATGTTGCTATTGGTGTTATTGTTATTTTGTTATTGTTGCTATTGGTGTTGTTGTTATTTTGTTATTGTTGCTATTGGTGTTGTTATTGTTGCTATGTTTACTATTTTCAGGAACTTCTCTGGTGGGGTGATCTAAATATTGAGTCAAATCTCTCGGTTTTCCTACTTATGAGCTACGAATTTTTCTCTTGATTTTTCGCTGGTAATCATAACAAAAACGCCCTCAACTCTCTGTAGACTCAGTGAATTATGTCTTTAAAATTCTCCCCCCTATCGTGCTGACATTGGGCCGCGATGACGTCATGTAAGATCAGCCTATCAGAATGTATGACGGGCGTGAAGGTGGGTCCCATATATAGCCCGGTCGGTCCAGTATGAGGCAGTGCGGTCACAACACACAGGAGAGACAGTGTGACTCGTGTGCCTTCTCTTGGTAATCGTGCGCAACTGGGTAGACTGAGGGTGCCCCGGGCGTAAATCAATAAAGTTTTATCTATCTATCTATCTATCTATCTATATATATGGTTATATTTCAACCTAACCTAACCTGTACCAGTTGTTCAGGATTTAAGGTAGTACGAGGTTGTAATTAAAGATTAATTCACCTCTCTGTTTGGTAGATAATCCTCGTGACAAAAAAAGAGAGAGAGAGAGAGAGAGAGAGAGAGAGAGAGAGAGAGAGAGAGAGACCCACTGTTGAAGAAAGAAAGAAAGTGAAATCTATACCAGTTGTTGTTTCTCGTGGGAGATTCAATATCGTTTCTCTGGTCTTGTGTTGGCAAGGGGTGGTCAGGGTACTGTGTGTTGTGGGGTAGAGAACACGTCTACTGTTATGACCTGTGAGGGTGAGGGAGGTAGGGGTGAAGGAGGGAGGTAAGGGTGAGGTGAGGGAGGTAGGAGGTGGGGGTGAGGGAAGGAGGGAGGGAGGTAGGTAGAGGTGAGGGATGGAGGGAGGTAGGGGGTGAGAGAGGGAGGAAGCGGTAGGGGTGAAGGAGGGAGGTAAGGGTGAGGTGAGGGAGGTAGAGGTAGGGGGTGAGGTGAGGGAGGTAGAGGGGCGAGGATGAGGCACTCTTTGGTGTTGGATACCTGAGCTGCGGTTAATTGGCCTCGTGCAAGACAGGTGATGTACAGGGTAGCCACTTATTTCCTGTATATGTATGTATGAATAAATTATGTATACAGTGTAGTCTATATGTATGAATACGTCCACGGAGCTGTATGTATCGATTTATTAATTAGTATATATGAGGATTAGAGTTTGTTTACTTCAACTTAGGTTTTGTTGGGTTGCGATGGTGTTTGTTTGCTCTGGGGGGGGGGGGGGGTCCATTTTACTCCCAGTTACATTGAATATAAACACCACAATAACGGGGTTCTTTGTCTGTCACTTACCTTCCGTCACTTATCTCCCATCACTTACCTCCCATCAGTCACCTACCATCAGTCACTTACCTCCCATCAGTCACCTACCTCCGTCACCTATCTCCCGTCACCTACCTTCCGTCACTTACCTTCCATCACTTACCTCCCATCAGTCACCTACCTCCCGTCACCTATCTCCCATCACTTACCTCCCGTCACTTACCTCCCGTCACTTACCTCTGTCTTTACTCAGCCCATAGGTGTGTATCTATATGTAAATGAGGTATTAAATGAGCCCTCTAGTCACCCAACCTTACTACAGTTTACATTAATTGACTATGAGAAATATTTGCATTTATATTAAGGGAACTGCATTTGGGGTGAACTAAATAAAGAATCCTGTATGTTTTGCCGTGATGGAACTTTATTTTTGTGTTTGTTTGTTTGTTGTCATTGGTGTTTGTTACTGGCCTCAGCGATGACAGTAGCTGCAGCGTTGTGTGACTTGTGACGTTAGAGCCATATGGTTGACTTGGTAATGTTGACTCTGAGGGTACACATACACACCGTGGCCATGGCCAATCCCCCTTCAGTCCTCAGTATAAAAAATCTAAGAGTAATTCATCATTGGTTGTATTATAATTCCCAGGATATTTTAAACATGTTCCTTAATTCTCCCGAACGATGGTATATTACTTATATCCTTTTCATCTACCAAACACACAGTCCAAATGCTCAACTTCATCTTTGTAGCTATTGAGGCACTGAAAAATGTGATTGAGAATTTTTTTTTTTTTATGCAGTATTTTCAGTCTTTGGTGAATCACGTCTGTACATTTCTCGGGATAATTTGTGATATTTTCAGTATGACGAATAAATAGGTGTGTGTGTGTGTGTGTGTGTGTGTGTGTGTGTGTGAGAAAATTGTGGTTTTGGTGTATTCCCAGTATACAACTAACAAGGTCACCACGTTGCATACTGTTGCAGGAAATGATGCAACAACACCCACAAGTTTATATTGTTTTTTCCTTCATTGTTCATATGTTTGTCTCAAGGATGTTTCCACTCGTCCACCTCCAACAGTATATATGAATCGCCTCCCCCATTTAACCTGTCGTGTTTACCATATTATTACTACTAACCACAAGTTATTTTGTCGTGGGTTTTATATTACCGTGATTAATAGTGTTGGCAGTGTAGTAGTTAATGTTCTTACCTTGTGTTTATCTTATGCTCGCCATGATTTATTTTGTTTATGTAGTACCTCTCAGCTCTCACCCCTCAGCTCTTACCCCTCAGCTCTCACCCCTCAGCTCTCACCCCTCACTGTATATTGTGAGGAGAACATATTGCCTTGCATCAGTTTTTCATTCTCTCTCTTCCTTCTTCAGGTTATATTTTAAACATGTAAAATTTTTCACCCACTCCTCCGTGTTTTATGAGGATATAGGGAAGGGGGTGGTGTGGCGTGTAGCCTAGTAGACAGAGCCACAGCGCCTGCCTACAGTACTAATGTATAGCTTCTTCGATCCCACTCTCTCTGATCCCACTCATTTCGATCCCACTCACTTCGATCCCACTCATTCCCAGTCCATCTACCATAGTACAACTAGTGAGCCTATGGGAAGCACTTTCGTTTATATGTTTAATGCCAACCCAGTCCTCAGTAATTAATTATTAAGTCATGTAGATTTTACTTACTCCTTCAGGGTTTTTTATTATACACAGTGGTGGCTGGTTTTATCCATCCCTTCGTCAGGTTTTTACTAACATATAGGTTCTGTGTTGCTGTGCCTCCTGTAGGGTTTGTGAAGGCATCCTCTTGAATGTAAATCATCTCACTTTACCCAGGTTAGTTATAGACAATTTCTTCCGAGTGAATATAAATTGAAGAGGTTTTTATTGGTGTTTTTCTTTTCTCTGTTTCCAGGTAGGCCTTGTGTGTGTGTGTGTGTGTGTGTGGAGAACGTCGGAGGTGTAGAGCAGACGAGGAGGAGCCAAGTAAAGTATAAGAGGGATTAGGAATTTACCTCTCCACTCTTCTTCCCCCTTCCTCCTCCCCTCTTTCTTTTTATTCTCTAATTTTCCTCCTTCTTCTCCCTTTCCCCTCTTCCTCTCCCTTCCCCTCTTCCTCCCTCTCCCCATCTTCAACGCCCTCCTCTCCTCCTCACCCCTCGCCTCCTCTTTCTTTCTTTCCTTCCTTCTCCAATACTCTTCCCACCTTCGTTATCTACCCTACATGCTTCCTCCACCCTTTCCTTCCTTCTTTTTATTCATCTTTGTCTCCCTCATATTTTCCTCCTTTCCTCTCTTCCTCCTTTCTCCCTCCCCTCCTCTCTCCTAAAACATCTTCCTCCCACATTTCCCTCTCTCCTCTTTCCATTGCTTCTCTCTCTACATTTCATCCTCCATTTCCTCATTCATCCTTTACTCTTTGCCTCCCTTTCATTTCTCTCCCCGTACTTGAGTTTTTGTTGTTTCTTGGTCTGTAATCAAGCAGCACTTCACATACGGGAAGAGTTGTCGGTGGAAGATCACATGACACATCACATAGATATTTTAACGGTGAAAGATAGGATAAAACATCACATAGATCATTATATTAACAGTTAAAGAAGTATGGCACATCACATAGCCAATATATTGACAGATGAATAATCACTCCCTCAGCTGGCGGTGAGACAATCAATCAGCTGGTGGGGAGGGGGTGTTGACGTCATCTTTTGTTTACTTCTGATTACAACTGTATGACACAAAGACTTGGGAATACATTGAGGAAGGAGGGGGGGGGGAGGGGGAATTGTGGGTGTGATGGGAATATGGACTGTGTGAGTCATGAGGGGAGGGGGGGGGGGGGAATTTGTCACTTATTTAACATGATTTGGGGAACAGTATCGTGTGTTATTGTCGGTGTTGTTGAGGTGTGTTGCCTAGACCGTGTGCGGTGATCTGGGGACACAACATGGACGGGTGGATGACGGGTTAACCACGTGTTTCTCTAACCTTACCTTACCTAACCTTACCTTACCTTAACTTATTATTATTATTAGTAGTAGTAGTAGTAGTAGTAGTAGTAGTAGTAGTAGTAGTATTACTTTCATTAGTAGTGGTGGTGGTGGTTAGATTTCAGATTTGCCCCCACATAGCGCTTTGGCTAGTTTATTGGGCACACCCCCGTTACATCCTGTGTAAGGTGAAGTGAAGCGTAAAAGTACGACAGCGCCCAACAGGGAAGCATATGGCGGTGGCTGGCAAGACCCCGCTCTTTCTCCCCCTCCCTCCCCTCCGTGCCAGTAGGTCGGAGCCACCCTACTGGTCAGTTACTTTCCCTTCAGCTTTCACTCTCCTGCTCACTAGTTAACTTAATGTATAAAATAACGTAAAATAAATACCAAACATTATTGAACTGAGACTAACTTAAGAAGGTGTTGTGTACGAGCGGGATATTTATTCATTATTAAGCGTTAAGTTATTTTTTTTTTATTTCAAAGCTTTTAGTGTAATATATACTTAAATTATTAACACCTACTGTCCTACTCTGACGAGGTATAAGTTAAGGTTAAATGCTGTGAGGTGTTTGGGTAGGGGATGTTACCATCTCATGAAACTGAATGTCCCAATCACCCCAGACGAACCTATTAATGCCATTCCTCCTTGGCTGGACATATCAGTTCCTATTAATTACACTCCTGTTGGTAGTAAGCAAATGTTAAACACCGATGTGGTGAGATGTGTCACACTAGAAACTATTAACAGACACATAGAGAGTATTAAATCAAGTGAATGTTATGCTTTTACTGATGGTTCTGTGCAGACAAACACAGGTAGAACAGGCTGTGCAATTGTAATATATAAAGAAAAAGAGATGATAGTGTCAAACAAGCAAAGGCTAAACAACTGGGCCAGCACAACACAAACTGAACTAACTGGAATCTACTTAGCCACAGACTACCTCAAAGAAAATGGAGGTGGGGTGATATTCTGTGACTCTCAAAGTGCTTTGAAATCAATGAACAGCCCGTCAGGTTCTATGTCTAAAGTTGCATGTGATATTAAAAGGAATGTGATAACTGCCAATGAGAACAACTTTCGTATCGAATTTGTGTGGATTCCGTCCCATGTTGGAATCAGGTATCATGACCGTGCTGATAGACTGGCCAATGAGGCGTGTAAGAAAGAAAATGTTGACCGTGACCTTGGTCTGTCCAATGCCGTAATTAAAAACATTCAAGTCAGAATCATGAACTCTGATCTAGAAGAAGTGAGAAATGCAGAGAGACCTGACAGTTGTAGCATTAGTAAATATGACAAATTTTGTAACAAGAGGTACCGGTATGGCCAGCATAAGGACAGAACCAGACAATGTGATGTAGTCGTGGCCAGAATTAGGCTAGGATACAGACACATCTGGCAAGTTAGTAACGCTGTACCCATACCGGAACACTCAGCATGTAAACTTTGTGATAAACCTTTAAAGCATACACTTGAACACTATATTATTGAATGTGACACTGTCAAAGACTTCAGGCCACCTGACTTACTGTATCTTGAACTATGTAATTACTTCATTGAATCAGGTGTGCTTGAGGACATTCTTGCTGTTTATCCCAAATTTGCTAGCCCACACTGATTAGTCTTCAACTAGAATATGACTCCAATGTATGTGATCCACTGACCCATATATGCTGCTGGTGAATGTGATGTATTTCCTTCTTTGTGTACGAACCTCTGTCCTGCGTGGCAGTGAACAGTGGCATTACCCACATGAATCTGACCTATATATAGTGTCAATGAATATGATGCATTCTTTGTGTACGAACCTCTGTCCTGTATGGCAGTGAAAAGTGACATTACCCACATGAATCTGACCGACGTATATGTATGTATGTGTGCGTGTGTGCATGTATATGTACGTGTACATGTATATGTGTATGTATATACGCATATGTATGTATATGTGTGTGTGTGTGTGTTTACATATATGTATATGTACTGTCAATGAATATGATGCAAATCTTTGTGTACGAACCTCTGTCCTGCATGGCAGTGAACAGTGACATTATCCATATGAATCTGACCTCTATACATTTATAGTTGTTAATGAATATGATGTATTTCTTTGTGTATGAACCTCTGTCCTGCGTGACAGTGAGAAGTGATACCACCCTCAGTGTCAAGACCTGACTGAATTACTCAGAATAGGCAAACTGTACTACAAGCTCTGCCAATAAATTTGTTAAACTAAAAAACACCTCTCACTGAAGAAGCTGCACAGGAATGGAGAACAAATCCCGGCTACCAGCGGTGGTGTGGAGGAGGTGGATGGAAGACTGCTTGTAAAATAGCCACTTGACGCCATATGTATTGCTGTAGTGTAGAAGAAGAACATTCACTGTATTTTATAATAGCCATTTGCTCTATTCTAATGTAGCTATAGTTTGTCCCTTTAAAAGTAGCCATGAACTTACCATCTTCTAAAGCAGCCAGTGCATGAGTGTGTTTTAGAACGGCCACTTGGAGTTGTAATATCCTGCTTGGTTCGCCTCCTGGCTCCTGAAGACCTTGGCTTTATCAGTGTACACGTGTTAAGATTGTAATTTGGAAACGACTCTTATGATAAGGCATGATAAGAGTGAACATCAAGTGGAAGACGGGCATGATAGAACTAACTTTAAATACATGTGGGCATGATAGAACTAACTTTAAACACAGGTAGGCATGATAGAACTAACTTTAAACACAGGTGGGCATGGTAGAACTATCGCTGGGTAGAGGTGGACATGGTAAAAAAAATACCAAAAAAATCCCCCAAAGGATAAATAAGCTTGACAGAACAAATCCCAATTAGGGTGCAGGTAGATGGGAAACCCTCTTCACAGGAGCCGCTCAAACCTGGCGTAGTGGTGTCGGTGGCAGGTAGAAACCACTGCCCCGGGGCGACTGACAGGCTGACTACACCTCCTTGAAGAACCCACTCTAGTGCAGCCTCCCTCACCTGTTGATGGCACCCACCTGTGTAGCTCCCATATGACTTTACCTGGTGTACCTTAGTGTTAACCTGGGATATATTTAACATTTTACCGGGGAATATAGGAAGCAGTGTCGGTAAATTAGTTGTTGTTGCCGTGGTGTAAATGAGGCAAGTTTCTCTAAAAGTGTCTACAGTACTAGGTCATCCATGCTGTAGGTAGGGAGTGTGTTGGGTGCAGTAAACAACAACAGTTTGGTTGGTTAATCAGGTGGTGGTCACGCCGCTGGAGGAGTTTAGTCATTGATAGGCCGAGTTACGAGGGTTTGACGAGCCCTTCCCTTCCCCTCATCCCTCTTTCCCCCTTGAACAAATTCCAGGTAGGCTTCAGGTAGCTCCCACGTATTTATACCAGTTAAGTTTTGCCAGTAGTAAAGGCTATCTACCTGTAGTTTGGTCCCCAGGAGGCTCAGTCTGGCCTCCCAGTGATCTCCCCCTAACTGAATGAGAACACGTCTAGCTGTGGTAGAGTGTCAGTGCCTCTTCGACGCCATTTTAACATTTTCCTTTGTAATTTAGCTAAAGTTTGGCAGTTAGATGCGTTCTCGCGACTCCAATGAAAAGGAAAATTTAAGTAATGAATTTTTTTTAGTTTTTATTCCTGAGTGTAGAGATATAACACGAGAATGAGGATAGCAGCCATGGATGGTCGGGGTGGTGGGGATGGTCGGTGTGGTGGGGATGGTCGGTGTGTTGGGGATGGTCGGGGTGGTGGGGATGGTCGGTGTGGTGGGGATGGTCGGGGTGGTGAGGATGGTCGGGGTGGTGGGGATGGTCGGGGTGGTGGGGATGGTCGGGGTGGTGGGGATGGTCGGTGTGGTGGGGATGGTCGGTGTGGTGGGGATGGTCGGGGTGGTGGGGATGGTCGGTGTGTTGGGGATGGTCGGTGTGGTGGGGGTGGTCGGGGTGGTGGGGATGGTCGGTGTGGTGGGGATGGTCGGGTTAGATTAGGTTAGGACCATTAAAACGTTTGAGTCTATGTTTTTTTCTGTTTTTTCCTCTTTCTTATAATTCTCTTTTTTTCTTATATTTCGTAACATTTCATCAATCTGTGTAGAATAACAGTTAGTACATGTAGAAAATTTATTATTTGTCTCGTATCATCATCATCATCATCATCATTATCTTTCGAACTCTTATCATCTAGGACTTACCTGGTGCTTGGGAACCACTTAGCCACCGCCACTTGTCTCTGTTTATCAATGATTGGTCGTTAAGTGTGCAGGTAACGACCCATTCGATCTCCATACACACGAACATGACACTAAAGTACATAACGAGTACAGGTCGAGTACAGTACACTCTGATTATTAAACGGTGTCACTATAACGAAGTATAATTTGTATATAGTGGTGTAGTAAAACTGGTTATTGGTTTTGTGTCTCTTGTCAGCCATATACGCCATCCCCATCTGTGTGTGTGTGTGTGTGTTTTTTCCTCCCCTCCAGCGTTATCTAACATAAACCTTCTCTCACTTTATGGTAATATTAAACTCTTTGGCTCAATACAGTCATCATGCTGAAATCGGATTCCCGTATACCTAAAACGGGTCAGGAATTCCCCGCTTAAGTCCTCGACACAACCATAACTAGACACTAGGGATCCCCCATAAGGGACCCCATAAGGGACCTCATAAGGGACCCCATAGCTCTTAGTCACGGCCTGGGGTCCCGGTGCTCACATAGTCTTACCATTTGCGAGTGACAATGACTTAATGCCACAGACGAGGGTAATGGCAGTTGTTGCCGAGTTGGTGTGTGTGTGTGTGTGTGTGTGTGTGTTATACCAGATATTTCCTTAAATTGAATGACTTCCTTTTTTTTTTTTGCTGCACGGGTGTATGGTAACGTCTCTCTCTCTCTCTCTCTCTCTCTCTCTCTCTCTCTCTCTCTCTCTCTCTCTCTCTCTCTCTCTCCTTTAATCTGTAGTGGACTGTGTGTGTGTGTGGGGGGGGGGGGGGGGGGCTTCACTTTGTGTTTCCTGGCTCGTTATATGTTGATTGCTGTTGGACTCATTCACTGGCTCTGTATACTGTCAACCCCTCACTCTACTGGTAGTTGACCTAGATCCTCTGCTCTTACGTCCCTTCTCTCCTCTCTCCCTCCTCACCCCTCTCCTGGAGTTTACCTGGAACTGGGTGGGGGGGGGGGGTTAGGAGTGGGATGAGTCTCTCTCAGCTGTTCCCTTCTCTTTCTCATCCTCTCTTTCCTTCTTTCCCGGCTGTTTCTCTCCCCTTCCTCTCCCTCCCGCGCTCCCAGCACTATCTTCTTTCTCCCACCTTTGCTCCCAGCTCTTTCCTATCTCCCTCTTCCCCTCTTCCTCCCTCCAGAGTTTGCAGGGCGTGGGACTATGTATCCACCGCGGCCGGGGTTGGTTACGTGTACTCTGTGGGAACTTGTTAGTCTCCCCTGAAAATTTCTACATTGGTCTCCTGCTCATGAAGTTATTATTCACGTCCACCGAGCCCTCGGCCTGAGTGCAGCGGCCATTGCTATTTGTCTGTCTCTAATTATGCATGTATGTATGGTAAGAGAGAGCTACATTATTCATACTTGACATATACCGTAGGAAGACGACGTTTAGTGCTCCGGTGTTTTTGGGGGGATCAGAGAGAGCAAAGTCGCACCTTTAGAGGAGGCACCACCGGGCATGCTTTGGCACCACCGGGCATGCGTTGGCACCACTGGGCATGCGTTGGCACCACTGGACATGCGTTGGCACCTCACTCGAGTGCATGAGTTAAGTCTGGGACCTCAAAGTGTTGACAACTGTTACCTCGGAGTTAGCTTTCTTTACTCCTGTTGAAATTGGCTTTTATACAATTTTATCGCATCTTGTAAACTAAAACATGGACTAAATTTGACAGTAGTTTCGTATTGTACAGCAACAGAATTTGGCCTTATCGTGCTGCATGTTTACATTACGATGCGTCTTTCTCGCCATGGTTTCAGTTAATAAAGGTCGAGAGTATCTTGACGCGTTAGTTTGGTTCCCCCTGGTAGTTATATCAGGTGTTTTATGGCTTCCTCTCGGGTATTAAAAAGTTGGGGACGAAATCAACTTTAGGGTTCTTTGCGGATTCGAACCCTGGCACCTTCACGCTCCACCACCCCGCCGCGCCACCGCCGCTCACTTGAAGCTCACACTGCAGAATGCTTGGGGGTTTTTCGTGTAGTCTTGACCTTTATGTCGCCACACTGCTATTGAATGTTAAGACCTAACATTTCCAACCTCCTCCACGTGTCACATTGGCTGGTGAGCGAGCGAAAGCACTTACCGAGACACCGTAATCAGAAATGGTGAATAATTGCGTCACATGATTCTTTTGTGACTTGGAAATGATTTTTTTGTGTATGTGTTGGGGAAACTAAATCACCATATGATTTTGTGTGGAATAAAATTGGTAGCTATGTGACTGTGTGTGTGTGTTGGGGGGAAAAATATATATAATTATCCTGGTTGAATTAAATTAACATCTAATTCTCTTTGTTTAATACAATTGGAACATATGACTTTGGTAACAAAATTAATCTGTTGAAAATGGTTGGCGTATGATTTTGTGTGACTAGATTTGTATTTACAGTGTAATTGTTTGGTAATTAAATTGGTGCTTGCATTTACTACTTTACTACTACTACTACTACTATTACTATTGCTACTATTACTACGAAGAAGAAGAAGCTTATTTTTGAGAGCTGAATAACACAACAGCCTACGTCATTGGCTCTCGGGTTACAGTGTACAGGACAATATACTGTAATACGATATTATCACACACACACACACACACACACACTACCCTTGCATATAATAATCTCTTACAATACAAATAAGTGTAGTGAAGATATTAAGACACACAAGGGTTTCGACAGTAACGAGGTGCAGTGCAATCACATAAACAAAGGCACATAAGGGCGAAAATATTATAGGGAACCAGAAACACGAATACCATTAAGATATTATGAAGGGAACAGGTGTGAGAATTTGGGACACACAGCAATACAGACAGGTGTGTGTGGGGGGGGGGGGTATTGTTAGTTTATTAGGAACACCTTTTAGATTATCCACTTTGTTTATTTTACTTGATGGTTAACCACCCAAACATTAACCTAATTTAACCTACGACTAACCTAACCTAGCACTAACCGAACCTTACATTAACCTAATCTAAACTAATCTACCCCCCCCTCCCCTCCCCAGGTATTATTAGGCTTTTTAATCATCAGGTGAAGTATACCTGTGTGGGGTGTCTAATCTTTAGGTGGTCAGTCTATTTTTTTTTATTGGGGATGTTACATAAAGTTGTGTTGACCTCATTAGCTGGTTGGTATCATGACATGTTGGTATGCACTGGAAGGTCGAGGTCACTATATCTACGTCGCGGAATAAAGCTCAGTGTTGGTATTCGAAGCTGGTCGGAATGGGGCTTTTGTGAACCTACGAGGTGATGACCCAGAGAGAACAGGTGTGGTATGCGGGGTAGGGGAAGAAAGATTGAAGACACACGGTGATGACCTAGAGAATATGTGTAGTAAGAAGAAGAAGAAGAAGAAGAAAGAACGAAGAAGAAAAAAAAAAGCAACAACTACTTAACATATTAGTTCTATGATGTGAAAACTCCTCCCCCTCTCCTCCCTCCCCTTCCCCCCCTCCCTCTCCCCCTCCCCCTCCCTCTCCCCCTCCCCCAGAGTCGACATGATTAGTTTTGGGAAGGGGGTTTTACGTTCGACTCATTTTCTCGGTATTAAAATGTCTCTCTCTCTCTCTATTCCCAATTTGATATCAATAAGTTTGGTTTGTCTGTTGGGTAAGTGTCCATCACGGTAAATTGACATGATGTTAGGAGAGTGTTTTGGTTGTTGTGTTTGATTGTGGGGTAACGAACGGCAGGATGGGTAGTGGATTTTTTTTTTATGAACGTTTGTGTTTGGAAGGTTTCAAAGGGGGATAGGAGAGGTCGATATACTGTGGTGACTGTGGTGTGGTGGTCGTTAGTTGTTAGTAAAAGTATTATTTTTATTGTGGGTTTTTTTTTCATTATTATTATCTTCTTCTTTCTTCTTCTAAATTCTTCTCCTTCTTCTTCTTCTTCTGTTTAATAATTTCTCTAGTTCTTTACTTTTTTTCCTCTTTGTCTCTTTTTTTTCTTTAATAATTTAGAATCTCGGTTAATAATTTTTTTCTTCGTTATCTTCGCGTCTTAAAAAAAATGCTCGATTATCTTCCAAGATTTATGTGAGTGTTTTCATACTTAGAAAGATCCCACTCAGACCCCGAAAGACCCCACTCAGACCCCGAAGGACCCCACTCAGATCCCACTCATTTTTAATAGAAATTTTCCAGTCTTCTCCATAATTCCTGAGGGGGGGGGGGGGGGGGGCAATTTTTCTAATAATTCCCGTGGGCTTGTTTGGAATTTCTGCTGGCAATTTGTTACGTGTGTGTGTGTTTAATGTTCTAGTTCGGGTTTTCCTGAGAGGGTAGTTTTTATCGGAGAGAGAGAGAGAGAGAGAGAGAGAGAGAGAGAGAGAGCCATGTGAGGTCAGGTGAGTGTAGGTGGGGACGCAGGGAATGTGGTACCATCGATTGTAGCAGCGACGAAGCTCTCCCGATACCTCACGTTCCTCGCCGGACACTCAACCCTGATGGATGGTGACACACACACACACACACACACATATCTCTGAGGTGTGTGTGTATGTGTTGTGGTTAAGTGGATGGTTAGGTGTTCATGTGGGTGGGTGTGGATGTTCAAGTGGGTAAATATAGGTGGGTGAGAGAGAGAGTAGAGGTCAGAACTCAGAATTATACTCTCCGTCCGCCTGCCTCGGGGTATCCAACAACCAGTGTACGTAAAGCAGTTCGTGGTAATGTGCGTCTCTGAACTCTATAAGACAAGATATTTATTTTTTCTCTCTCCACGTTTTAAATCGACCTTTCGTGTCCAGTGGAGGAATATTTACAGTTTTTCCTTGATCCTCGTCTACCGGTTTGAGATTAGTGACTTGGAGTATCTGTTGCTGAACGTCATAAGGAAAAGGTCTTTTGTTATGGTACGACACGAGTTACCCGGGCAGTGTGTTGTTTCAGGTGTACAGTAGGTCAGGTATCTTTTATTCACTTATGTGGATCTTATTTTTTTTTCTCCTTTAGTGAGTGAGTGATAGAGTGAGTCTGTGATAAAGTTATATTCATAGTCGTCGCTACAGATAGATATATATGGAAGGGTAGTTGGATGGACAGACAGACAGACAGACACAGATAATTTTACACCTTTACAATATACGTAGAAACTGTAGGTACACAAACAGTGACAAAAACCGTAAAGTTGATTGATCCCAAAATAGTACAATAATATAGGTCTTATAATTATGGACGATAACGGGTGTAGTTCTTACCAGTGTTGGGTGGTTGAATCGTGACTGTGTGTGTGTGGAAGGGTTAATGGTGGTGGTGGTTGTTGTTGTCTTGGTGTCCCCCACATTTAATTCTTCACGGTGTTTAAGTGAGACTAATTGTGTGTGTGTGCATCACGGAGGAGGGGGGGGGGGGGATGTTTCTATCGTCTTGGCCCAGAGAGTTAGTTCTGCTGCTGCTGTGTGTTTTTGCCATAGACTTCCAGTGGGGTACTAATCATCATAGACAGATATCCAGTAATAATATAGATAGACATACAATTATTGATAGGTAATGGTTTTCTTATAGACAAATATATAGTAATGATATACAGTAGACATAGTAAGACTGATCTTGACACAGACATTAAGACGGATATAGACAGACAGACAAGAAGACGGATATAGACAGACAAGAAGACGGATACAGACAGACAAGAAGACGGATACAGACAGACAAGAAGACGGATATAGACAGACAGACAAGAAGACGGATACAGACAGACAGACAAGAAGACGGATACAGACAGACAGACAAGAAGACGGATAAAGACAGACAAGAAGACGGATATAGACAGACAGACAAGAAGACGGATATAGACAGACAGACAGACAAGAAGACGGATATAGACAGACAGACAGACAAGAAGCCGGATATAGACAGACAGACAGACAAGAAGACGGATATAGACAGACAGACAGACACAGACAAAAGGACGAATGCAGACAGACATATAGATTAAGGTGAGGATGTGTGGGAATGACGTCTGTTGTCTCAGTCCGACCAGGTGTATTGATTGACCTGTGTCCCTTGTAAGTGTGTCACCACCCCTTGTAAGTGTGTCACCACCTCTTGTAAGTGTGTTAAGTCACCACCTCTTGTAGCAAAACCAAACCACACTTGGCATAATTTATCTTAACCTAACCAAACCCAACCTGACCTGACCTAACCAAACCAAACCAAACCTAACCTAACCTGATCCCAACCCAACCCAACCCAACCCAACCCCCACCAGAAAGTCTGAAATAATGTCACCTTGCATTAGATAAATATTGCAAAACGGTGTGATGGCGTAAACCTAACAATGGGGCATACAGGTCGGATATGAAAGACACGCAGACCTTCTTGTTGATGTTGTGGTGGTCGTCATGGTAACCGGATGCTGTGGGAGACGCCAGTAATCTTCCCCTTCACCCCTCCTTCCCTGCACACCCATCTGTGTAGAGGTATCTGATGGGTAGGTAATATTGTTTTTATTGTCTCTCTCTCTCTCTCTCTCTCTCTCTCTCTCTCTCTCTCTCTCTCTCTCTCTCTCTCTCTCTCTCTCTCTCTCTCTCTGGTGACGAGGACTACACCTGTGTCTAGACTCACCTTGATTTTGTCTCCTTATTTGATAATTTCCACGCTTTTAACTTACTCAGGTAGAGGCGTTCTTTTACACCTAAATCTCGACTCCATTTACGAGGAAAAATTCAAGGGTGGATCCTTTGAAGACTCGAGGACAGGATGACTTAAATTTTATACGGGATTACTCTTCCTCTGAGAATGTCTTTAAAGCCTTTGATATTGGCGGAGCTGGAAGTTAACACGGTGTACACGAGCTTGATGAATGCTTCTTTTTAGAGGAGTGTGTGTACAGAGTGTCACGTGTGTACATAGTGTCACGTGTGTACATAAGTAGCACAGGGAGGAAGGTAACGCCCAGGTATGTTGGTTGATGAAGAAGTTCCAGCGTAGGGTTTTTATCTTGTTAGTAGTAAGTAGCAGTTTAATTGACAGACAAATAGTTAGATGTTTTAATAATAATAATGGGATGATGATAGTAATGACAATAACAGCAATTATCAGGTAAATTTCCAGCATCAGTCAGGAAGTTTAAAAAGCAACCGAGCCCACACACACACACACACACACACACACACACACACACACACACTCGCACACAGAGCCAAAGGTAAACAGGATCCCTCAATAACAAGCTAAGGTGTGGACGCGTAACACACAGTATGGGAAGCTTGACCTCAGTGGTGTTGAGGGGGTCACCGTCTGTAGGCAGAAGGTGACGCGAGATGGTGGGTGTTTGGGTGTGTTTCACGAACCAGTGGTGAAGCAGCTCTGGTCACCTCTACCACGAGATGGCGACAAAGCCATAACAAGTTAGTTTAATTATCTCTTTCTTGTGTGTCTATTGTGAGTGGTGTATACAACCTGTTAACTGCCAGCTGAGGATACCATGAAGAGGAGGAGGTGGTGACGATAGTGACACGAGTTGAAGTGGCTCTCTCTCTCTCTCTCTCTCTCTCTCTCTCTCTCTCTCTCTCTCTCTCTCTCTCTCTCTCTCTCTCTCTCTCTCTCTCTCTCTCTCTCTCCGGCAAAATATTTAATTATTCCATTAGCATTTCTATCAACGTAACAGTATATGATATAATGGTTTTCATTGGTACAGTATACTGTAAGTAAAAGTATAAAAGTAAGTGCTACCAAAATATTAATACTTAGACAATAGATATTTTTAAGAGCTGATTTAAAGGAAGGGAGCGTAGTCTTTGCTGGGATGGGTGGGGGGAAGTTGTTCCACACCTTCACACCATGATATCTTATGGAGGTCTGGGACTGAGGAGCGCATGGAGTGGGGGGGGGGGGGGAGTGGTCTGGGTGTCTTAAGTTGTACCTCTGGTTATTCCGGAGCTGGAAATAATTATTATGAATCAAAATGATTTACTGATTTATAAACAAATAGAGCACAGCAGTAAGTGTTAATATTCTTAAATTTTAACATTTTCAATTTACGAAATTGTTCGTTTGTGTGATAAGTTTTTTCTTCAGGTAGGTCATTGTCCTCGCAACGCTCTTCTGGGCAGTAACCAGTCGGAGGTCCCCAGGGGAGGAGGGAGGCTAAGGTGGGAACGTGGGAGGAGAGGAGAGGACGAGAGGGAGGCGTGGGAGGAGAGAACACGAGTAAGGCGTTGAAGGAGAGGACGAGAGGGAGGCGTGGGAGGAGAGAACACGAGTAAGGCGTTGAAGGAGAGGACGACAGGGAGGCGTGGAAGGAGAGGACACGAGGAAGGCGTGGGAGGAGAGGACGAGAGGAAGGCGTGGGAAGAGAGGACGAGAGGAAGGCGTGGGAGGAGAGTGAACGAGAGGGAGGCGTGGGAGGAGAGGACGAGAGAGAGGCGTGGAAGGAGAGGACACGAGTAAGGCGTGGGAGGAGAGAACACGAGTAAGGCGTGGGACGAGAGGACACGAGGAAGGCGTGGGAGGAGAGGACGAGAGGAAGGCGTGGGTGCGTCTCGGGTAAGGGATGAATCTCCCCCTAATGATGCGATAAGTTAGGGGATGTACCCAGGGGGAAGATGTCATCAAGGGTGAAGGGAGAGAGTAGTTAAGAGGTACGAGCTCTGTGAAAGGGGAGAAAGGGAAGGATTGAGAAAGGAAAAGTAAGGGCTACGAAAAGAGTGGGAAGGAGAGAGAGAGATTATGAGTGTTGATTAAGAAGGGAGGGGGAGAGAGAGGAAAAATTAAGAGGGAAGGGCGAAGGGAGAGGTCAAGAGGTGCGGATTAAGAAGGGAGAAGAGAGATTCAGAGGGAGCGAAAGGAAAGGGGGGGGGGGGGGTACGAAGAGAGTGGGGAGAAGGGAGAAAAGGAAATGAGGTTTCGGAAAAAAATCGATAGTTTCCCTTATTTATCTTCACCAAGTCCTTTAAGGTGGGAAGAACTCATAAGACGATCAGATAAGGTATGAGTGGACAGGTAGCAGCAGTGTTAACCCCTTCTGACTCCTTTTTGCCACAGGTGAGAAGCTTCCGCGTTCCACATCTCCCAGTTTGGTGAAGATCCCGTGAGAAAATGTGGTGACTAATCCTCGAGTTTTTGTTGTTGTTGTTGTTGTTGTGTGTGTGTGTGTGTGTGTGTGTGTGTGTGTGTGTGTGTGTGTGTGTGTGTGTGTGTGTTCCAGTAATGGCACGGGGTTTTTCACTAAATGTTTAGGTGGAAGATCTCTAAAGAGGATTTAAAGAGGATGGGGGTTGAGGAGGCATAGCCCTGCCTACCTACCTACCTACCTACCTACCTACCTACCTACCTACTGTGGTGTCATTAACCCCTCTTTTCACTACAGGAACGCTACTTTTAATATTTTATTTGCCTTATACCACGCGACTTTATCCAGCTCAGAGGGGGACACCATACATAAATGGCTCAACACACTGATGATGAACACGTACTGCAGCTGCTCTCACTGACGAATACCCTTCTTCAGGTACATATATCCAGGACTCGACAGGAGCTTTACGGTGTATATAAGAATAATGGTTATATATTTTATGATGGCAGACAGTGTAGTGGTGTACTTAGCTCGCGTGTTGTCAGTCTTTGTTGGTTATTAATTTTTTTTTTGGTGGCTTTAGTTAACGTCTTAGTTCCTGGATTTACATCAGGTTGAGGTTCACGTGGTAGCAGTTTATAAGTGATAGTTAAGACTGTGTTTTGTTTTTTATTGTTATATGTTGCTTCTTTGTTTCCTGTGTGGGTTTTCTTTCTTTCTTTCTATCTTCATTGCTGAATGTAAACGTTTTATTATGAAGGGATTATGTAGATGGAAGTCTCTCGAAGTGTGTGTGTGTGTGTGTGTGATAATAACCTAAGTATTGTAATGATGTTCTTCCTGGCAACACACTCGAATGCCTCCTCCAGTTGTAATGATGTTGTACAGAGACACAATACAAACCTTTCACATAAATATACACACTGGATATACACTTGTTCCTGTATATACCGTATGTAGATAGATAGATAGATAGATGCAATAATGAGGTTGGTGTAGGCAGCTCGCACGTGAGGACTGTTTGTTTATAAATGGGGAGAGAGAAGGGGGAAGGGAAGTGGGCACGACTTTAAGGGGAGGGAGGGGGGTCATATCCTGGGGGGGCACTCTAGGTGTGACAGGAAGGGCCAACAAGGGGGAGATACACCAACGCTTTATCTGTTTATCTTGACTGGAGGGGTGTGGACGAGGGGAGAAGGTGGGGGGTGTGGACGAGGGGAGAAGGTGGGGGGTGTGGACGAGGGGAGAAGGTGGGGGGGTGTGGATGAGGGGAGAAGGTGGGGGGTGTGGATGAGGGGAGGAGGTGGGGGGTGTGGATTTGGGGAGAGGGGGGGGGGTGTGTACGGGGGCAGAAGGTGGGGGGTGTGGACGAGGGGAGAAGGTGGGGGGTGTGGACGTGGCGAGAAGGTGGGGGGTGTGGACGAGGGGAGAAGGTGGGGGGGTGTGGACGAGGGGAGAAGGTGGTGGTGTGGACGAGGGGAGAAGGTGGAGGGGTGTGGACGAGGGGAGAAGGTGGGGGGTGTGGACGAGGGGAGAAGGTGGGGGGTGTGGACGAGGGGAGAAGGTGGGGGGTGTGGACGAGGGGAGAAGGTGGGGGTGTGGACGAGGGGAGAAGGTAGGGGGTGTGGACGAGGGGAGAAGGTGGGGGGGTGTGGACGAGGGGAGAAGGTGGGGGGTGTGGATGAGGGGAGAAGGTGGGGGGGTGTGGACGAGGGGAGAAAGTGGGGGGTGTGGACGAGGGGAGAAAGTGGGGGGGTGTGGACGAGGGGAAAAAGTGGGGGGGTGTGGACGAGGGGAGAAGGTGGGGGGTGTGGACGTGGGGAGAAGGTGGGGGGTGTGGACGAGGGGAGAAGGTGGGGGGGGTGTGGACTAGGGGAGCTGTGGGGTGTGGACGAGGGGAGAAGGTGAGGGGTGTGGATGAGGGGAGAAGGTGGGGGGGGTGTGGACGAGGGGAGAAGGAGGGGGGTGTGGACTAGGGGAGAAGGTGGGGGGGGTGTGGACGAGGGGAGAAGGTGGGGGGGTGTGGACGAGGGGAGAAGGAGGGGGTGTGGACTAGGGTAGAAGGTGGGGGGTGTGGACGAGGGGAGAAGGTGGGGGGGGTGTGGACGAGGGGAGAAGGTGAAAGAAGGGTATGGACGAGGGGTGTACAGTAGTAGGCGAGGAAGGTGTGTATGAGAGGAATAAGAAAGTGTTTGTGTGTGTTAAGGGTTACAGGTGTGGAAGACTCAAGGGAATGTTTAGATGAGAGTCAGGTGGTGGATGCTTGGCTGTGCTGTAGTGGACGTGAGGGTGAGCCGGGAGGTCCCCTTGCTTGGTTGGTCCACCGACACACACACCGTGATGTCGCTTACTGAGATCAAACAACACGTGATGCCTCTTACTGACGTCTGAGAGCATACACGTGACATCTCTTACTAAGGTCAGACAGTGTGTGTGTGTGATGACTTCTACTGTGGTGATGTGATGACTTACTGAGGTCAAACACCACATTACGTCTTGCTGAGGTGAGGCAGCAGCACGTGAGAGAAGAAGCCCCTGTCATTGCTCAGGTCACGGCCGCTCGTACAGTTCTCTGCTTGATTTTGCCTCCGTGGTGAAAAATATCGCCATTTTTAGAACCCACTTGCCTCTTGGATCTCGGAATGTCATCGTGGTATTTTTAAGTCTATTTTCACGAGTGTGTTTTGGAGGAGGTGGTGGCATTTGAAGGTTAATCAAGCATCGGTCAGCTTTTATTTGGAGGAGGAGTTTTTAATGCTGAAGAAGTCGTACACGCTAAGGTTTTAATTTTTTATCTCTATCTATCTATCTATCTCTCTGTCTGTCTGTCGTCTGTCTGTCTGTCTATATTGTATGTTATAATTCTAGTGTGTGTGTGTACTGGATGGTTGGTTGTGAAGCTCTCGACTCATTATTTATTTACACTATGGTCAATGCTAGCGCGAGTGCCTGGATCTGAGAGAGAGAGAGAGAGAGAGAGAGAGAGAGAGAGAGAGAGAGAGAGAATATTTTCCATACTCGTATTTCATAATATTTTTCGTGGTACCATTGTTTACGCTCGAGTGATTACAGTATATTCGCTATCACATCCCCACAAGGCAAGATTTATATTGTTTTTATGTATTTACCGTCTCTCTCTCCCCTCTTCCTTCTTCCTTCCTTTCTTCCTTCCTTCCCAGGCATTATTGGTGTGTGACTTCGGTACCTTACTTTCACGAGTCTGGGGGAAGAAGTAGAGTGAGAGAGAAAGAAAAAATAGTCAACGAAAAAAAAAACAGCCTCGTTCTGTGAAATTTCTAGATTCCTGCGATTTTATTTTCAGCTGCGGTACGTGACGTCTTGAATGTGATTTTCTTTCTTTTTCTTTTTAGTGATTCTTCCTTGACTTGACTGAATCATGTCGGACAAAACATTGAAGGATTTATGTGAATGAGAATCTCTTAAATAATAATAATAATAATAATAATTTGGTGGTGGTGGTGACGGATCTCGAGTTGGTGGTTATTGAAGTTTCGTAAATACAGAGTGACTTATCTTTGATGTTTATGCTGGAGTAGTTGTAGTGAGTTAAATATAGATCTAAACTACTTGTCCTGTATGGTATGTGGATGTTGCTCGAGGGTGTCGCTGACGGGTTCACAGAATTGAAAATATTTAAGTTGTGACGCAAGTTTTTTTTTTTTCAGGGTTATTATTGTGTATTAAAAGTGCTGGCGGCTGGTTGCTATATATATAAAACCAAAGCACGGAGAGAGAGAGAGAGAGAGCGTCCGTCTGTCCGTCCGTCCGTCCCACCGTCCTTGAAACACGCGCAACCATATTTTCACATCTAAAACGAGAGACTTTTCTTATTGCTTGTGGTGGATTATAGGGATTGTGGTTGGAGTCCCCGTAGACATTTTTTTTTTTTTATTATTTCAACCCAATTCTCGTTTAGTCGACGGAGGAGGAGAAGTAGCGGTAACAATATGATTAAGGTGTGAGAAGTTTGTGTGTGTTGGTGGTGAGGACTCAGGTGGGTGCTGGGCTGACTTGACTGACTGAAGGTGTGAGGAACAGTGTATTGTTTTGGGTGAGTTTCCTCGAGTTATAGCTTCATATTCTGGTTGTTACTCTGGGTTGTTTGTGGGTACAGTGGTTAATCGCCTCCTTTCCTAAATGGTCATTGGGACACAGACACTTAGGGGCATGGTATGAACTTTCCTTCCTCCAGGTACTTGGGTTTTAAGTTGAGGAAGTGAAGGCAGTCGAGTGCAGTGCCTAGCCAAATTGCTGTCTGTGTGTACCGGAGTTTTAGTATTCAATGTGCTGTATCTACACTACTCAGGCGTATATATAGGATCCTCTTTCACTCTTGTTTATTGGCCAATCACTTCCTTCCTCCCTTCTTCACTTCCCCCTCTCCCCCATTTTTTTTATTTAAGAGATGTTCGTAAAGTAACACACATACTGTACAGGTAGAGGCAGTTTCCCCTCACCTGCCCCTTGTGTAGAACATTATCATTTCCTTCAATGCGTAAAGTGATACAGTAATGCTCCTTATGTTACCGTAATTACTTAGGTTATTAATGACATATAGAACAGAAAGATAAATTTAATGAACATTTAGATAAAGAAGGATTGTAAGCTGGTTGATTTGAATTAGGTTACTGTCTTAAAAGGAAGAAAATAATTACAGGTAAATAAGTACAGGTGTTAATAAGACTGGCCGACTCTCCCCGCACCTTGAATAACACTTCCCTCTGTGTGTGGCCTGGTTGCCTATATCAACAGCTGCCATAAATACAGCGCCCGGCTTCAACAATAAATATAGCGCCTGGCGTTCTCTACTATCCTACAATGACACGTTTATGGAGGTTACGCCAGACGGAACTACGCCCACCAATCTAGCTGAAGTGCCGCTTTTTTGTGTGTTTAATGATATGCAGCTGTGTCTTATATTGTCTCCTATAGTTATCCGAGCCCAGCCGGGAAGACAGACAAGTTACATGTTATATTAGATTCCAGTCCAATCCACAAGCAATCTGCAATCTAGATGGTTAGGTTAGGGTAGATTTCGTTAGGTTAGGGTAGATTTCGTTAGGTTAGGGTAGATTTGATTAAGTTAGGGTAGATTTCGTTAGGATAGGTTATTTTATTTTATTTTAGGTTAGGTTAGGTTAGGTTAGGGGCTATGAGGACTGGGGCTCATTCGACGTGCGACCTGATAGAGCAAGATGAAGGTGGAGACGTCATGGGCAGCCTCTGGACTGACATCTTGGGAGGATAAGCCAAGGGGACCATTCTAGTGTGACTCCCACGTGTTTACTTAAAGGAGGAGAGGAGGGAGAGAGTCTTGATTGTCGGGGGAGAATATTTCCTCCCTGGGGTGATGGGCCTGATGGGAGGGTGTGATGGGGCGATGGGAGGAAGTGAAGGGAGGGTGTGATGGAAGGAGGAGGAAGTGAAGGGAGGGATGTGTGATGGGGGTATTGGGAGGAAGTGAAGGGAGGGATGTGTGATGGGAGGAGATGAAGGGAGGGTGTGTGATGGGCCTAAGAAGAGGAGGAAGTGAAGGGAGGGTGTGTGATGGGGTTGAAGGGAGGGTGTGTGATGGGCCTGAAGGGAGGAGGGGGGTGTGTTTTTAGCATACTTCTCAGGTAGGAAAAAAAATTCACACAACTCTTTCATCTTTTCATATTTTTCTTGAGTCAGCTGAGTAGTATTTTTAAGGAGACGTAGGGGGGGGGGTATTTTGTGTTAGGTGTTTTTGTAGATCAATTTTATATTGGGTATTTTATTCAGCTTTGATTTATTTTATATTTTTAAAGGAATTTTATTTTATTTTATTTATATTTTTTTCAGTGTTATTTATTTTTATTTATTGTGTGGGAAGTAGATTTTTTTGGGTCATTTATTTTTCTTGTTCATTCCATCTCTCTCTCTCTCTCTCTCTCTCTCTCTCTCTCTCTCTCTCTCTCTCTCTCTCTCTCTAATGACGGAGAGGCTAGTGACCACGTTCCTCCACTCCCAAAGGCTCTCTGGCTGTTATTATCATCATCATCATACCTTTCCCACATTTTGCATATCTCCGGTGAGGCCAGAGCTTTGACTATCACTCATCCATCCTTATTACTGACGTCTCCACATATTCCTCTTCGTCATTATCTCTCTCGTTATCCCCTCGTCCTTAATCATGTCTGGCCAAAATAGCATTGTCTTCTTCTTCCTTCTTCCTCCTTCTTCCTCCTCCTTCTTCTCTCGTTGCTACAGCCAGTCTTAGTATCTTTTTTGTTTTAATTATTTATCTACGAGGGAAAGACAGACTTCTACTGACGTATTATTTCGTAGGAGGAAACAGCTCCGGGGAAACTTATTCTCTTGATAAGGATAACAAAAAAAAAGTTACTTCTCATAAGTCTGTGTTTTGTTGGGAAGGGAGGAAGAGAGAGGGAGGGGGGGGGGACTTTTGGGTAGGATGGATGGAGGAAGAGGTAGGTGAGGGTGTGTATTTTGAGAGTGAGGGAGTTGGTGGTGGAGAGGGAAGTGAGTGGTGGAGAGGGAGAGGGAAGTGAATGGTGGAGAGGGAAGTGAATGGTGGAGAGGGAATTGAGTGGTGGAGGGTGCAGGAGAGTGGGAGCGGCACGTAAGGAGGCATTATCATGGAAACAACATTGGATAGATGGGCGGGGGAGGAGTAATCACATCTCATTCTTACCGCCCCGCCCTCTCCCTCCCTCCCTGCTCCCTCCCTCCCTCCCTGCCCTCTCCCTCCCTCCCTCCCTGCTACAATACTCACAGCAAGACACGCAGCAGCATAATGTACGGAGTCGCGCGCGGAATGCCTCCCTCCACCCCTTAACTAAGCGCCAGGAATGTCTTGAGGAGGCAGCAACACCCTCAGACATTTTCGCACTTATGTAAACTCACCAGTCTTACGCATTGTTGACGCTGTGTGTGTGTGTGTGTGTGTGTGTGTGTGCGTGTGTGTGTGCGTGCGTGTGTGTGTGTGTGTGTGTGTTGGATACAAGTAGTAGTCGTAGTAGTAGTAGTAATAGTAGTATATGGGTAGCAGAAAGTAGATAGACTCAGGTGGGAGGGGGAGTCGTGGGCAGTGGACTGACAGCTGGAATCTGTAGTGGTATCTGGTAATGATGGCAGGAGAGTGGGTGTGTTTGGAGGAGGAGGAGGATGGGCGTAGGAGGAGGAGGAGGAAGATAGAAAAAATGGTACGTTGCATCATCGTCATCATCATCATCATCATTATTATCATTATTGATGGAATGGCTGGGTAGTGAATAACTGTGAAATCCCCAGGGAAGAGTCGGGGGGGGGGGCAATAAAGTGAAGTTGAGTTAAGAGGATCAGTACCGGGTGAGTGATAGGCGGTTGGTTGGTTAGCGGCGGCAAGCGGTCGGTCGGTCGGGCGAGGAGGACCTGAGAGTCTTTCACCAGTGTCAAGGTTGATCGGCTCCGAGGCTCAAGTGGCCCACGAGTGAAAACGAGATCGTCACGCTGTTGATGACTTTTAAAGCAGCTTAATTTTGGGGGGTTTAAGATGATGAGAGAGAGAGAGAGTTTAATTAAAGTGTCCTGAAGTATTACGTATCTCCGTATGTGTTCGCAAGTTATACATACATACATATACACTTATAGCCTTGCCAAAATTTAAGTTCTACAGTAATAATATTTGGGTGCGTGTTTTTTATTTTTGTTTTTTTAATTCTACAAATTACTGTTACAACCATTTTTATGTACAGTATTTACCGGTATGAGCGTTTGGTATTATTATTATTGTTTATCGTTATTAAAAAAATGGATTTATGATGTTACTGTTTTTAAAATACTTGAACGTCGGATTTATATTTTTATTTAACTTGATTGAGAATATTATATGATATAGAATTTGTTTTACTATTCTTGAAAATAGAATATACAGTACCGGGTATAATTGTTATTTTGTTTTCAACTTTAAATTTAGATTGGTATATAGGGTGTCCCAGAAAAATGTCCTCCCTCCCTCCCTCCCTGCCTGCCTGCTTCCTGAGACACTTGAGGCAACGACACTCAGGGAGGGAGGTACATTTTCCAGGGGCACCTTATTGTATTGTCGTATTATATGTTTCTTATCATAATAGAAAATGGTCTTTAGGGTTTTATGTTTATCTTAATGGAGGTGTAATTATTGCTGTATCATGATGACGAAGCTGTTCCTATTTGTGTTGAGTATGAGGCCACGAGTCCGTTCATATCCATTGGAATATTCGGTGTGTTTTGGGGAATGGATTTTGTTGGTAATATATTGATCAGGGTGACCTTGATAATGTTAGTGGGTGTCATAGGTTTGGTAACACTGAATATTAAGCCTTCAGTACACCAGGATGCAGTTACCTAACCTAACATTGACAAGGGTTTTTAAATTTAATACCATATTTATTAACTTTAAATGGTAAGGTCATTGCTTATTATCACATATATTGCATGTATACAATGTATTTTTTTTTACAATATTATACCTCAAAAATTACCCTGACTTTTTTTTTTCAATTACATAACTGATAACATGAGATATAAATATCTGAGTAGATTTAAAGAATATATTTAAAACAAATTCTCTTCATGCTGCTACTTGATGGAGAGTTGTGTCACTGAAGGAACTATTTCACGTAGGTGCGACAAAAGTATGTTTCAAATTAGCAACACGTGTAAAAATACCTCCAAGGGAAACTACCGAACAGTATAACACAGAGGAGAAATTTCCCCTTTGCTTCCCCAATTATAAAGTTAGGCGCCCTCTCGCTGCTGTGGGAACACGAGGTACCTCGGCCGCGAACCAGTGACCCTTAGGACAGGAGGCGAGCGCTGTAGCCACTCTGCCTCCGCACCCTAGTTTAGAGTGCGGGGAGGAGATAAGGAATAGATGGATGATTAAGTTGATTGGAATATTAAGTGTCGAGGTTAGGAATGAGTTGAGATTGGGATAGCGAGATGAGGAACTGAGCAGAGGTGAGGCGTGGAGCTGACGTCTAGGAGAGAGATATAGAGTAATGTGAGGAGGAGGAAAGGGGGGGGGGGGTGAAGAGTGGTATGTAGAGCAGGAGAGAAGTGGTGGTGGAGGGGAAGTGAAGAGGATTTCTCTTTTTGATTCGTTCAAGTTTAAGGAGCTCCTCAAAAGTTGTATTGCGTAAATGGATCCTTCCCTCCCGGGGCTGTTTTCACTCCTGGCATTAACTGGCACAAAGAGGAGGGGGGAGTCAATTCTTCTTTATTATCTTCTCTACTTACTGCTGTTTCATCATCTCTCTTCATCAGTGTTACCTGGTCGAGAGTGGGGGGGGGGGGGTCTGTGTCTGTGGGGTAAGGGGGGTAAAGGGAGGTCTTTTGGGATGCTGTGTGTGTGCAGCTCTTAAACAGTTTATATGTGGGGATAATAGTAATTGGATTAAACATTGAGGGGTTGCCGGGCTGGTTAGGTTAGGTGGTCACATTCACCATCTTTCCAAAGCGTTGCTGTGGGCTTGATATATTTGGATGCTGCACCTTCGTCGTTGGAGCGGGTCTTGTGTGTGTGTGTTGCTGGTAAGTTTCTGTTCCATGTTCCGCTTCGTTGTGGTGATAATTGGTGTTGTCGCGTATAATAAAAACAATTACTCGGTGAATCATTTGTTAGTGTGTTGCCGTTTGTTTTGGTCGTGTTTGGTTAAGGAATTGTGATTTTTTTTCTTCTTTTTTTTTCTGGTGTTTATTTTGGTTCTCGGAGATCAGACCACAGTTTAGGATTCACTTCAATTGATGTTTACGATTCTGAGATGCGATTTATTGAGTGAAGTGAAACGGTTGGAAAAAAAATATCGCGCGAATTAATTTTGAAAGAGAATGAACTGAAAAAAATAAGTTAAAAATAAGCCGTCTTGGTGGGGAAATACCCTCGGAAAATGAAACCTGATTTGATAACGTGATTGGATTCCAGGAGCGGAGTAAAAATTGCAGGCATTATCACGTGCCGTATATCTTGTAAGGGCTGGCTGTGTGCTCTCTATGAACACTGGGTCGATTCAGCTGTTGATGGTGAGCGCTGCTGATTGGACGAATATATTCATCATTCCGAGACGAGTTAGTATATTGAAACGTTCTTATACGGGTTAGGACGAAGGCTGATTGGCTGGAAAATTGCTTCCGAGAATGGTATATAAAAACGGTCACTCAGAGGACGAGCTGTGATTGGTCGAAAATTTAACTCCGGAAGATTGGTAACTAGAAGCTACCTCACAAGTCGAGCGCTGATTGGTCTAAATTTCTAGTTCGAAGGTAAGTAAATAGCAACGTAAATTTAACCCCCAAGATTAATAAATAGAAGTGGTCTTCTCCGAGGCTGAGCACTGACTGAACGAAAATACATCTTCAAAATGAACAAATAAGAACCCGGTTGTTCCTAGGGCGAGTGAGTGCTGATCCTCTTTGTATTCCACTCGCCCTGCACTCTTATTCCACTCGCCCTGCACTCTAGCCACGATGACGACAAGATTGAGTACCCAGAATCATACGTCAGATGTGTGTTATTACTATTATATTCAACTCAGATCAAGAACTCGCCATTACTGTGATAGCCTGACCAAATTTCATGTTGATATTCTCAGTGTGTGTGTGTATGTTATGGATTCGAGCTTGCGTATTAATGGTCCCATCTTACAGTCAAAGTGTATGTCAGGTTGGCTGGTTGTATACATGTGAGGTCCATTAGTCTTAGCACACACACACACACACACACACACACCTATATAACGTGGCAAAAATTATATCCGTCATTATTTTTGCAGACGATCGTGACTCAAGTGTTAGACAAGCCTCCCTTAAGTAGTACCTTGGAGAGAGTGATACACCTCGAGCATTAAGCCCTAAGGTGTTCTCAATGTATACATGGGGAGTCAACTTTTCACTGCGGTGGTAGAGAAAAGCCACTCCCCTCTTCCCTCCCCTCTCTCACCCTCTCCTCTCTCACCCCCTCCTCTCTCCCCTCCCCTCTCACCCCCTCCTCTCTCCCCTCCCCTCTCCCTCCCCCTCCTTTCTCACCTCCCTCCTGAATCAACTCCAGGTATCAGCTGGGTAAAGTTTGTAGACTCGACCGGCCTGGGAAGGTTGCCATCTGGGGGGACGGCGAGGGACACCTGGTTGTTAGGGTAGCCGCCCCCTCCTCCCTAACAGCTACACCAGGACCCAGGACTCTCTCTCTCTCTCTCTCTCTCTCTCTCTCTCTCTCTCTCTCTCTCTCAAAATAGACAGAGAGAGATAACAAATATTTGTCAAGAATTAAAAAACACGAATATCTTTCATTTGACGACATAGTAAGACAAATAAAGACGTTGATATTGTACTGCCAAATTGACCTACGATTCCTCGCAGGAGTAGAAATAACTCTGTGTGTGGGGGGGAGGGGGTATACCCGCAGTGTTATACCATAATTTTTTTATACCGTAGCGGGATTGAGGGGTGGGGGTCTTATGAGGAGTTATTCTGGGAGCGTCCTACTGTTGTTGTTTTTTCTCTCTTTTGTCTTATTGACCGTCAGCGAAACATTTTAGTCGAGAGAGAGTTCATTGCGGGAGTTTTTTTTTCCCCCAGACTTTTATGTGCTGGTGATTTGAAACTGTTGGGTTGTTTTAAAAGATTTCTTCCTGTGGGGGGAAAAAAGAAGAAGCACCTCAGGTTAAATGGATATATATTGAAGGTTTAGGAATTTCAGTGTGTGTGTGTGTGTGTGTGTGTGTGTGTGTGTGTGTGTGTTAGTTACATAGCGGTCTGCCGGGTTGAATTGTTCACAGGGCACGTCATTTCAAAACACAAAGGGGCAACAGTGACGCAGGTGCTGGTAAGTTTGTTGTCAGTGGCCAGGGTGTAGGAGGGGTGGATCATGGCCCCACCCTGGGTGTAGGAGGGGTGGATCATGGCCCCACCCTGGGTGTAGGAGGGGTGGATCATGGCCCCACCCTGGGTGTAGGAGGGGTGTATCATAGCCCCACCCTAAACCACCACCATCTTCATCCCTCAGGTGTTCTCCCTCCCTCCTCACTAGCCGCTGCCCCTGGTGCCAGAGTGTGGGTTGACCTCCCGCCCCCACAACACACCCTTACTTCCGTCCCTCACCTTACACACCAGGTTCCCTTAAGTCACAAGCGACCTTTCATACCCTGTTCCGCCCGCTGGTATTCCTGACTCACTCCCTTGTTTATTGTTGACTTTCCTTGTTCACAAAATCGAATATGCTGGTACAGTATAGTCAGTATAGTCTATCAGAAACCGCTAAATCCAGCTCTTCTTCTTATATGCTACTGTTCTCTTATGAATTACTGTATACATATATCATGATACTCTTTCATGTAGTGTTCTCTTGAAAAATCTCCCGGTATTATTTTGTTGTTTCTCTTTGTGTCCTTTGCTGAGGTCCCTTCTTGCGGTGTATCAATGAGTCCCCCCTCCCCTTACAGTAGAGGTGGGGGAGGACTTGTTTGAGGAGGGAGGGGAGGGGGTTAGTGCTGGTAGGCAGAGTGGTTACAGGTCAAATGGATTTTAGTCGTAATAAACCCCAGTCCTATACGTGTTTGTCTCTCTATTGACTCGTTTATTGGTTAGGGTAATGTTATGTTTTTATTTTTTATTTACGAATATATGCCAAAAAGTATACCTGTACCTAATTAGTTGTAGAGAGGCATTTAACCCACATAATCTTGTCAGTTTTAACATGTCTTATATAACCTTTGCCTGCCTTTATCCACACTCTACCCCTACGCACATCTTATTCCACCCCGACACTTAAGTGGTAGATGGATCGATAGATAGAATGTGGCTGGCATCTCGTGGCATTCTTGTGTACAGTCTTTCTAACTCTCCTAATGCTGGTACCGTAGGGGGGGGGGGGGGGGAAGGAGAGGGGAGCTCAGTAGTGGTCTTGTTTATTTACCACTGGGGTAGGGAGAGCGAGAGTGGGTCCCGTTGGCTCTGTTTGTTTATTTCTTACACTGTGACTTAAGATCACCATCCACTGCCCATAACGTGGTGAGATATTGGTGAGCCAAGTGATTACTCCAAGGTGTACTGTATAGACGTGCAGTCAGGGACAAAGGTTCGCTCCCTGTGGTAGTGAAACTGAGTCACGGGAATGAGTCTCCGAACTGACTTACCCTAACTGTTTCATCTCATTTGGGGTCGATGCTGCTACATTTTGAGCGGGAGTGAAACTTTATAACCCCGACTGTAATGTGTTATTCTAAGGTAGATTATGTCCTGTTGTAATAAGAAAGATCTACAAATTTACGATCATACACCGAGGTAGATTTACAATGTTGACCTAAGATAGACATACGGTTGTAGCTCAGCATAGTTATACAGTAATATTATAAATGCTAAGGAAGGGTTACTGTTACACACACACACACACAACCTTCCACTTGTCAGTTCCTCTTACCTTCCCTGCTGCCACTCCTCCTTACCCCTTAACCTGCCGAGTTATTTATTGTGTTTATTGAGCAGATGTTGTGTTAACCTAACCTAACCTAACCTAACCTACCACATGTACCGAGTCGCCTGTGAACTGAGGAACATTATATATGCGGGCAGATGTGTACATGACCAGCAATCATGTGCACCTCTTCAGTAGTACACACACACAGAATGGGAAGTTCCCTAGTGTACACGAAGCTTGAATAGGTGTACACGAAGCTTGAATAGGTGTACATAACCGGCCGTACCTTCTCATTATGTGTACACGGTATTGTTAAGGTGTATGTAACTCGTGGTCGTGTAGGAGTACGGGGTGTTTTTGACGGACAAGATGGTCGAACGATAACAACAACACCACCACCACCACTACTACCACCGCCAACACCACCACCACCACTACTACCACCGCCAACACCACCACCACCACCAACAACAACAACACCACCACCACCACCACCACTACTACCAGCACCAACAACAACGGCGAGAAAGAGGAGACGTTCTGAGTGAGTATGATGACTGGGTTAATCAAGTGTTACCGCCTTAGCCTCAGACCGTGCAGACATCCTGGCAGTAACTGATTTAATTAAGAGTACTTGGCAGAGTCGAACTTGAAGCTGTTTGTTTACTTCCAAGGTCAGAGACGGTAAGCGGCTCTCTCCACACGGGGTTAATATATGCTCGTTTAAACTTACCATTTGTCATCTATTCAGACTTTCGTTAATTTTAGAATGTATTTAAATAATTTCAGTCAAAATATTAAGCACATCTTATGAGTTATTTAGCGTGATAATCAATTTGTGTTTTTTCTTGATGTAGCAGATGTTAGCCGTACTGTCAACTCCTGAAAGTCGCCGTTACTGCTAGCTAGAAGTTACTGTCAATGGTGTTATGTGTGTACTGTGCTTTTAATGTTTACTGCTTGCAAAAAAGTGATATGGGGCCGAGTTTAACCCGTAATTTCAAAGGCTTTGTGTATACCTGTACTGATGATTTATGGTGTGTGTGTGTGTGTGTGTGTGTGTGTGTGTGTGTGTGGCGGAAATCGTGCATAGGATCAAGATAACTTATAAAAAAACCGTATTTTACAATGAAATATGATGCCAAATATCTCCCCTTCCTTCCCCTCCTTCCCCTTCCCCTCATTTCCCTTCCCTTCCCCTCATTTCCCTTCCCCTCCCTTCTTTACTATTTCCGGTTTGTTGATGATACATAATTATTTTTTGATAGATAGTTGAGCATTTTTTGTTTTTTTTTGTTTTACATATCAATTTACATTTAGTGTGTTGTGTCCCCATTGTAATAGTGACGAGGGCTTTAATTGATAGGTTGGTCCACTCGTCTGTGTTGCGTATTAGTGACGAATGATAACAGGATGGCTGGTTGTAGTGTTGGGAGTTTTTATTTATTTTATTTGTATTTTTTTTTAGTTCAAGCCCAAGGGTATGCAGTCGGGCATCGAGAGAGTGGTGTTTATGTGTCTGTCTGTCTGTGTCTGTCTGATGGTAAAAAGTGGTCTGTAATCGTCGCTTTTGTCAACTCGGTTCAACTCAGTCTGTCAGTTTCCATCGGTGTTACATAACTTGATAACAGATGGTGTGTTAGGATGGATGATGAAACTGTACTCGTCGTAGGCAAGGTAACACGACTTAGTTATGGAAGACGTGGAGGGTTACAGGTAGGTGAGTCTGCCCAGGACTTGGGTATACCTGGCATAACGGGTCTCAGAAGATTCGTGATAGGATAGGTATATATGCTCTCTCTCTCTCTCTCTCTCTCTCTCTCTCTCTCTCTCTCTCTCTCTCTCTCTCTCTCTCTCTCTCTCTCTCTCTCTCTCTCTCTCGTACGTATATTTGTGTATGTTGTATTAAGTATTGTTCTTGTCTTTTCCAGGTGTGTTGTGGTGGATGTCCGTTGTCACTGCTGGAAGAGGTGGTGCTGTATGGGCGTATTGGTATGTTGTTAACTGGTGATTCTGTACACACACACACACACACGGGTAACAAGAGAAGCATTTATCAACAGTCAGTCATACACTTTTATCTCGATTGTGTTAATTTATGTCTTTTATTTTTATTTTCCTTTTTGCTTTGCTACCAGAACTGGAGAAGACGGTGGAGGAGTATACAGAGGAGAAAATAAGCAGTAAAGAGGAGGACGATTGGGAAGGGGAGAGGAAGGGGAAGAATAGCTAGCAGGAAAATGGAGGGAATGTGGGAGGGGGAGAGGGAAGGAAGTTTGGAAAAGGGGAGTAGCTAGGAAGGGGGAGGAGGGGGAGAGGAAGACTGAGAGAAGGGGAAATAGCAAGAAAAAATGAGAATGAGGAAAGAGAAGATTGGTTGTGTAAGTGACGTGGCAACCAACCAACCAACACACCTCACACACTGTTGTCCTCGGGCGAGAAGAAGACTCCTCCTCATCCGCCTTCTCTCACTCACCTTATCTCCTCCTCCTCCTGATTCCTCACTTTCAAACATAAACACTTGCTTCCGGGGGCTTTGTATACACACCCGGAACTCTCTCCTCAAACGTGATGTATAGAGAGAGAGAGAGAGAGAGAGAGAGAGAGAGAGAGAGAGGATTTCGTGTATATATGTTATAGAACCGTGAATACATTATAGTGTGTGTGATGGTAATTATTGATTGATGGATGGATTCGATGTTTTTTTTTTATGATTTTTAAGCCTCGGTGTTTATTGTTTGGGTTTGGTTAATATACGTGAATGTATATGTATTGTACGGTGATCACAAGTCAGCTGTTTTGGTTGGGTGTTCGGGCACAAGTCAGCTGTTTTGGTTGGGTGTTCGGGTCGTCTGGTGTGTTAGTGTCGCTGTTCATGGGGCGAAAAAAAAATATGAAAATTTGTCAGGCTATAATGAGTGCTCGCTAATTCTGCTATGCAATTTCACACTAGATTCATAGCTGGGAAGTTTTTCGTTGTAAAATGTGATATGCAATACTGGTTATTTCGTCCTCTTGGTTATTTCAGATGTCTATTTCAGTTTTATCCACAAAGTTACATTGTTCCTTTTGAATTTTGTGTGGTTTTGGGACTTTAATGAGTTATATCGAGAAATTTTTTTTTATAGAATTTAGATGGTAAAATTTATCTCTTAGTTGGAACGGATTACTGGTCCTTGTATGGCTATTCGTACATCAACAACAGTAGTTCAGTGGTGGTTTGTTTTGATTGGTCGAGGCCAAGGTGTCGAGGCCAAGGTGTCGAGGCCTACTTTCCACGAGACGATTCTCTGCCATCGTGCCGGGGTAAACATTCTAAGCTTTCCGTAAAACCTTACCGTCGACTGTCACGAAACTAACATATTAACTAATCGAAAGTCCAGCACATTTTACTGATAGAATTGAATGATTAGAACAACATTACTTACGTAGAATAAAGACGAAAGTAAAGTTAGATTTGAGTAATAGACACCCGAATCCTGTTTGGTATGCTAGTTAACAGTAACATGGAGGAGGGAATCAAATAGTGTTTAGTGTGGTACATATTGGAACATGATATTTTAACACCTTTTGGAGAGTAATATAATAGTACCAGGAAGAGGATCGTGTTGTAGTGGTGAGGTATGAAATGACGGTGATCTTAATAGTATTGGTGATATAAAACGGGGAGGTAATCAATATACAGCGACCCCTTCCCCATCAGCCATTATTCCCTCCCCATCAGCCATTATTCCCTCCCCATCAGCCATTATTCCCTCCCCATCAGCCATTATTCCCTCTCCATCAACCATCATTCCCTCCCCATCAGCCATTATTCCCTCCCCATCAGCCATTATTCCCTCCCCATCAGCCATTATTCCCTCTCCAACCATCATTCCCTCCCCATCAGCCATTATTCCCTCCCCATCAACCATTATTCCCTCCCCATCAACCATTATTCCCTCCCCATCAACCATTATTCCCTCCCCATCAACCATCATTCCCTCCCCATCAGCCATTATTCCCTCCCCATCAACCATCATTCCCTCCCCATCAGCCATCATTCCCTCCCCATCAGCCATTATTCCCTCCCCATCAACCATCATTCCCTCCCCATCAGCCATTATTCCCTCCCCATCAACCATCATTCCCTCCCCATCAGCCATTATTCCCTCCCCATCAACCATCATTCCTTCCCCACCATTCCCTCACAATCCGCCATAGTCGTGAGGGAATGTCAGAACGGTGCCAAGCCAGAGTGTACTGTAGAATTCCCCCAACAGGTGTAGCTAGAATCATGTGTAGGTGTGTAGATATTTTGGTAAGGTGTAGACTATTTCTGTAATCACACTATTATTATTATTAGCAGTAGTAGTAGTATTAGTAGTGTTCCAAGCTAACAGTAAACTGGTAATGGCTGAGCGTTATTTTTGGTAAAAGTTTGTTCAGCGAGAGGATATTACTCTGTCGGTGGAGTCTCTGAAGTAAATGTTAGGGTTGAGACCACATAGTATTAACTTATATACTACCCAAGCCTACGTGGGGTTTATATGTCTGTCTGACTGATTTAACTGGACTGGGAGTTGCGACAAAGGAAGGGTGAATGGAGAAAGACAACACGACATCCCCTGTTCGTGCTGTGGCGACCTATAGCATTTATAGTATTTCTTCAGGTATGAACTATTAATTATATAGGGGACGTGACGTGTACAAGACAGTATGAACTCTGTAGAACGTCCCGTAAGGTGACTCAGCCGACACTGTATAAAGGGAGGACTGAGGTGGTGACTGTATGATCTGAAGTTCAAGTGCTGTGAATGTTAGATTGAAGCGAAAGACGAGTGAAGAGGAAGAGGATAGGGGACAGGAGGAGGGGAAGGAAGAAGAGAAAGGGGGAGAAGAGGAGGAAGAGAAAGGGGGGAGGAGGAAGGGGGAGGAGGAAGTATACGTAAGTTATTTTATTCTTCAACACACTATTGATCACAGTACAATCATATTACGATTAACAACATCCGGGGTGAAGTGAAGTGAGGATGGAGGTGAGGTGAGGTGAGGACTGTCGTTTAAATCACCTCACATCAGAAAATTTGATCCATTAAACTAACGGTATATAACAGGAGGCTAGGAGGGGGTAGGGGTAGTGACCGTCAGAGTGAGTGTCGGAAAGTTATGTTACGTTGACGGCCCTGGGGAGTTATGTGGTTACTTGAAACGTTCCACATGGCGTCTGTGGGTGAAGTGATTAGAGACAATGTAATCTTGGTGTGAGAAACGTCATTTATACTTCCTGGTGTGGAGGAGGAGGGTATAGGAAGCGTGGTGTGTGTGTTGGGAAATACCGTGTAGGATTATGTGGTGAGAGAGAGAGAGAGAGAGAGAGAGATGGGGGGGGGGGGGGTCATGTAGGGATTTTGAGAAGTAACTGATCCAAAAAAAACTGTTAGGATAATCTGAGTGTGAAATATGTATTGTGGCCAGTGAGAAACAATAAGAGTGTGTGTGTGTGTGACGTATGTGAGAAAGCCAATATGTGAACCCAGGTGAGAAAGGCGTCAGGGAGGTAATAATGCATTTGATGGTGAGAAATGTGACAGGTGTGAGGGATGTGTATGAGGGAGGGGTGTGTCAGGGATGTGTATGAGCGAGGGTGTGTCAGGGATGTGGGAGGGAGGGTGTGTCAGGGATGTGTATGAGCGAGGGTGTGTCAGGGATGTGGGAGGGAGGGTGTGTCAGGGATGTGTATGAGCGAGGGTGTGTCAGGGATGTGTATGAGCGAGGGTGTGTCAGGGATGTGTATGAGGGAGGGTATGAGAGGTGCAAAGGAAAGAGAGAGAGGAGCTAGCTAGTAAGAGAGGGGGGGGGGGAAGGTAGGGAAGCCAGGTCAGGTATACTCTCACAATAGCCGTCTTTTATAGGGTCACTGTTTATCATCTCTTGTACACTGACTCTTCTCCTTCCTCATCATCTCCCACTTAGATAAATCCTTTCTTTTTCTCGTTTAATTCCCCCCTTTGTTTATCGTCTTGGTTTGTCTGTTTTTCCTTTTTTTAGCGGCAAAAAGTTGACCGACGAGGCGACAGAAAATATATTTGTCTGTTTTAATGTAGAATAAATTAATGACCATTGGTGGGTTGAAGATAGTGTTCCCCCCCCCCCATCCCCACCTCTCTACCCCTCCCTACATATGATGTAGGTATACTCAGTGCCCCATATAGTATACTCAGCAGTAAGTATATCACATATTACGCTCAGGAAAATTTTTTAATTTTGTGGAAAAATATCCCTCCCCTCCCCTTTCCTCCCTCCCTGTTGCGTTGATGTTCCGGCGATATAAGACGGCATATTAATGTTGTTTTGGTGATCCGGCTGAAGGTTCCGGCGATATAAGACGGTTTATTAATGTTTAGGTGATCCGGCTGAAGGTTCCGGCGATATAAGACGGTTTATTTTTATAGATGTGATGACCTTGTGTATTTAAATTATATGTTTATCACGGCAGAATATATAAGATTAATGTGTCTTAAAAAATAATAATCACGTGTTGGTAAACAGTGAAGTTTTGGGTGAGACTCGACAGGATTATGGGATCTGGCCGGGGATGTGACTTTGGCGGGAGGTAATGCTGAAATAATATATATTTTATTTTATTTTTTATTTTTTATTTTTTATTTTTTTTTTTTTGGGGGGGGGGGGGGGGGGGTCAGATATTTGTCCTAAAATCATGTTGTTGTTGGTGGTGATAGTAGTGGTGGTAGTGATGGTGATAGTGGTGGTGATAGTAGTGGTGATAGTGGTGGTGGTAGTGATGGTGATAGTGGTGGTGATAGTAGTGGTAGTGGTGGTGTTTTTTGTTTACGAATAATGATATCCTTTATAATGTAGACTCAACTTAAATTTTTTTGGAAGGTGATTTTCCCCTACACGTTAAATGTTTTTGTAGTATTAGTGTTTGACTTCTTTTTTTTTTCTGCATCAGGTTCTTGAGGTCAAATTCCCCTTTAGTCATGACTAGTTTGGTGTGTGATGTGGTTTCTCATGAGAATGGCGGTCATTTGTTTTAAAGAGGAAATCCTGCGTGTCTCTCTCTCTCTCTCTCTCTCTCTCTCTCTCTCTCTCTCTCTCTCTCTCTCTCTCTCTCTCTCCTTCACCTTTTCCAATCGAGCGGTTGAGTGGGCGGGCGGTGAGATGCCTGTGGTGACGTGCCTGTCTGTTTCCCTTCTTTTATGTGTGTCATTTTCTTTCTTTCTTTCCTTCTCTCTCTTTGATATTCTTTCTTATTTTCACCTTAACTTGTGTGCTGTGCTCGTCTCTCTCTCTCTCTCTCTCTCTCTCTCTCTCTCTCTCTCTCTCTCTCTCTCTCTCATATACTTTACAAATACACACCCTCTAGTTTTGTGTCATGTAGGTGGGAGGTGGCCCCGTGTTGTGGTCATGAGGAGATAGTTAATGAGGTGAGACGCATATATTAACATGGGGGAAGAGGAGGGGTGGGGGAGTCAAAGGCAGGCAGTAATGTGATCATCAACACAGCGGTGGTGGGTAAGGCTCTCTCTCTCTCTCTCTCTCTCTCTCTCTCTCTCTCTCTCTCTCTCTCTCTCTCTCTCTCTCTCTCTCTCTCTCTCTCTCTCTCTCTCATGAGGAGTCACTCTACCTCAGTTGTGTGGAGGAAGACGCCACATATTACCTACTCCTCTTCCTCTTCCCTTGTTCTTCCCCTCCCATCACGTCCATCTTCTTCTTCATTACTTCCATTCCCTCTCTTCCCCTTCTTCAGATTCTCCTCTCGCCCCCTTTCCCACTTCTTTATTCCCTTTATCTCTTTCTCAGCCTTTCTCTTTCTTTTCCTATTTTAATTCTAGTATTATATATGTTCTTTTCTTCCTTTTATTTCTTCTGTTCCTTCCTCCTTGTTTCCCTTCCCGCTGTTCCTCTTTACCTCGCCCACTCTTCATGGACCTCTCATCATTTATCTTTCCTCGTCTTTTCCTGCCGTTTATCTACCTCATTCCCTTCCTTCCTTTATTATCCTACTTCTGTTCCCCTTTTATCTTCCGCTACTCATTCCTTCTCCTCCACCTTATCTCCAGTTCAATCCCCTTTCCTCTCCGTCTCTCCCCCCCCCCCTTCCTCTTCTATCACCCTTTTTTCCCTCTCTTCCTCTCCCCTTCACCTCTTCCCCGCCTCTCCTCTCCCTTTTTGTCCTATCCTCCTCTTGTCCTTTTCGTCTCGTCTCCTCTTCCCCTCTTCCTCTCCCTTTTTCGTCTCATCTCCCCCTCTTTTTCCTCTCCTCTCCCCCTTTTCCTTTCCTCCTCCTCTCCCTCTCCATCTTCCACTCATCACCATCACACCATGTACTATCTGGCTACACCTCGACCAGCATGCCGGAGACCTCATCATTTTTTCACTGGATATTGTCTCAGCAGCCTAAGTTGTCTCTCGTGTGTGTGTGTGTTGGTCATGTAGGTACAAGCTATACCTCCATTACACCTGGTCCTCCACCACACATTATATTCCTCCTACCTGAGGCAAAATCTGCATAGTGCCGATGGGAAATATCCTGGAAATATATACATACGAACATACATAATCTTTTTTTTTTTTTCTACATGATTTTCACATTTGTGTATTTTTCCCCCCCTGTCAGCTCTCGGGGAAAATACCACATATCAAGCTTGTGCATAAATTTCAAAGCTGTCATTTCTTTTTCCTGCCTCCCAGCAAGGAAATAATATACATTTTCTCCGTTGTTGAAAGAATTTTTCCCCGTGGCGGACATGGGAGCTATCATATACGTATATACATTTAAATATATATATACACACACACACACACACACCCACACACACATACCAGGATTTACGTAATTTCCATATTTGTTTTGAGTTTTTACCCGTCTGCTTGAGGGTAATTACATTCTTTGTTGTGTAAAAAAAATGCTGGTAATTGGTAGGGTACGAAGTCAAAAAACAGGAGACAGTTATGCGAGGGATGAAATGGTGGGCGTTCATAACTCTGTCTGTCAGGAGGAGGGCCAGCCAGCCAGCCAGCCACTACAGTATTGACGAGTGGAATAGCTCTCAGCGGGGTGCGTGGAGACCAGATTAAGATATATATATATTTAAAATTGCTCCATTGATTTTTGTGGTTTTTTATATTACTTCCTGTGAATACTGTCTGCATTATTTGTTTTTTCATTTTGTTATTTGCGTTTTTGGTGAATATTTGTTTGTTTGTTTTTGTGGGTTTTTTTCACTCCACCTACCGGGAAATATGTACATATGTTCGTTGTTGTGATTAAACCTTCATTTTTATCGATTTTTTTTTTTGGCAGTGTGACGATACCTACTATATTTGTGTGTGTGTGTACGTTAGTTTTTCATCTTTCGTTTTTAGGAAGAAATATTTCTATGAATAAAGATGTACAGTACACACGTAAGGTAAAATGACTCGTTTCTTTTCACTTAATCTTGGTCTCAGTCGTTCAGTAATCTGTCCTTGTAGAGACTTATGAAGTCTTATACTATAAAGGGCTCCTTCTTTCAACATAAGTCTTATATTTCCTGTGTTTTATTGTCTATTTGTAGCTACTTAAAATACCCTGGTTTCTGCAGAAACTTTTAAACGTATTAACTGCTACTATAAGAAACACCTGTGGAAGGTCAGAGGAAGTTTAGAAGTGAGAACAAGTTTCCTTCAAAAAATTATCCTTGTCGGCTGAGCTCTGCTGTGGTTGTTCCGGCTTGTGGGCTTCAGACAGCGACTGCCGGGTTAATCAGGTGGTCAGCCAGACTGGGGGGGGGGGGGGAGGGTAGGAGTCGCCAACACAATTTACAACCAGGTAACCAGGTAGTGTATTATACCTGGATATTAACCTGACATTTACCTTCTGATCTACTGAAAGTTTGGTGATTGACGAGTATGTTTTGAGGCACTTGCAAATTTTTAGTGAATATTTGAAAGCCTTATATTGAGGATGGACCTATCGAGGTGGGTTTGGTGTATAACATTGTGGTCGATGGTAGGGTGAACTGAGCGGTCGTTAGCCAGGGGTGGGGAGCCCCTTAATGGTGCCACCTGGCAGTCATCAAGGGTCACCTGGAGTGAGGGGGGGGGAGAAGGTTAATATTCGAGGCTGTTGTCACCGTCGCTCATGTATTGATTGTTGTCATGGTGAAACGAAGGATATCCGGACCCTTTTGTGTGTGTGCCAAATTATAGGTACTACGTGTTTAAGGGAAGGAGGAAGGGTAGTGCACTGTGGAATCTACATTTTTTTTTTTTAGATTGCCCCCGAGGGGGCTAGTTTATTGGGCACCCCCTTACATCCTGTGCAAGCGCAGAAGCGTTTATAATCTACATTATGAGCGGTGATGTATCTGAGGTCGTGCCCATCACCATAGAAAACACACACCATTTAATCTCACTGTAGTTGTTGTGTGGTCGTCATTCTCATAGTCATGGCCCTCATAATTGGTCGTGGTTGTTCGCGCGAAGACCAAAACATTTTATCCCGTGGTTCATCCTACTCCTCTCTCCGTGGTAAGGAAAACCCCGCGGATCACTTACGACACAACCCACATAACTTGTTTCAGCTGTTTTTACCTTCTGCAGTCATCTCTATACCGGACTTTCCTCACCAGGTTACTAAAAGAGGTTTTTCCAGCCCTTACCCACACTACCGGTTCTGTCCTCACCAGCTGTGCCCCACCATCATCCCCTACCCTTTGCCCTGGTCCTCTCCCCCACCCCCATCACCGACTTTCAAGTCTAACTCTCCCCCCTCACTGCTTTCCCCTCCCTCCATCCTCCCCCTCCCAGTCGCCCCTCTGCCACTGCATCCTCAGGTCGCGTCACTCAGCCACAAACACAGCTCATGATCACGTCTTGGGTTTCTGTTGCTAGTGTTCTGCCTCGTGACAGTTTAGACTCCATGCAATAAAGGTTGACCCCCCCCCCCCCAAAAAAAAAAAAAAAAATCATATTCAAGTCAAAATGTGAAAATTAGTTTATTTCGCTCGACGACTGACTGTGTTATTACTTCAACAACTTTGTGATGTTTAAGGTCATTATACAACTAGTTAAAACAGATGTAAAACCGGGGGAGTTGTTGGAGTGAATTGCTCGCGTTTGTTTTTTAATTTTTTTGTGCTAGATTGTGATGGAAGACGTCTCATGTGTGATATTGTTAAACTCTGCTCAACGAAACGGATTACACCCCAGCAACCTCGCAGGCATTTACTGGACATCCATACGACCCAATCCCATAGTTTGATCAAAGGGGTTTATGGGAGGTTATATAATGTACTTCTTTATCTGTCCCCCTTTGCCGTTCATCCTACACAAAGGTTTCTTCTTCTTCTTTAATTCTTTCTTCATTGGTTTGATCGATGTTTGGGGGAAAATATAGTTTGTTTGAGTTTCACAATGATGGAACACAAAGCTCTTGACTTCTACTGAAGATGTCTAAACCGCAGAAAATGTGTCACTTCCGCTGAGAATGAACTTTTCTCGAAGGATTTAGTCTTAACTGTATGTGTGCTTGTTAGTTATCATCAAAATTCATGTTAAAGTTAATTCGGATTGATGGTAATGCCGAGTACCGTTTAGGATTGATTTTGGTAACTACATCCCCGGTGACGTAACAGCTTTGGTCATATGTCGCTACCGTTCAAGAGTAATACCTGTCACAACCTGAACGTTACATTATTATTGCGGAAAATTATTACAGGGTAGTAGAAGGGAGTCGGTGTTTAACCTGAGTCATTAACACGGGCTCCAGGGAAATAATCCACCTGTAATTTTCTGCGTCACCTATTTTCTTCTGTGATAATTATACCTGTACTTAGTCTTTACTTATGTCTGTAACATCTGAGAAATATGAGTCAGGTGATATAATTCAGAAAATATCTGGATTTAATACCCGATTATTTCTCCGGCCATATTATTTATGTCAAAATTAAAATCATAAATTTGAGGCTGGAACACTGTCATTATTACCAGTTGGCCAGACGTTTGTGTCCCCCGGCAGAGCCTTGAGAAATGTTATCCTTTACCAACTGTTTGAGGAAGAGTCACGTACAGTCTGTGGGAAGGTTGCGGTAGTGGAGTGAACTGTGAGGGATCGTAGCAGCTCCCGGGTTTAACATCACGTTAACTATGGGTAAAGGAACAGTGAAGAGACACGTACGGCTGGCACTGATGTCATCCAGTAGTGTCCACACGTGTCTACCAGTGTGTGAGAACTCCAAGGCACCGTCCGGGTGTGTGGGAGCACAGGCTGTTTATGCGTCCTATAACATTCCCACCCGAAAATAGTCTCCACCACTGTGTGACGTCACAGAGGATTCGATAAGGCGTAACCCGGAATGACGCGGTGAGGTCACGTTTAGGTTCCGGGTTGTCAGATGTTCTCACGTTAGAAAGGTTTTCTTTACTAGAGATGAAAAACACATCAAACTGGCTTATTTGACGTACAGCACAGACATGACGGTCATGATGGCGTCGAAATTCCCGTGAGATTCTGGTTTATGTGATTGTGTTCTCTGATACTCGGAGGAAAATTTATTGGAAGAGACTCAGAGGGACTGGTGTGTGGGCCGTCAGCTGGGGGAGGTGGAGCGTGACTGGTACCTGCTCCCCCCTCATTCTAGGGTGACTACGACAGTCAACTCATTTTAACGTAACGTGACCTAGTGTAATCTGGGCAAATCAAGTTAACTATGCTTATTACACTGAATGTATGGGGGGAGGGTGCCCAATAAACTAGCCCCCGCGCTGCCTGGGGTGAGTCTAAATCTGAAAACTGCTCTTTGACTTGTAGTTAAGGTTTGTGGTGGCCAAGTGGAGACAACGCTCGCCACCTATCACCGGAGTCGCTAGTTCGCTCCCCAACACCCCAGGTCCACCTGACTGTGAATGAGTACCAAGAATTTTTACACTTGTGGAAGGGAAGACCTGCGGGACCTGACGTAGTAACTGTCCTCCTACTAATATATTAATACAGGTGCAGTGATTTCTTATTTGATTATGAAACTTCCTGCTTCAAATACCTTCTGTGTTTGGCAAAGGGGAAGCCTCGGTAAATAGATTTGACAGTAACTCTCATTGTGAACTCTCCCTGTTTTTATATCTGTCTCTAAAACAGACAGAAAGGTGGTGTTTTAACTTAGACAATGAATAAAGGAATAATTGAACCTATAGAAGTATCGTCAACGTCATTCAAAGTCACCTCGTGCACGGAGTAGCTAAAATAACATCCTTAAAAGAGACACACTCGGTCAGCAGCGGAGCGATAAGACACAGTACTATTAGGTAATGTAAAATGTTGGGTGACGGTGTACTGTTTATTCCAGGGTCAAAGAAATAATGTTGTGGGTGGTTGTTGCCCCGAGAAATGATATTGTTTTGTGTTTTGTTCCTGGGTGTTGGATAAGACTTAGTGTGGTGGCAGGTGGCAGTGAAGTGTGTATTTGTGTAGTCATAATTTACCCAACTGGGATAAAAATAAATATGTACTCGTATAATTTTCCTGACGGGAGATTGAGAATAGAAGACATTTTGTTAACCAGCCAAATGTATTTATATAGTCACATAATCCTGTAAAGTAGTAGTAGTGGTAATAGTAATGGTAGTAATAATGGTGGTAGTAGTAGTAGTATAATATTTTAACTAGAATATGATAAATGGAGTATAAAGACTACAGTATATACAGTATGTCAAAGGGTAGGACAACTTATTCTCCCCCCTTTCATTCCCTCTCTCCCCCTTCTCCTTTTCCTTTCCTCCTCTCTCTCTCCACTACTCTTTCCTCCTCTCCCCCGCTCCTCTCCCCTCTCTTCCCCCTCCCCCTCTCTTCCCCCTTCCCTCTCCCCTCTCTTCCCCCCCACTCCTCCTTCCCCCTCTCTTCCCCTTCCCCCCCACTCCTCCTCTCCCCCCTACCACATATTCTACATTGAAACAGTAAAACAGGAGGTACTGTTGGCAGGTAGGATGACATATCATCTTGCTCGGTTGAGACAGAGTATGGAGGAAGGTTTCTTTAGGAGCGCTGAGTGGGTGTGCTCGACGGTCTCCCATATATCAGTACAGTACAACCTGATAGCTCGGTGCGGCTGCCTCAAGGGACGGTGCTGCTGCTGCTTCTGTTGTTATTGTTGGTGGTTGTGTGGTGGTGACGTGTTGCAGCCTTGTGTTTGTTGTTGTTGTGTGTATCTACAAGGGTTAGGTTAGGTTACTTTACTTTAGGTTAAGTTAGAATAGGTTAGGTTAGGTATAAGACAGACACTTGTACATTATACTTGATGCTGGATGTTCTCATATCTCCTCCTCCTCCTCCTGTTCTCCCTCTTCCTCCTATTCCCCCTCTTCCTCCTCCTCCTCCCCCTCTTCCTCCTCCCCTTCTTCCTCCTCCTCCTCCTCCCCCTCTTCCTCCTCCTCCTCCTCTCTTCCTCCTCCTCCTCCCTCTCTTCCTCCTCCTCCTCCTCCTCCTCTTCCCCCTCCTCCTCTTCCCCCTCCTCCTCTTCCCCCTCTTCCCCCTCTTCCTCCTCCTCCTCTTTCCCCCTCTTCCCTCTCCAACACGAGAGTAACATCACCTGTATTATGTAATGAAGAACAAACTTAAATAACTTATCTTCTTATTAGCTTCGACGGAGTGAAGGATTATTTTTTTATCCAGATTTTGGGGGAAATATAAATTGTAAGACAGATGGAGATATACATGAATAACAGTCGAGTGAAATGTAACTGATTGTATTTCACCTTGTCTCTTGTCTCTCTTATCTGTGTGTGGTTGGTATTTGGTTAGGTTAGGTTATAGGCAGTGAAAGTTATAGTGAGTCTTGTTTTTGTTTAGCTTTACTCTCACTATTATTTCCCTCCCTCATGATTTACTCTTCACAAAATTACGGGAAATGGGACGTAACAGAGATAACCTAACCTAACCTAACCAAACCAAACCTAACCTAACCAAACCAAACCTAACCTAACCTAACCTAACCTAACCTATGTCCTCACGAGTGTGGTGGAAAGTATCGGGTGTTGAGTGAGGTTATGAGAAGCACGTGGAGGCACTTGTTGGGAGGTAGTAAATGAGGCTTGACTCACCGTGACGCTCTACCGTGTCCGGGTGAAGGTGCGAGGTGAGGGACGCTGGGGGGTGGGTGGGTGGGGGTGGTGTGTGATGTAAAGAGGTTGTCTGGCGCACACCTGATGAGTCTCTCTGGTGTGGTGTTTACGTTAGCCAGGTGTGTGTGTGTGTGTGTAAACGGTGGTAGAGTGAGCAGTAGTTTCTTTCTTTGTTGGTGCAAGTATTGAGGTTACCTGTGCCAGTAAGTGTAGTACTGTGTAGGAAAATTAGGCAAGAGTTACGCCATTATCTGCCATTCGTTAGCCCGGGGTCACCCACCTCGTGCCACTATGTAGACAAACCCACAGCTTTACCCTTGCTACCTGTAGTTACGGGGCGCGACGAGCGGATACAACACTCGCCTCGTGTTCCAGGTGTCGGTGGTTCGATTCCCGGGCGATCCCAGTTCACCCAGCTGTAAATGGGTACCTAAGTTTACAATTTGGGGAAGTGAATGCGGTGGAGAGCAGTACCGTCCATGCTACCTGTGTGTATGTGTACCGTAAGGCTTAATGAACAGGCAACAGGGGATCCACTCTCACTTTCTCCCCCTCCCCCCCCCCCCACCCCACCCCCTTCCCCCGGTTACAATGGTGTGAGTATTACTGACTGAAATAACAACATGATTCGGCCACCCAATAAGAGTGGAGGTAAGCGAGGCGAATGACTGGTTTTCCGTTTTCAAATTGCATGATCTTACCGTGACTCTCGTGACCTTCACCCCTTCCCTCCCTCACTGCCTCTACCCCCACCTCCCCCATTCCCCTCCCAGTTATCTACCCCCTTCCCTCCCTCCTGTTCCCCGTGTCTGGAATGTATTCGGTGACCTTGTGGGGTATTTGCGGTACATGGGAGTGAATGAATGGAACTAAAATAGCAAGCTGGTTTGTTTTTGTGTGATCTAAGATTGTCGTGATGCTAGTGATGGTGGGAAGTGGTGCGCTATTGTGGTAGCCTGGTGATGTTTTTGTAAGGTGCGTGTGTTTGTGTGTGATTAATGGGCAGGTTAATTAACGGAAGGGATGATAAACAGATTAATTTGGTGACTAGGCTGATGAACTTGGAATTATCTGTCGTGTTTGTCCAGTAGCTGCCTTGTAATGTTTGATAAGACGCGTGAAGGAAGGATGATTCAGTTGGCTGGTGTAGGAGGGCATGTGTCCAAGGTGTTATTTCCACGAGATTGTTAATTTATAATACTGACATGAAAAAGTAGTAAGCTTGTAGTATACTGTTGGTACCGGACAAGCTGAAATTACCAGTCTCGGAAGTTTGTATTATTCACACGCTTTGTTTCTTTGTGTTTGAGTGGTGACGGTGTAGGTGGAGAAGAAGGGGGGGGGGGGGAGGTAACGACGGCTATCCACACTTGTTGCCAGGGAGGGGGGAGAAGAGCGAAGATAGATCTCTGATGCATGTTTACGCCTTTTTTTTTAGCCTCACCTGTTGCAGGGGGAGGGGGATGTCGCTGGTGTAAGGAGTCGTACTCTGTCGGTCAGCACTAGCCTTCTGTATGTGGGGGAGGAGAGAGAGAGGGGCAGGTGCAGTCCCCTTCACTAGTGCGTTTACAGGGGCTCGTCATATAAACATTCCACAAATCACTAACTTTTGAGATATTTGTTTTAATATTGTTTTATTTTGATTCCATGGTATGTTTACTATTGCGAATTTCTTTCTGTCGAATGTAAACAAACACAGGGCTGCCACACTGCACAAAACCTGATGACTAGTCCCTGTAAACGCACTAGTGAAGGGGTCTGTGCGTGATACACCTCCCTCCTTCACTCGTTACACGGAAGAAAGATAAGCAACAGGTGAAAATTGCACACTACACCTGTTCGCCACGCCACCTGGTGTCGTAATGCATCCGAACACCTGTGTGTATAATTTTTGTGGAAAAATTACTGTACAGAGAACAGCTGTTCTTATTTGCATTACTGTGATAGCGTATATCTGAATACCAACAGTGGTAAAGGTGTTTGCTTCGTGCTGTTTGTAGTAGACGTAAATGTTTGCTTTTCACGTCTCCCTCCTTGTTGAAAGTTTACTCAAGTAGACAGATTTTGTGTTCCTGTTTTGGGCGTAAACAATATTTCACATTTAACAACTCTGATAAAGAATGAAACATATCGTGTATATTTCTCCTCTTAGTTATATTAAATATGTTACAAACAATAATAAAGGATAGATCATGGCACGTGATAGTTGTGTTTGAAGGGCATATAGTGTCTCTCTCTCTCTCTCTCTCTCTCTCTCTCTCTCTCTCTCATTAAACATCTGTTATAGTATCACAAGTGTTAACGTGAGGTTGTGATGATGGTGACATTGCTTCTCCTATACTGTAGACCTTGATATTAGACGTCATCCCAGCGTCTTGTCATTCCTTCGTAGTTAAGGTTGTTTATTATTATTATTATTATTATTATTATTATTATTATTATTATTATTATTATTATTACCTTCTTTCTTACTTCTTAATTCTTCATCGTCTTCTTCTTACTTTATTATTATTATTATTATTATTATTATTATTATTATTATTATTATTATTATTATTGTTATTATTATCTGGTACTTCAGGTAGATTTAGCGGAGCGGAAAAAAATTTGGGGGAAAAAGTCTCATTTCACAAACTGCTGACACGAGGAAAAATGTTGGAATGTTTTGGGGGGTTAATGATGTGGGGGGGGGGGGGGTAAAGGCAGGATGCTCGAAGGGGTGGAGGAAGGATCGTGGTGGTAGTAGGGAGGAAGGATGGTGGTGTTAGTGGCAGGATGATGGTGGTGGTGGTGGTATCAGGGTGTGGCGGTAGTTGCAGAGAGGCGGGAGAGAGCCTGAGAGGAGGAAGGTAGTGATGGTGGCTGTGTGTGTTGTTGATTGGGAGGGATGGGAGGGCAGCTCTTTTGTGGTAGGGAAATATCACGGAGGGGGGGGGGGGGAGTAATTGTTTGGCTGTAAGTTATAGTATTTGGTGTGTGTGTGTGTGTGGCCATGATTTTGTTGTCTGTGGTCGATGTAATGCCGTGATAAGGAGTGTTTTTTCTTTTTCTTTTTTAACACCCGCGAATTTGTGGTCGTATCACACTCTTAACAGTACAGTTTGGTGGTCGGTGAGTGTCATCTGCCCTGTGTTATGTTTGGTGTACGTGTTATCTACCTTGTGTTATGTTTGGTACTCATGGGGGTCTTAGTAGGTTTATGTTAGGTTAGGTTAGGGTCTATTAACGCTAAGGTCCATTTAATCAGTCCCTTAACTTCTTCATCCACCAATCCCTTCTTCCCCCCCCCTCCCCCATGTTATTATACCGCATCGTACCCTGGATCATTCACTCGTGGTATGTATGTATGTGGTTGGTGGGGTGGAGTCATCAGGTGCGCCTCGCTAATCACGTCCCCAACACCTGTTCTCGCGGGTTGTGTTAGGCCCGCCGCCGACAGATTGAGTTGAAATAAAGTATTTGTTTCCCAGGCGTGTGTTGTCGACTACTTACCAAAGGGATACAAAAAAAATAAATCTCGTGGAATATTGTAACTACTGTTGTTTTTTAATTTGTTTGTTTTTCTTTCTTTTTCCTTTGTTATTGTTTATTTTGTTTTTGTTTATATTATTAGTTTTCAAAGTCTTTACTGATAACTGTACCGGGTATGTTTTTTTTGTTTCATTGTTTAATTAAAGCATAAAACTAAACCAGAGGTGTTAGTCATCGTTCTCTTGATACACCCAGAAGAAAGTGTCACGTGATGGATTTGGTTACCGTAACTAGACGGAACACACACACCGTGAAGTACACTACTGTTTTAAAGGTCTTGGTCATTGTGTGGTGGTGGTGGGTCGTGTTGAGTCATGTCTGGCAGTAACCACGGCAATATTGATATTGTTTATGTTTATATTTTATTTTTGCTGTTTTTTTTATTTGCTTGATTATTTTTTACTCTTTTAATTTTGTTTTCAATATGTTTTTCTTCACTACAGCTCAAGAGACGGAATCTCACTTTTTTGTCCGTTCCGCCTGTTCATTCGTGTCTGTATAAACCCAACAACATGGCGGACAAGTTCGATAATTAGTAAAGCTCCCCCCCTAAAAATATATATCAGTCATTTATGGTCCCTTTTTAGAGCCTTGTGGTGACGAGGGACCCTGAACCCCTGTGGCCGCCCTGATTCTAATTATTTTCAATTCTCACGTTTATTGCTGTTCTTATCCAGACACTGAACACCATATTGTAAAGTGCCGGGCGTAGCAGATGGCCGCCAGTAAGCTTAATATATAATAATGTAATGATTTTATAAGAGCACGAGAGAAAAGTGGTTATTTAATACACGGGGGAGTTATGTTAAGTGGTTGTGGTGGTGTGGAGGAAGTCGGTGGTGGTGGTGGTTATTAGATGGATAATGTGTGGAACAATTGGGTGGATGGATACATGGATAAAAATCTCAAATATTTACCCCGTGGGAACTCGTAGTTGATATTCTTCTTTCTCTTCTAGGTTAAGTCTTTCAGTGTAGTTTCCCATTGGACAAAAGTTCATGTCTCAAGATCACTAATTGGTCAAAACTCTCAACTGCTGGAGCTCATTTTAAGTCCTTATATCCTCTTTGGTTAGGTTAGGTTAGGTTAGGTTAGGTTACTTCAGGTAAGGTTTATTATCTTGGGATAGGTTAGATTAGATGAGGTAAGTCTTAAGTTAGGTTTGCGTATGTTAGGTTAGGTTGGCTTAGGTTAGGTTACGGTATGTGTGGATGGGTTAGGTTAGGTGGGATTCCTTCAACCAGTGGGGTAGGTGGTGTGAGTGACAGGTAGGGAGGGAGGTGGGGGGCTACAGGTGACTGATGTTAGACTCGGGAGGTAAAGAACACAGGATCTCCGTTAAAATAATACAACACCACCACTAATAATACCTAAGTTACCCGTTAACGTAATGTACACTTCCTGGATCAACGCCGGGCTGCCTTTAACAGTTAGGCCTCGTGTTAACGGGGCTAAAACCCTTGTTATAGAGTCGGTGTTCATATTAGCGGAGTTAAGGTTCCTGTTAGGGTAGTTAAAGAGTTCATATTAGCGGAGTTAAGGTTCCTGTTTGGATAGTTAAAAAAGTTCATATTAGTGGAGTTAAGGTTCTCGTACACAAAGTGATGGGGTGGAGGGGTCGGGGAGGGTGTGGGGGTGGGGGGGGGGGGAGAAGCCTATTGGCACCCCATCACAGGTAAGCACATTAATCACCTTTAAAAAGATGCTACACTGTCACCATCGGCCCCTTATCCTACCTGGCTTGGGGGAGGCATAGGAGGTGGATGAAGACCGGGTTTAAAGATGGTAATAACCTCGTTTGGTAGTTACGCATCCCAGAGTTCGAATCCCCTTTGAGGAAGTATTTAATTGTTTGATGTCAGGTGTAAGTCAGAATCAACACTGACTTATTGGAACTAAGATTTACACTCGGTGAATATCCTGACAAAACAAATTAAAAGTGGAAAATAAAAACTAAACAAACACAAAACGGAAAACAAAAACTAAAAAATAAAAAACAAAAACATTCCTAATCCTTCCTTCTCATCTACTTTCTTTCATCCCCATTCTTCTCCCACCCTCACCAATTAACCCATTCCCTCTACCTCTATCCCCTATTCCTCATTCCAGTTGTCTACACCCACTCCTCACCTATTCTTCCATTCCCATTTCCCCCTCCCCATATCACCTCCATTCCCCCACAACCCATCATTCAGGGGGGAGGGGGGGGGGATATTACCCATGCAATAAATAACTCCCTAACACAATGAGTATGATCGTGGTAATGTGAAAAATATGCTCATTGAGTATAATGCCGAGTTATACTGCGGCTGGGTATATTGATGCCTCTCTTGCATGGCCTGAAAGCTTTTATGCGTAACACATATGCGCAGATACGCAGGTTGAGATTGACGCTTGATACCCGTGATTGTTGGTCCTTGTCGGAGCTAAAACACTGTTAAAATAATCCCCTAAAGGGAGAGAAAAAAATATAATAAATAAAAAATAATAAAAATTGATGATTGAAAACTAACAAAAGATCGAAATGAATTGTATTAACAATGATATAACCTAACCTAACCTAACCCAATCCATTCTCTTACATTCCTCTATCACCCCTTACCTTCCTCTATCACCCTTTACTTTTCTATATCACCCCTTCCTTCCTCTATCACCCCTTACCACCGATTTCACCCTTTACCGTCATAAACTACCACCTCGCTTCTCTCCCCCTTTGACGTATACGTGGAGAAAGGAACTAATGGGAGCTTCGCGTGTTACCTGGGGGAAACATCTACAGGTGAGAGTGGGTGAAGGGGGGGGACTCTTGTAATGCTGAATAACTGCACTATTATTATTAGTCGTAGTAGACCAAGTTATATGTAATTTAACAGTCTTACATATAACTCACATACTCACCACACGTTAAAATTAGTATTTACCAATTTACATAATCAACCACAATATCTGAGTGTCTTATATATACACAAATTATATATCTTTTACATTGTCAAGAAAATATCATATATCCTTAACTAACATTTTATTGATTTATTGGCAGGTGTTCTGGTCTGTGTGTGTGTGTGTGTGTGTACAGATCTACAGCCTTGTGTACATTGGTTTACGTATGAATGATGTGTGTACACCACTATACTGCTGATTCAACACGTACTCTCTCTCTCTCTCTCTCTCTCTCTCTCTCTCTCTCTCTCTCTCTCTCTCTCTCTCTCTCTCTCTCTCTCTCTCTCTCTCTCTCTCTCCCCGGGTCACTGGGGTATATGGCTGGTGTAGTTAATTGAAATTTTCTTTTATTTTTCATTGCTTTATCAGTTTCACCTTTTCTTCTCTGCTGTTTTCTCTTCTTCCTTCCTTCCTTCCTTCCTTCCTTCCTTCCTTCCCATGTTGCACCCACACCCCTCTCTCTCTCTCTCATTCTCCATCTTACCCCTCCACCCTCTCCCCCCATCCTCCCATTCTCTCTTATTCTCTACCAAGCAATCCACTCTCCTCCCCTCTCTATCCCATTTTCTCCTCCCTTCTCATCTTCTCTCTCAATCTCTCTTTCTTGCTGCTGTCTCTCCTCCTCTACCGCTCCTCCGCCCTCGTTTCAATGTGGCACCTGGACGCCACATGGCCAGGTACAGGATGCAAATGTTGCGTTGAGTCCAGGTGTAAGAGGGGATGTGGTACCTCCCTCACCTTACCCTACCTTCATCCTTCTCTCCCTTATCTTACCTCACCTCCATCCCTCTCTCCCTCACGTCACCTCCATCCTTCTCTCCCTCACCTCACCTCCATCCATCCATCTCCCTCACCTTACCTCCATCCTTCTCTCCCTCACCTCACCTCCATCCATCTCCCTCACCTTACCCCTATCCTTCTCTCCCTCACCTCACCTCCATCCATCCATCTCCCTCACCTTACCCCCATCCTTCTCTCCCTCACCTCACCTCCATCCATCCATCTCCCTCACCTTACCTCCATCCCTCTCTCCCTCACCTTACCTCCATCCTTCTCTCCCTCACCTTACCTCCATCCATCCATTTCCCTCACCTTACCTCCATCTTTCTCTCTCCCTCACCTCACCTCCATCCATCTCCCTCACCTTACCCCCATCCTTCTCTCCCTCACCTCACCTCACCTCCATCCATCTCCCTCACCTTACCTCCATCCTTCTCTCTCCCTCACCTCACCTCCATCCATCCATCTCCCTCACCTTACCCCCATCCCTCTCTCTCCCTCACCTCACCTCCATCCCTCTCTCCCTCACCTCACCTCCATCCCTCTCTCCCTCACCTCACCTCCATCCATCTCCCTCACCTTACCTCCATCCTTCTCTCCCTCACCTCACCTCCATCCATCTCCCTCACCTTACCCCTATCCCTCTCTCCCTCACCTCACCTCCATCCCTCTCTCCCTCACCTTACCCCTATCCCTCTCTCCCTCACCTTACCTCCATCCCTCTCTCCCTCACCTTACCCCCATCCTTCTCTCCCTCACCTCACCTCCATCCATCCATCTCCCTCACCTTACCTCCATCCTTCTCTCCCTCACCTCACCTCCATCCATCCATCTCCCTCACCTTACCTCCATCCTTCTCTCCCTCACCTCACCTCCATCCATCTCCCTCACCTTACCCCTATCCTTCTCTCCCTCACCTCACCTCCATCCATCCATCTCCCTCACCTTACCCCCATCCTTCTCTCCCTCACCTCACCTCCATCCATCCATCTCCCTCACCTTACCTCCATCCTTCTCTCTCCCTCACCTCCATCTATCCATCTCCCTCACCTTACCTCCATCCTTCTCTCTCCCTCACCTCACCTCCATCCATCCATCTCCCTCACCTTACCTCCATCCTTCTCTCTCCCTCACCTCACCTCCATCCATCCATCTCCCTCACCTTACCTCCATCCTTCTCTCTCCCTCACCTCACCTTCATCTATCCATCTCCCTCACTTTACCTCCATCCGTCTCTCCCTCACCTCACCTCCATCTATCCATCTCCCTCACTTTACCTCCATCCGTCTCTCCCTCACCTCACCTGACTCTCCTCGCCTTTGAAGTGTACCGTCAACAACATCTGAACATATACACACTTGAACCTTCAGACGCGATTGTCACTACACACTACTCGTCTACACCCAGTCACCACCCCCACCCAGCCACCACCCCCAGTCCCCCACCCAGCCACCACCCCCACCCCTTCACAGTATTCTAGTTCTATATAAATCATTTGTTGCTGTAGTAGTTAAAGATATTTGTCTCTTAGCAAATGATGAACTCTCAGGTTAATGAAATGTTATAACGCGATAATTGGCCCAAGTGACACAGATTTGCATTAGCTAACTTTACAACGTATTTATTTCTTGCTAATGATGCTTTTAGTGTCTAACCTACCATTGATTATCGTGTTATCATAATACTGTATCATGATGACAATAAAATAACCTAACACTTCACTATCACGTAACGGGTCTCTCTCTCTCTCTCTCTCTCTCTCTCTCTCTCTCTCTCTCTCTCTCTCTCTCTCTCTCTCTCAGATTTGTATACATAAAATTAGACGTTTTTTCCCCCAGTATTTGGATAAGAAACAATTAAGATGAATCATTGTTTTGTTTTTTCTGTGTGATTAAGAAGCAGACGTAACTGTAGACGTTTGTAGCTGTGAACGTTTTTTTTTTCATTAGTAAACAAGGAACAGACACATCATGGGAGACTAAACTTCCTATAATGTAATGAAGATCACGCGTCGAGGGGGTAATTAGTGAACACAATGGAGGGCCGGACAGGTGTGTCACACTAGTCTGAGGTAATTATCACCCCCACTCTCCCCCCCCTCTCCTCCCCCGTATCATAATTAGTCACCCCCACTCCCCTCCCTTTCCCCATAGCATGATTATCTCCCCCTCCCATCTCCGTCCCCTTCCCCTATCCTACCCTCCCTCCCTACCCTCACCTCCATGTCACCTGGTCGTGGCCACAGTGGGGGGCGTGGTTATGGTCTGGTGGCCAGTTTGTTTATTGTTATTGTGTCATGTTTATGGTCCTCGTACAGTGCCATGTGTTTAATGAGCTGGGAACAAGGGAGGGAAGTTCAGGGTTACGGTGTGTTATGTATGGTTGTGTGGATGTATGGTTGTGTGGATGTATGATTGTGTGGATGTATGATTGTGCGGATGTATGGTTGTGTGGATGTATGGTTGTGTGGATGTATTGTTGTGTGGATGTATTTTTGTGTGGATGTATTGAAACAGTTTATTTAGGCATGAAATTATAAATAGAAAATGAATGATACAGATAATATTGTGGCAGGTGAGAGCCGGAACAGTTTGAGTGACAATTAAAAAATACCTGACCTTACCTGACCATGTCCATCACAATTTTATTTTATTATATTTTATTTACTTTTTTATTTATTTTTTAGTAAAGATTTAATAATATATAATACGGTAAGTGGGTGATAGTGATACAAAATGGGTCACGTATGTTAAAGTGATGCAATAGAACAGTCAGCATTGTGTCGTGGTGGTGATGAAATTTATATGATTATTGGCAATGGTAATTTCTATCAGGGTATCAATATATGTGATTATGGTTTGTAATGGCGTGTTTTAATGTGTTGTGGTGTATAGGGGATATATTAGAGAGAGAGAGAGAGAGAGGGGGGGGGGGTTATTATACGTACTATAGTCATCAGTGGTGTATGACAGGTGTGTATGGTGGCGAGATGAGGTGTTATTTTACCGTCATTGAGCGTTACGGTGTCGTGTTGTTAATTTATGGTGTATTGTGGTGGCATTGGGGTGTTATTAAGTGAGACTTGAGGGTATACCGGGGTTATGTTGTAAGTGATATTGTGTGTGTGGTTATTGTGTATTGGTCAAGGGTTATAGTGTGTGCTGATGGTGTATGGTGGTGTTAGGAGCTGCATCATACTGTGAGGATAAGAGTAATTAATTCCTTACCTCTCTCGCCACACCTGAGATCTTATTACCTGTCGTGCCTCTCCCTCACTATTCTGCCCCCCCCCCCTTCTTCTTCTTCCCTTCCACATCTTCCTTCCCTCCACATCTTCTTTCCCCCCTCCATCTTCCTCCCTTCCACACCTTCCTCCCTTCCATATCTTCCTCCCCTCCACATCTTCCTTCCTTCCACATCTTCCTCCCTTCCACATCTTCTTTCCCCCCTCCATCTTCCTCCCTTCCATATCTTCCTCCCCTCCACATCTTCCTCCCTTCCACATCTTCCTCTTCCCTACATCTTCCTCCCTTCACGCCCTCCTTCTTGTTTCTCTATCCACACCTTTCTTTACTCTCTCTCTTTTTCCCTTGTCCCTTCTCCTCTTCATCGTTGTTTTTATTCCTTTCTCAATTTCCTCGCGCTGTTCTTTCATTTTTGTATGTTTTTCCAGTCCTCTCTCTCTCTCTCTACTTCCTCCAGCTTTCCTTGTCTATTTCCCCTCCCCCTTCCCCTTTTCCTCTTCCCTTCCCCTTTTCCTCTTCCCTTCCCCTCTTCCTCTTCCCCTCTTCCTTTTCCCATCCCATTGCTCACTTTGCTCTCCCTCTATACCCCCATTCTCTCTCATTCTCAGTCCTCTGTCCTCCCCTCCCTTCCCTTCCGCTCTGGTTCCCACATTTTATCTCCATTTTTATGCCTGCTATCTTTTATCGCCCTCTCCAATTCCCTAACTTGTCGTTTTCCTCCCATGTCTCGTTCGTAATGCCACTTGTCCTCGTTCCCCTTATTGACGTGCAGTACCTGGTGTTAGGGGGTCCTTGGTCGGCCTCTTCACGTCTCTTGAGGAGTTGTTGACCCATTTTGTTATAATTATGTTCCTGTTCTCTAAATTATTGTCACGTACTCGATGTATACACCAATGGTTCAAGCTTTTCTTTCTGTTTACACTGGCTAAGGTCAAGGCTCAAACCTTTTCTTACATGCCAGGGGTTTAATTGTTGTGCTTATAAACATAAAATAACACATCCGTTTCACTTGAAGCAAACTGCCTACCTGGTTTTCACCTGTAAAGAGCTGAAATTATGTACAAAATTGCGTTTATATCAATCAATCATTGTTCCTCCCAACCCTGCTGTATGGAAGCGAGAAATGGGTCACAAAGATATTTGAGAACTTTCGCCAACTTCGTCTACGTTCCATCCTTCAAGTGCACTGGGAAAACAAGAGAACAAAAGCTTACACCAACTGTAGAAGCATCGAGGCTCTCATTATCCATGAACAACTATGTTGGACCAGCCATGCTACCCACATGGATGACAGCAGCTACTCTTCAGTCACCTAAAGAACGGTAAACATAACGCTGGTGGGCAACGGAAAAGGTATAAGGATAGTCTGCGCACGACAAAGTGATAATACCTTTGAATTATCTCGACTGCATACTGAGGCAGACAAGCGTCAGTGTTGGAAAGACGCTGCCGCCGCCCCTCCCGCACTAGATTTAGCCCTCCACACATATAACTTCTTCCGGCCCGTATTGGCCTCCTAAGTCACCTCAGAACTCATCATATTCGATTCCGAGTGACGAAGTGGTAGTAATAGTAGTAGTTACAGTCTCAGCCTAGTTTCGACGCCATTTCAGCCTCCCTTCATAGCTTTTGCGATCCAAACAAAAGCATCCATTCGTTACCAGTTAAGAAGGAATATTTAGCGTGCGATCGTTTATGGTTCCTAACCCTGAACCCCACAGAACCTGACGACTAAGGAGCCCCATTGATCTACACCCCCACTCACCAACCCGAGGGAACTGTATCTTCATTTTCATTGGTCCCGGCTAGTGGTTTTGGAGATGGACCACTCACCCACCCCGCTCGTAAATAGGTCGTCATATTATAACCTATGATTTTAGATAATTCCCCGTATACATACCACTTTACATGCCCAAGGAGGAGAGATTCTAATGCAAATGTTACTGCTAAGACTCACAGTTTTCTTAGGTTATATACGTCTTTCATAGCAGATTGTTGAAGATGGACCTTGTTGTTGTGTAAGAAGCTTTTAGTGTGTTGTTAAGAGGACGTGATACGGTATTATTTTTTTTCACTTTGGGGTGGATTGAGTTTTATACTGTACACCTTTCATGCAAATTATATACAGTATATATCCGATACAGGTGTTATTGTTTGATCTGTTTCTTGTTGTTGTTATTATTGCTATTGTTGTTGTTATTTTATTTTCATCATCATTATAATAAATATTAGTATAGTCATTGTAAGCCCCTGATGCAGAGTGGGTCTTTGCAGTGTCAACTTCTCTCAGCTGGAGATTCCGGTGTGGTAAACTTGGGTGATGAGAAGAGGGAAGTGGGGAGGAGTTTGTGGCCACACGTATTAGGAACCTCTCTCTCTGTTAGTCTGCTGTGGGGGGTGTGGAGAAGGGTTGGGAGATACTCGGTGAAGATACGGCAATTTAAGAGTTTGTTTTGATGTTGCAAGTTTATTTTAGTTGGAGAGGTTTATCTTAATCCGATGGACCTCTGTTTTAGGCTTTGTTTTGAATAGAGGGATGTGGGTAATCTCTCCCTCTCTCTCCCCCATTCATCATAATACGCACCATCATTCTCCCCTCTTAGGCCATCAACAGTCACCTGCACATCTTCCCTACCTGTGAGGCGCAGGTGGAGGTGTTCTGTGCACTATGTTATCTTTATATGGGTTGTCTCCTTAAGGCTCCAGGTGTTGGGAGAGGAATGATATGTGTTTATGGTTTTATTTGATTATGTTCGTACTGTTGTTGTTGGTGTTGTTATTATGTTGGCACTGTTGTTGTTATTGTTTATGTTGGCACTGTTGTTGTTATTGTTTATGTTGGCACTGTTGTTGTTTATATTGGCACTGTTGTTATTATGTTGTCACTGTTGTTGTTACTGTTTGTTGGTACTATTGTTGTTGTTTATGTTGGCACTTGTTGTTTATGTTGGCACTGTTGTTATTATGTTGGCACTGTTGTCATTGTTTATGTTGGCACTGTTGTCATTGTTTATGTTGGCACTGTTGTTATTGTTTATGTTGGCATTGTTGTTGTTGTTGTTTATGTTGGTATTATTATTACTATCATCATCACCATCATCATCATCATTATTATTATTACATATGTGGATGTGTCTTCTGATCGTTTCTGGCGTTTCTTAATACAGTAGACTGGTGTAGTAATGTTGGTGGGTACACAGCAGGAGTAAGTTACATGATCCTACACTCTTCCCTGCGGTGAGGTGGACATTTATTTCCGGTGTGTCTGTCTATCTGCCTGTTACCCTCCTAGCATTTCAAGTTTTATAGGACAAACCTTTACGATGTTTTGAGAGCTGATCAGGCAACTTTTAAGAGCAGCTATTGTGAATACCTGTAAATTTTATCACGGTCTTTCTGAAGTCGGGGCCAAGGTCACCCCCTCCCGAAAATGCTGCTGCTGCTGTTTCTCCTTCTTCTTCTTTGTTATGCTCTATCAACACAAAGACACTGTAAGGTAAGAGGTACAGGTATATACAGTATTTCAAGGTACAGTACCGTATGTAAAAAAGTATGCCAATTAGGAACAGCGGGAACACACCTGGTATTAAGTCATAACATCAAAACATTGGTACGGGGACTAAAATGGATCTATTTATTGTAGAAAGTAAAATGGATCGATTTGTTGTAGAAAGTAAAATGGATCAATTTATTAAAGAAGGTAAGATGGATCGATTTATTGTAGAAGGTAAAATGGATCGATTTATTAAAGAAGGTAAGATGGATCGATTTATTGTAGAAGGTAAACCCAAAATAAATGTATTACCAGTTTACCACCGACGGCGCTCTGACTGCCTTATCTCTGCCGGCTTTAAAGAGGTCGTCTTGAGATCATATTGATTATCTCTTGATCTCCTCAGGTGAAGTAGTCTCTTGTTTCTCTCCCTCTCTCCAGATCTCCTTTCTCTTCTCCATCCTTCCTTCATCATACTTACTCCTCTCATCCATTCCGCGTCTCTCTTATTCTCTCTGCCTCTGTTTATTCATTCTTCCAAGTCTCTGCTCCCCCCCCCCTCTCTCTCTCTCTCTCTCCTTCCGGGTCCTCTGTCTTTACCTGTTCCCCCCTTTCTGCCTTTGTTCATTTCGTTATTATTTTTTCTTTCTCATTCCTTTTTTTTTCCTTCCTCCTTTCCGTTGTTTCCCTCGCTTCCTTCCCCTACTTCTCCCATCCGCTTTTTTCCCCTCCCCTCATTCCTTCCCCCTTCCCCACTACTCCATGTTTTACCTCCCTCCCTCCTTCCCTCTGTTTCCATAGTTACCCATCCTAACCTTACCTTTTTCTTCCGCTTCCTCTCTTCCCCTCCTCCCCTCCCCCCTCCCCCCTCCTCCCTCCTCCCCTGCCCCCTCCTCCCCTCCCCTGCCCACTCACACAACTGATCCTTTGTTTGGTGGTTGTCTTGACCTTAAGTGCCCTAACCCCCCCTCTTCTCCCCTCCCTTGCCACACTCATGAGACATAAAGGCAAGCATGAACTTAGCATGCTTCCCTGTTGGACGCTGTAAACGCTTCTGTGCTTCACCTTACACTAGGATGTAGGGGGGTGCCCAATAAATAATAAACACACACACACACACCTCTCTCTCTCTCTCTCTCTCTCTCTCTCTCTCTCTCTCTCTCTCTCTCTCATCCACGTACAGTTTATCGGTAGATGTATAACACGGGAGAGACGTACCGTGACTGGCTGTCTCTCCCTCCCCCCCCCCCCCCCCCCCCCCCCACAGATACTTAATGTAATTAACTGGTGGCGTTAGTCCTACATATCTCTCTCTCTCTCTCTCTCTCTCTCTCTCTCTCTCTCTCTCTCTCTCTCTCTCCAGATTTATCCTCGTGTTTAACGTGTTTAAGTCTCACTAAAATATGTCTTCTCGTGTGTGACGGTCAGGAGGAGTCACCCATGGCTAAGTGATCCAGGTGTTATAGTTATTGATGATCCAGGTGTATATAGTTATTGATGATCCAGGTGTTATAGTTATTGATGATCCGGGTGTTATAGTTATTGATGATCCAGGTGTTATAGTTATTGATGATCCAGGTGTTATAGTTATTGATGATCCGGGTGTTTTAGTTATTGATGATCCGGGTGTTATAGTTATTGATGATCCAGGTGTTTATAGTTATTGATGATCCGGGTGTTATAGTTATTGATGATCCAGGTGTTTTAGTTATTGATGATCCAAGTGTTATAGTTATTGATGATCCTGGTGTTATAGTTATTGATGATCCAGGTGTTATAGTTATTGATGATCCGGGTGTTATAGTTATTGATGATCCACCTATTATAGTTATTGACGTAGAGAAGAAATTATTAAATGACGTAGGAGATAACATGTCGAAAAAGTGTCTTGGAAAATTGGGCTCTACGACATATGTGTATAAGGGCTATATCCGCACCTGTTCGTCCGTCTCACCAAAAGTTTATTAATTAACAGGTGTAAAGGTAAAGTTATGTAGCGTAGAGGGATGAAATTTCTCTTATCGTATTTATGTATATGTATTAATTGGTTAGAGTTTAAAGGTGTTTTATCGATTTTTATCAACGTATATGAATGGGGGAGCTCGTATGTATTTTTATGTATACTTCGTCTGTGTATGTATGTATGTACTGTATGTATGTATGGATTCAAGTTTGATGTTTTTATTTTTTGGGGGGTATTTTAAATGTTTTTTTTTTCTTTTTCAGGTAAATGGTTACTGAAGGACACCTGGAGTTGAAGGGATAATATTTTGGTACGTAACCGTGTGGTCTCCTTTTGTGTGTGTGTGCTTTCAATGTGGTTTTCTTTGTCTAGCGTCTACCGGGAAAAAAGTCCGGGAAATTATATGAAAAGGAGGAGGAATTTTTTTTTTTTTATCATATTGTGTTTGTCGTTCACTTTTTGTCCCGTATGTCTATTGGTCTGTTTGTTTTTGTTTGTTTGTTTGGTGTGGTTAAGTTTGTGTTCGGTGACGTGGCTCTAACATCACCACCAGTTCATGTGAGCAGATTCGATATATTTTTTTTTTATTGTGAAAGAAAAATATCAACACAGCTACTTTGTCAGACTTGCTAGTATAGTTAAAACAAAACCACATAATGTTAATTTTAATATGTTAATTAAACCGAAGCTGCCATGTTATTTTTTAAGCCTTATAAATATTGTATAGGTCGCGTGTTAATTTTGGTTTAATGATAAATATTAATGTTATTCAATATGTGGGTTTTTTTTTTTTTTTGGTTAATGGTTAATTATTTTACCTTAAAGAACAGTCATTTGCATCAGGTCACTTGGTTCAGGTCACTTGGTTCAGGTCACAAACAGAAGGGAATTACTGACCCCGAAAACAAGTCCAGTTCTCGCCATTCTATTTTTGATTAAAAGAAATGGGAATTTATTCATTTATTCATGCATATAAATCAGTAGAAATGTTGCACTAAATTAAAGGTCGCTGGGGAAGGAAAAGTAATACCCTATTATACAGTGCGGGGGGAGGGGGGTTATTTCGCCTTACCTATACAAATTACCTTAGTGATAATTATTTAATCAAACTGAAAATAATTATAATTGTGATAATCGTAAAAATATTAATAAATACTACTACTACTAATACTACTACCACAACTACTACTACTGCTACTAATAATAATAATAATAATAATAAAAATGAAAGATACCCCCCCCACCCCTCCCCCTCCCCCCGCCAAAAAATCCGACAATATACGAGAGCTGCCGAACACATCAGCTGATTCCCATGACGTCACAGGAGGCGCGTTTGTTTATCTCTCCATTATAGCGGATTGGCGGGTCACACATCAGGGATTTGACCTCACAGTATACCTATTGATTATGATAGTGTTTACCCTGTGCTGCTCACTTGATGTATTACACAGTGCCACCCATTTGTTGTATTACACAGTGCCACCCATTTGTTGTATTACACAGTGCCACCCTCTTGTAATACACAGTGCCACCCTCTTGTAATACACAGTGCCACCCTCTTGTATTACACAGTGCCACCCATTTGTTGTATACCCCTGTGCCACCTCTTTAAAACCCGGGTGCCAACTATTTTCATTATTATTTAGCAGTACCGCCTCTGTCTCTCTCTCCCCTCTTTCTCTTCCAGCTTCTCCCCCCTCTCTCTCTCTTCCAGCCTCTCCTCCCCCCCTCTCTCTCTCTCTCTCTCTCTCTCTCTCTCTCTCTCTCTCTCTCTCTCTCTCTGGTGCTAACTTGTCCCCCTATGCCGCCTACAACATGTACTGTATATCCCGTACCGTAACGTGCCGCAGGTTGAACCAGGTTGCGGCACGCGCTCCGCCGCTAGCGTCCCTGCGGTCGCTTAGCGGTTGGTGCTCGTCACTCATGCGGTTACGGGCCCCGTGTATCTCAGCCAGCCGCCACCGTGTCTACCGTTATTTATTGCAGGGATTAAAGAACGAGTCCCCGCGTATGTGTGTATTAGGTAGGAGGGGGTTTGGGTGCATGCGTGTCTGTGTGCGTGTGTTCTTGCGCGTGTTTGTGTGCGTGCATGTGTTTGTATATGTGTGTGCGTGTGTGTGTGTGTGTGTTTGCGCGTGTTTGTATGCGTGTGTGTGTGTGTTTGCGCGTGTTTGTATGTGTGTGTTTATATGTGTATGTGCGTGTGCTTGTGTACGTGCGTGCGTGTTTGTGCGTTCGTTAGGGTGATTGTGTGTGGCAATAACACAGGAGAAATAAAGAGTTCTACACTAACTTATACTTCAGGCTGCATGAGTAATACAATCCCTTTCTTATTATTATTATTATTATTATTATTATATTATTATTATTATTATTATAGTAGGGGGAGGACGGAGGGTTACGTTCACAGGATCCATTTTACCAAGTTTAAGTTGAAAGTAAAGAACAAGTTATCACGGGCGGGGGTCAGAATTAGATATGCGTAAGCTAACCAACACGCCCACGGGTTAAAAATATCACTGGCAAACCCCGCAAGTATTTGTTGGTTAACTTACAGCGGTTAACGCAGCCTGGGAGCCGATTATCTGCTGGGAACTTACACACTGTTTGTTGATGCGCCGTACTGTGAGAGGATAGGGTGGGTTAGGTTGGGTTGGGTTGGGTTGGGTTAGGTTAGGTTAGGTTAGGTTAGGGTGGGTTGATTGGGTTAGGTTAGATTTGGTTAGGTTGGGTTAGGTTAGGTTTGATTAGGGTGGTTTGATTGGGTTAGGTTAGATTTGGTTAGGTTTGATTAGGTTAGGTTGGGATAGGTTATGTTTGGTTAGGTTACATGTATAGAATCTAGAGAATGTGGGAGCAAGGATTCCAAAAGCCTGGTAAAGCATCGGTGGATCATGGAACCTAATGCTCTATGCGACGCCCTTGTGTGACAGTCACGTCGAGGGAGCTGCAACTATACTGCCATTATTATATTGTCCCGTAAGAAGAATATTTCGTGTTAATACAGTAATTTACATCACAGAGGCATTGGTTTATAAGTAGGAGTATAAAGTGTTTGTAAGTGTGGCTGGATTGAGTGTAAGAGCGGAAAGGAAGTCACTTAAGTATTCACATTGGTATTTTGTTCGTGAAAGTGCATGGGAAAGGGAAGAGGAGTGTCATGTAGAATATGAAGAGGAAACTGGTAACGGAGACAGTGTAGGAGGAGGAAGTGTGGTGTAATGGTGTGTGGTATGGTGTGTTGTGGGGTGTGGTGTGTTGTGGGGTGTGGTGTGTTGTGGGGTGTGGTGGGGTGTGTGGTGTGGTGGATGTATAATTTAGAGTAGGGATAGTGATAATAATAATAATAGCGGTGTGGTTGAGGGTTACAGTGTGGTGGAGTCACAGGCAAGTCTTGAGGGGGCGTGTACTGGGTTTCCATCACCCTGGTGTCGCTTCCTTACCAAACCACTACACAGGTGAACCGGCCGCACCTCTCCGGCCTGGGTGGGACCCCCCTAACAGGTGGTGGTGAGGTAGTAGGAACGATCAGCCCTTCCCTGAATGTGTCTAACAAACTTTTTCTCTGGTTTATCTTATTAAATACAATGTACAGGGTATATTATTTAAGAGTGTGTATGGTGAACGACTGGGCACCAATTAAGAAAAGTCATTCATTCTTATTTTTTTTATATGAGTGTTTTGTTTCTTATTCACATTATCAGGATGAAACTCGTATGTGTGTCTGTAATTTTTTCGTATTTTGTGTTTTAAGGAATTCGATTTGTTACGTGATATTAAACCCAATGAGTTTATTATTGTTGTTGTTCATTAGTTCTTGAAGACACTGTATCAGTATTAATTATCGCAAGGTTGATTCTCTTTAATACAGACTTGTGTGTGTAGTGTTGTAAATATTGAAGATAAAGACGTGATTATTAGCGACGTAAATATAGACACAGTGGAATTGGAAGGCTGCAGCAGATTGGTTAAGACAACAAGCTGTCCAGAGTCTCAGATGACAGTCTCTCTCTCTCTCTCTCTCTCTCTCTCTCTCTCTCTCTCTCTCTCTCTCTCTCTCTCTCTCTCTCTTTTGTCAATTATCAGGAGGACTTCCTCACTCCTGGGAAGAGGTACAGTTCGTCTCGGTAACGCTTACATGTTTATTTGGTGTAAAAGTTTGATTTTATATTATTATTATTAACGTCCGGAGTTGTATGAATGGGTCGTGTGTGTGTTGTGTGTATGTTATAGTAATAATAATGATGGTGATTAACGGTTTATTAAGAGAACGTGGCAGCTAAAGGGGTGAAAATATACAGTCAACAGAGATGATTAAAGTTACGCAATTGGTAAATGAGTCACCTGATTTACAAATAATATACAGGTAACATAAGTGATAAAAATATGATATATAATAACAAGGGGGGGGGGGGAGGTCATACTACAGGGCATTTGAACATAGTGACAGTGCAAAAGTAAGATTGGCTGGGAAAGAACACACTGGTTAACTACGTGGTGTGTGTGTGTGTGTGTAGTTACGTCATGAGCTGATTGGCTCGCTGGGTGCGCAAGGGCCGGAGTTGGCACTGGGCCTGGCACCGCCGCCATGGTGTCTGGTGCCGGTGTCGTGTTTAGTGTTTACCCCGCTAGCTAATGTGATGCACCCCCCTCCCTCCCTCCCTCCTTCATTTCACCCTCCCCCTCCCACCCCTCCCTCATTTCACCCTCCCCCTCCCACCCCTCCCTCATTCCAACCGTCCCCCTCCCCCCACCAGCTTCCTCCCGGATGTCCACCGCGAATTATTAACCTCCTTCCTCCCTCCCTCCTTCCTTCCCTTCTTTAAACTTTTTAACTTTTTTTCACATTCCTCTTTCTCCCCCCCCAAAAAGAGATAAATAATAATAAAAGCCTCTTCATCCTCCTCCACCTGCCAAACTTTTCTCCCCCGCCGAGTTATAAATACCACAACCCGGTTATAATTACAGTTTCACGCGCCGTCTCTTGAGCTATTTTTTGACTCGTTGGATGTTGTTTTATGGTTGTTTCCCTTTAATTGTTTTTGGTTTTATTTTGTTTCTTATTTGAGACTTTTATTTTATGTGCGTCGTGTATAATAATAACGGTAATAATAATAATAATAATAATAATAATTAATAATAACGTTTAAGAAGTCTAACCGTGCTACATATATTACGCTAGGATGAGGATACTGTGTGTGTGTGTGTGTGTGTGGATTAGTGTGTGTTGGTTTACAATTATAAGGATGTACACTGTATATCATGTTGTTTTTATATATTATACAGAGATAGTGGAGTGAAGATAGAGCCATAGATTGATATAGATACGAAGTTACCTTGTATAGCTGACCCCTGGCATGCAGATATTGTACCCCTCTCCCCCACCCCACCCTACACCTACCCCACCTTACCTCACCCCGCCTTACCTCACCCCACCTTACACCCACCCCACCTTACACCCCACAGCCCACCCCACCACTATGGTACTGTACACGCCGAGTCACTGCCCTCTCTACAGCAATTTTTCGTGACATTCCAGAATTCTCGGGAAATACCTCGAGCTGAAATGTGTTTTCCTTGTACCTCGACTGAGCTTCCAGGAGAGAAATTTATAAAATGGGGAGAGTAGTTTATGCGTGTGGTGAGGAGCAGAGAGTTATGTTGGTTGGTGGTGTGTGGTGGTGATGTGTGGTGAGGAGCAGAGGGTTATGTTGGTTGGTGGTGATGTGTGGTGGTGGCGTGTGGTGAGGAGCAGAGAATTATGTTGGTTGGTGGTGATGTGTGGTGGTGATGTGTGGTGGTGGCGTGTGGTGAGGAGCAGAGGGTTATGTTGGTTGGTGGTGATGTGTGGTGGTGATGTGTGGTGAGGAGCAGAGGGTTATGTTGGTTGGTGGTGATGTGTGGTGGTGGCGTGTGGTGAGGAGCAGAGAATTATGTTGGTTGGTGGTGATGTGTGGTGGTGATGTGTGGTGGTGGCGTGTGGTGAGGAGCAGAGGGTTATGTTGGTTGGTGGTGATGTGTGGTGGTGATGTGTGGTGGTGGCGTGTGGTGAGGAGCAGAGGGTTATGTTGGTTGGTGGTGTGTGGTGATGTGTGGTGTGTTATGGTGTGTGGTGGTGGTGGTGGTCACGGTCTGGCTGGTGAGCTTATGTAAATCTCTGCCTCTACAGCTTTAGTCTTTAGGGCAGTACTCCGAGTTAGTCCATACACCACACAACAACAACTCTGTCAATTAGGGTAAAAATGGTTCCTCTTAACAACGAGGATCATCGTGTTGGGCTGTGACTTATGGTGGCGATGTTGTTTTATTTATTTATTTATTATTAATTCATTTTATTGACTCAGAAGCAGTTCAAAACGACATTAGAACAGAAGTAGGATTGTATTACTGAGTAACTTATTTTAGTGTTCCCCAGTCGTGTAGCTTAAGGAACCTTGGTTATATTACTGGGTCTTGTGTTCCGCTTTACGTTATCTGGTAGTCTCTGAATAAGTTATTTGGTGGAAAGTATCAACCTTGTCTTGGTTAAGTATGAGATTAATTTAACATTTATAAGAGAAAGGAGGTGTCACTGAGGGCAGGGTGACAGGGGTGGAGGAGTCAGGGATGTGAATAAGTGAGGAGGTCGACCATTGGCTCCTGGGTGACGCGTTGCGGCGCTCCCTACCATGCTGCTGGCATCTGGCCCGCGGCCAAATGTGGCGACGGCTGCGGCGGCGGCCCTGGGGAAGATGGTGATGCTGCCGCGGATGATCCTGCTGATGGGGCGGGGCTGGTGGTGATGAGGAGGTGACGGTAGTGATTGTGTGGTGAAGGGAAGGAGATAGTGGTGAAAGGGTGGGGGTGGTGGTAAACGAGAGGAGTAGGGGATGTGCTGATAGGATGGTGATAGGGAAGCGATGGTTAAGAGTGATGAATGATGAATAGCACCAGCCTCGTTGGCTCTAATAAACCATCCCTGGGGAAAAAACCTGAAGGCTAATTTTGCTCATTGACAAGAAGAATGCAAACTTGTGTTCATGTCACATACCATCGAATGAAAATCTGTCGCCACTGAAGGTAAACAGCAAGAAACACGGCGAGCTGTTGTCGTTGTGTTGTTTAAGTAATATAAATAAGACATACAGTACTTGTTATCATAGTAGAGTACAGTACTTGAATAATAACATGCTTAGGCCAGACATCCGTACTGTTGTAACCTTTGATCATCGGGAAGAGGTCACAGGAGGGTATTGTGATCTGGCTACACTGAAACTAATGTTATGTATTTACTTGTAACTTTACCCATACCTACAACTTAACCTTACCGACGATCATAGTCTCTCATAGTTGTAAGGAAGTCCTGATGCGAACTACTGAACTAGGCAGTTTATACCATTCTTCTACAGATTTAACAACCCTGTTTATGGAAAAAAGAATTTGTCTTTTGTGTAGAAACTAGAAACTCCAACCCATGGTGGCAAGGTTTACCGGGAGCTGAGTTATGAGTAGATTATATATATTAAAAAAAGACGATTGTTATGCCAGGAATTGATTTGTGAACGTATACAATTAAAATTACTATGCAAAGCCCACAACCCGGTAATAAGGACGATAATTCATAGCCTAAAAATAGTACCTCATACCTTATACCTTATCATCAAAAGGCTAAGGTATTGCGTATTGTTCCTTCACACCGTTGGTCAGGTGATCATCCTGGAAGACTCGGGTAGATCGTATCAGTGAGATTTAATTTACAGGTGATACAAAAGGTGAGAGAGAGATCATTAATTAGCCCCTGGTGTTGTCTTGGCTCCGTGTGATGCTCTTATTCCTCGGGTACAGTGGTTCGTCTCCGAGCTGCTGTGGCCCGCAAGTATTTGACCTGTGTAACGAGGGTGAACTAAGTGAAGTGACCTCTCTCTCTCTCTCTCTCTCTCTCTCTCTCTCTCTCTCTCTCTCTCTCTCTCTCTCTCTCTGTCTGTATGAGCCACCTGTTGCCGGGGTTAAGGTCGCAGGTGGTGGCTGGGATGGTGCTAAAAAGGTCTTTATAATAACAGTAGTAATTTCATCTGTGTGTGTGTGTGTGTTAATTGACCAGGTGATGGAGGGAGAGCCATAAAGAGCCACCCCACCTGTTAGAGTCACGGGTGAGGGTGGTATATATATCTAACCGACGCAGCAGGTGGGCGAGTCGGTCCCCTTACAGTCGCCAGGGTGGGTGACGGTGCTGGCGGTGGAGAGTTAGGGTGTTGGAGTGATGTCTATAGTGGTGGTGATTGTTGGAGTGATGTTGGAGACGGTGGTGCTATTGCCATGAAGGAAGTGATGTCACCAATATCTCCTGTCCGGGTTACTTCGAAAGGTTCTGTTGTTATCTTGGTGACGTCATCTTGTGTCTCGATGACGCCATGTATCATTGTGACGTCATCTTCCATAGAGGTGACGTCAGCAGGTTGTGCTGGCATCGTGGTAACGTCAGCAGGTTGCGGCGGGTCCCTAAGAATTTGACCTTGGTGAGCGGGCGACCTTGCTACAATCTCTCTCTCTCTCTCTCTCTCTCTCTCTCTCTCTCTCTCTCTCTCAGTACTGATTTGTGAACTTTTTTTTCTTGTATAAATATTGAGTGAGTACGTGTCCATGTGTGCTAGAGAGAGAGAGAGAGAGAGAGAGAGAGAGAGAGAGAGAGAGAGAGAGAGAGTACTAAATGCGTCCCGCCGTATACCAGGAACTCCAGCACACACTTGTGGCTCGACTTTACCATTGAGCAGTTTCAAGTGGTCCTCCAGGGCTATTTGTATCACCTTCGAGGGCCACGTTGAACCTGAGACTCACTCACCTCACCTGTATGAAACCTATTGGATCGATCTCACCTTCAGGACGATTTTGACGCGGCATCTTCAGATCTTACCAGGTGTTCAAGATAGGTGCTATAATTAGTCCCCAGGTGTTCACGGCGGTGTGTGTGTGTGTGTGCTTAGTCTTGACCCTTGATGAATACAGTATAGGAATTTATTGTTATTGTTGTTATTAATATTATTGTGGGTATTGTTATTGTTATTACTATTGTTGTTGTTATGATCGTAATTGCTGTTGTTGGTTTGTTAGTTTGTTGTTGTTTTGGTGAACTTGTTATTGTTGTTTGTTGTTGATAGCGCTCCCTTACCTCACCTCTCCCTTACCTCACCTCTCCCTTACCTCACCTCTCCCTTACCTCACCGCTCCCTTACCTCACCTCTCCCTTACCTCACCTCTCCCTGACATCACCTCTCCCTTACCTCACCTCTCCCTGACATCACCTCTCCCTGACCTCACCTCTCCCTTACCTCACCTCTCCCTTACCTCACCTCTCCCTGACTTCACCTCTCCCTGACCTCACCTCTCCCTGACCTCACCTCTCCCTGACTTCACCTCTCCCTCACCTCACCTCTCCCTTACCTCACCTCACCTCTCCCTTACCTCACCTCTCCCTTACCTCACCTCACCTCTCCCTTACCTCACCTCTCCCTTACCTCACCTCTCCCTGACATCACCTCTCCCTTACCTCACCTCTCCCTGACATCACCTCTCCCTGACCTCACCTCTCCCTTACCTCACCTCTCCCTTACCTCACCTCTCCCTGACTTCACCTCTCCCTGACCTCACCTCTCCCTTACCTCACCTCTCCCTGACTTCACCTCTCCCTTACCTCACCTCTCCCTTACCTCACCTCTCCCTTACCTCACCTCTCCCTTACCTCACCTCTCCCTCACCTCACCTCTCCCTTACCTCACCTCACCTCTCCCTTACCTCACCTCTCCCTCACCTCTCCCTTACCTCACCTCACCTCTCCCTTACCTCACCTCACCTCTCCCTTACCTCACCTCTCCCTTACCTCACCTCTCCCTTACCTCACCTCTCCCTTACCTCACCTCACCTCTCCCTTACCTCACCTCGTCATCTCACATCTCCAAGTCTTTATTGCTACTGCTAAGATTATATCACTACCCACTGCCACCACTACCTACTTTTTTCATCACCACCTACTTCCTTCATCACTACCTACTTCCTTCACCACCACCACCTACTTCCTTCACCACCTACTTCCTTCACCACCACCACCTACTTCCTTCACCACCACCACCTACTTCCTTCATCACTACCTTCTTCCTTTCACCACCACCACCGTCGCCGCCGCACGTTGGCGATAAGAACATAAGAAAATAAGGAGTCTGCAATAGGCCGGTTGGCCTGTGCATGGCAGCTCCTGTCGAGAGTTACTACCACTCTCTATCATCCATGAATCTATCCAGCCTCCTTTTGAAACTTTCCAGAGTTCCAGCACTTGCTATAAAGTTGCTAAGCTTGTTCCACTCGTCCACCACCCTATTTGTGAACCAGTTTCTTCCTATCTCCCTCCTAAACCTAAACTTATCCAACTTGAATCCGTTGCTCCGAGTCCTATCCTGCTCGGATATTATAAGAACTTTATCTATATCCCCTTTATTGATTCCTTTCACCTACTTAAATACTTCTATCATATCTCCCCGCACTCTTCGTCTTTCTAGGGAATGCAAGTTACGTTTCTTTAATCTATCCTGATATGGAAGGTTTCTAAGTCCCGGAATCATTTTTGTCATTCTTCGCTGCACCGACTCTAGTGAATTTATATCCATTCTATAATAGGGGCACCAGAACTGAACCGCATAATCGATGTGCGGCCTGACTAGCGCAAGATATAGTTGCAATAAGACCTCTGCACTCTTGTTACTTACACTTCTAGATATAAAACCCAATACTCTGTTTGCCTTATTTCGAACATTAACGCACTGTTTTCTAGGCCGTAGGTCCGGGCTTACAGGTGATGGAATAAGAACTAGGAAAAATGTTGGTTAGGTTAGGTTTTTATGTTGCTGGTCGTGTGTGTGTGTGTGTGTGTGTGTGGCAGAAATCAGACGGAGAAATATTATAACCAGGTAGACTTAGAGAGAGAGAGAGAGAGAGAGAGAGAGAGAGAGAGAGAGAGAGAGAGAGTATAATGTGGTAGTTAGTTTACATGTCTGTCTGACTCCTTCCTGCCTTCTCTTATTACCACATTCTTCCCTTAATCTCTTTTATTATCCATTACTCAATTCTCGTTTTCCTTCGGTTTATATTCATTATCTCTTTCGTTTACTCTTATCGTCATTGTTATCATTCCTCGTCTTTCAATCTTTTTTGTATTAATTATTTTCGTCCCATTTCATAATCAAGTCAGGTAAGGAAGGTAAATTATTGTAAATTATCTTAACGTAAAGTACAAATACATCTTCTTTCGTCTTTACCTTCTCTTGGATGTTTTTTTTATTGGAAATTTTGTCCCATTCCTCTTTCGTCTTTTTATTATCCCTTTCTTTCTATTTTCTTGTTCTTCTTCTTCCACTTCTATTCTCCTGTTATTTCCCTGTGTGTTCCATATCTATGCATTTTTACCCTCCCCCCCCTCCCCCCTTTGTTTTTTCCCTCTCTCTTCTCTTTGATGTCTTCCTTCCTTCCATCCCTCTCCTTTTGTTGTCTATTCTCCATTCCAATTACCCTTTTATCCGCCGTGTCGTTTCCCTGCCAATTTAACTAGCTTCCCTATCTTTCATCTTCTTGGTTATTACATTTACTCATAGTCTCTCCTTCCTGCCTGTTCCATGTTCTTCCCTATCCTATTCCTTCTATACTACCCTTCCATTTCCATTCCTCAATTGCCGCTACTTCCCTTCCATCTTTCCCTGCCTGTTCCACTAGTTTCCTCCCGACCTTCTATCCCTCTCATCACTGTTCCATCCCCACTTCTCTCAGTTCCCACTTCTTTCACTCCCTTCCTGTTACGTGCCCTTTCCTCTCACGTCCCTGGCCTATCCTCTAGTGGTGGGCAGACAGGGGCGGGGAGGCAGGGAAGACGGGAGGGGCGGCAGGGTAGGGGAAGGCAGGGGAAGGGAGGGGAAGCCGGGGAGTTCAGCTTCGGAGGCCCAGTTTTTTCCTTTTTCCTAGTAACGGGGTAGCTAGCTGCACCATCGCCCTCCGTTATGTTCCCGGTGACTGGTCAAATGGTGTGGCTCCAGTCCCTAATAGGCCTCCATCCTGATAGACTCCAGTTGTTATAGGCTTATGACATAATGAATTTTAGCTCTGATGGTCCCCCAGTCAGATCAGGTTAAGTTAAGTTAAGTTAGGTTAGGTTTGGTTAGGTTAGGTTAGGTTTGGTTTGGTTTGGTTTGGTTAGGTTAGGTTAGGTTTGGTTAGGTTCTCTCTTGCTACATCACGTTTAATTATCCTCATATATATATATATATTTTATTCTCTTAAGTTATTTTCGTGAGGTAATGTTTGTCTGTGTGTTGACCCAACCACTTGCCGTGTACCAGGGACGAGTGAGGGCGAGTAGTGGCTACTCCTGGGAATGTAAACACCACAGGGGGGGTATGAATATTTCTCAATGGTTTTAATGTTGACTGAAGTACATGTTTGTTACGTAGAAGAGCTTATTGTTCGTAGTAGGAGAGAGAGAGAGAGGGAGAGGGTGTTGGTCCGTCCGTCCTTATGTCTTGGTCTGGGGGGTACAGCCACATTGTTGCTTCTCCAAATATACAAACTGTTGGTATTATCACCCGGCCAGCCTGAAGAATTAATGTCCTCCCCGCCTCTCCCCGCTGAAACAAGGCTGACTGGTCCACGTGAAGAATAGCCACCTCAGCATATACCACCTCATGATTAACCACCCTATGATTAACCAACCCTAACGCTAATGCTTACTTAACCCACCAAAGCCTCCCTTCCTTTCCTCTTTAGGTTGCATTAGTGTTTTATTCTTCAGGTGAAATAAGCCTGGGTGCTTAATCTTCACGTTATATTCAGCTGTCTGGATACTCTTTGTTGAGGAAATTTACCAAACTTCCGTGATTGGCTGTATGTGATTGTTGGTTTGTTAGATATTCAGTGTGTTTAGTCTTAGCGATTTCCAGGTCTTTGTTATTGCGGATTTCAGTTTTCAGAAAGGGTTGGGGTTCTCTTTAACACGGTGTTCGGGGCTTTAAAGGAGACAGTAGCTCTCTTTACACCGAGTTATGAGCTTTTAAAATAGGTCAAAGACGCATTGGACCACGGGGAAGACGTAATTAATATCATATGTGTAACTGAAGAGAGATAGTCTATTGCCAGCCTGTGAAATATGTATTGAGGTGCCAGAAGTTTGTGGTGATGTACTGTGTGTGTGTAGAGTGTATGCAAGGTCTGTGTATAGCCTCTAGCCACGACGAGCCTACAGCGTTATGAACTAAGTGTGTGTATAGGAAGTTATAGTAGTACCTTCCTGAGATAGTGTGGTGTGGTGGAGAACGTGCCTGGTGGTCGGCCGTCTGAACCAGAATTGTGGTTTTAGAGGTAATATTGTGGATCACCTGAAGAAATAAACACTGGCCAGTTTCTCGTGTGTGTGTGTGTGTGTGTGTGTGTGTGTGTGTGTGTGTGTGTGTCAAGACTCCAGTAAGAGCAGTGAAGGTGGTGTAAAACTTGTGAAGCATGAAACTTAAAACTTAATGTTTGAGAAAGTTTCCCTGGCGCTGTCCTTCAAGAATATGATCAGGGATTCTGCTGTGGTCCCTGGCTGCAGAGGGCGGGCGGGAGGGAGGGAGGGCGGGGCTGAGTGTACCTTGGAAAGTTAAATCCAAGTAGTTCATACCAGCAGAATTTTATACCTGTGGATAATCTGAGATAGTCCTTAGTTTCAATCTCTCTCTCTGTCTCTTTTATTCTATCTTTATCATGTTTTAACCTCTCTTCTCTTTCTGTCCCTCTCTTATTTATTCTTTGTTTATTTACCATATTAATTTTAGATGAAAGTGTCTCATAAGCTACGAACGTTCTTGTTAATAATCGGAATGTGAGAATATATATTTGTGTATATAATTGTATTACGCGTCCATAAGGTCATTTGTTGTAAATAATTTAATGTTAAACGTATTAGAATTTCAAGGGATTTACCTCAGTGATTTACCTGTCCTGGATTTAAGCTCTGTCGGCCATGATTAATTAATGCGTTTGATGCACTAATGTATTTTTGTAAGTGAGACACAATTACTGAGATAGTTTTTATTTAGCGTGGCTGTTAATGCTTCTGGAGAGAGAGAGAGAGAGAGAGAGAGAGAGAGAGAGAGAGAGAGAGAGATATTTCATGTATTTTGTATAACCCCGTCCTAACTACCTCGAGTAATTATGGGTGTACTTTATTCCCCGTAGTAATGTAAACCGCGTAAACAGCCCAGTAATTTCAGAAACTACTCCTGCTGGATGTAATGGGAGGAATTTTTTCACCATTGTCTGTGTGAAGGAAGGTATTTTCATTAAGTTGGATGGTGGGGGGGAGGGGGATGCTCAAGACGATGGGAATTTTTATTTTCGAGGATGGAATTAGGGAGTTACCTTAAGTGGAATATTGAATGTGTGTGTGTGTGTGTGTGTGTGTGTGTGTTGAGTAGTCTGAGGAGGAGGCAAAACACCATAATAATAATGATTATATAATACTAATAATAACACCAATAGCTTAGCACATCTGGGGTAATGAATACACTCGCATCAGGGAGAGTTTTGAGCAGTAGGGAACGGAAAGTCACGGATTCATTGATACTCGTGTTCGTAAAGGAGTGGTTTGTAACTCGTAAATACAGTGTGTAATGGACAGCGGTGAGGCAATCATACACAGGTGGGTCGTTTAATAATAACCAAGGTGTGTGTGCTTCGTGCTGGTCTGATTCGAGTGGTGTGTCATTCGTGAGCTGAGATTCGATGCTCCACACACTCAAGGTCGTTCGTTACCAAATGGATTGGTGATTTGAGGTGAAGCGTTGATTTAGTTTTATGGGTCTAATTCTTCTTCATTTTTTTCTTCTTATTTATGTTTTATTTTCCTTATTTCTTTGTTGTTTTGTTGTGATTGTGTTATTCTTTCATTCCCTTATTGTGTCCTTCAGATATACTGTTGATCATTGATGTAAACACACACACACACACACACACACACACACACACACACACACACATATTTGCTACATAGAGAAGGATGGGGTGAGGGAGGGACAAGGTAAAAGGGACAGAGAGAGAGAGAGGAGTTAGATGGCCGTCTTCATCAGCGGCAGGAAATTAAGAGGGATGTAGGAGGGGACTTTTGCCCTCTTCTTTTTTTCCCAAGCCCTCTCAACGCCCTGCCATCCCTCACGCCCCCCCCCCCCCCATATCACCTCTCTCTCATCCCTTCTTCCTCTTAGTTATCCCTCCTATTTATCTCCCTTATTCTTCCCCTCACTTCTCTCTCACACACACACACACTAGTCACACCCATTCTTCCTAGTAATATGCTCTCTCTCTCTCTCTCTCTCTCTCTCTCTCTCTCTCTCTCTCTCTCTCTCTCTCTCTCTCTCTCTCTCTCTCTCTCTCTCTCTCCTTTGCATCATACTCAACTGTCACTTTCCCTTTCCCTCCTATCTCTTCGTTTCTTCCGGTTCCGTCTTGTCATGCCTTCTATTATTATTATTATTATTATTTTATTTTTTAGTGTGTGTGTGTGTGTGTGTGTGTGTGTGTGTGTGTGTGTGTCAGGAGAAGCAGCGTGACGGTCACTAGACGTCCCATATCATGTGGTTAAAGGGAGGTATGTCCTGTCTTGTGTACAGGGGAGGAGCAACGAGGAGGGATAGTAGGGGGAGTAAGGGTGATGTAGGGGGAGTTAGGGTGATGTAGGGGGAGTTAGGGTGATGTGCGGGGAGTTAGGGTGATGTAGGGAGAGTTAGGGTGACGTGCGGGAGTAATGGTGAAGCGGGAGGAGGGAGTTAGGGAGTGATCCAAGGTGTGGGGGAAGGGGGGGCCTGGGTTGAAGTTGATCCTGATGGAGGAGGTGTGAGGGTTAACGCGCCCGGTGGACACACTGGGCGGAGGTTGAGAGAGAGAGAGAGAGAGAGAGAGAGAGAGAGAGAGAGAGAGAGAGAGAGAGAGAGCACTTAATATGCAGAAATAATCCCGATTCTACTGTAAACATTTGAAAGATAGGACGTGTTTACACTATTTTCCTAAGTTCGTTCAAGTGTATCCATCTTTACGTAAATACCGTGTATGATAAGAGAGCTTTTAACGCACCACAACCTCCGTAAAACTACTACAGTGGTGATGTGTGACGCTTAACCTGACCTGACCTGACCTAACCTAACCTAGTCATCCACATCATGACCTCGGAGGTGAAGTGGCTTGCTGGATACTGCTGCCCTGCCGATCACATAGGATGGAAAAACCTCACCTACCCTATCCTACATTGGGGGGGGGGGGGACTTCTTAAGGACTGGAGACTCTCCGTTTGGTTTAATTTTGTGGCCGGTAATGTTACGGAGAGGATGTGTGGCGTGGTGGTGGGTGTAACTGTGCCGCTGGAGGAGCTCTCATTGTTGGCGAACTACTTGTTGAGGTGGCGAATACGGGCTCGTTATCTCCTGCTGAGGGGGGGGGGTGTAGGAATTGTGTGGGTGGGAGTTGTTGTGTGTGTGGATGGGAGTGGGTGTTGTGTGGGTAGGAGTGAATTTTCTGCGAGTGGGAATAAGGAGTTGTGTGTGTGTGTGTGGTGAAGACAAAACGCGTCGGATGATTGAATCGGATGAGGGAGGATGACACGGGGATGAGTAGGATGAGTTGTGACGGGAGAGCTGTACGGGTCGAGGCGGGGCAGGACAAGAAGCTGGGGCGGGGGAGGATAGGATAGGGGCGTGACGCATACACTGCCAGTCCGCTCTCCACTTGGTGTTGCTGGGAGCTCGGGGTCTGGTGGTGCCTCCTCTTCTTCCTCCTCCTCCTAATTCTCTTTCTCCTCTTCCTCCTGTCTGATGTTACTCCTTATTGCCTGTGGAATTTGATCTCTGTTGCTCTTTCTGTTGTGAGTTTCTCTTGTTTTCTGTTGCTGGTGATGCTCTTTTGTTTATACTGTTGTACTGTTGTTACTACTGTTACCTCCGCAGTGCTTACGTCTGTTGTTGGTGGCTCCTGACTACTACCGTTGTGGGTGTCGGTGGTGATATTGGTGGTGTTGGTGGTGATGTTGGTCGTGTTGGTGGTGATGTTGGTGGTGTTGGCGGTGGTGTTGGTGCAGCTGCAAGTAAGAGTAATTTTTGTGTTGCCGTACCAGTCTGCCCCCGTCAGTAGCTTCTTGTTCCTGATGGCATAGTTATTTATGGTCTCATCGTGATGAAGGACGGACACACACACACACACACACACACACACACACACACACACGAAATTGTACGCTGAGGTATTTCAAGTCATTTAGTTGACATACCCACACATAATACGTTCCGTCGTCCTTCACTACAGATATTTAATAATTACGGTTTTTCCGCTATATGGATAACCTAAAGTTCGGACGACACTCCAGCCGCACTGGCTAACCATTACTCCAGGTTCCCAAATACTGCTGGGTAGACGAAGGCAAATGGCGTTAAGACACATATACTTGGCGATGGTTTCACCCAGCCCGGGGATCGACCCTGAGGCCACTCGTTTGCTACGTGAGTATGCTGGTCACTTTTTCACAGGTCGCTCACGGACATCTGCCGCTGTAAACTAAAACACACACACAGAGACATTTACATGCCTGCAGTTATATATACAGAAGTACACGGTTCATCAATTAATTATACACACGTCTTTTGCAGTTAAACAAAAATACATACACAGCATTGTCAGTTTCGCGATTCACACACGTATGTTTCTAGTTGGTCAGCTCACACAGGTGCCTCCACCGTAAAATATATACTGTACATAGACATTTGGAATTGTTTTTTTTATATATATATGATAGGTTTTACCCCATGAATTATCACAATGGTTGGTTACTGTACGGGTGACCAATTACCATATACATCAATTACCAGTGTCATGAGGAACGCTCGCCCTAAATAACCCACTGGGATATATAGAACTTAAATGGCATAGTTGGTGATTATCATTTGTATTACGTATGAGCTTTTGGTGTCGTTATCGTCTCTTATACTTTGTTGTTCTTAATTGTTTTTGAGATTTTTTTTGTTTTCTTGATATTATTTATTTGTTTATTTCATACCCTTTTTTTTTTTTGGTTACGATGAAATAAATTGTTGTTGTTTTTTATCAGTAGTTGTGCTTGGAGCTGCTTTATATAGCCTGATCTCTTGTGTGTTATGGTGGGTGAGGTTGGTTCAGCGACCTGTTGTGTACGATCCAATGTTGCTGTGCGTCATACTGAAGTTGTTGTCAAATTTTCTGTGCGTCCGGTCATACCAAATCCGTCGTGGGTTGAGCACTACTATCTGTAACACTCTCGCCTGGTCATGTTTTCCCGGCTTGTATAAAACTGATATTATTTATTTCGCCGGTGACGTCATTAACCTCCGGTGACGGCATTAACCACCGGTGACGGCATTAACCACCGGTGACGTCATTAATCAAACTGACTCACGTGACTCACAACAACCAGCGTCTGTTTAGTAACACCCCGAGTCTCTCTCTCTCTCTCGCCCAATTAAGATGTTTGCCCGAGCAATTTGGTTTCATTTGCGTTGGTTACCCAAGTGTATATACAGTGTGGGGGAGAGGGTTAATTGGTGCATTTAGCGGTGACGCCATGAGGGCAAGCTTGGGGCACTGAAGGTGTGACGTCACGGGGGGCAAGTTGTGACAGCTAGAGATCAGGTTAAGAAGGTGTGGTACTACGAGGGCAGGTGAAGAGGGTGTAGCGCCATGAGAGTAGGTCTGAGGGCAAGTGAAGAGGCTGGGCAACAAGTGGACCAGCCCTGAGTGTTGAGGAGGACGGGGGCTGTCTGGGTGGGGGCTGAAGTATGTATAAGAACATAAGAAAATAAGGAGTCTGCAATAGGCCGGTTGGCCTGTGCCTGGCAGCTCCTGTCGAGAGTTACTACCACTCTCTATCATCCATGAATCTATCTAGTCCCCTTTTAAAACTTTGCAGCGTTCCAGCACTTGCTATAAAGTTGCCAAGATTGTTCCACTCGTCCACCACCCTATTTGTGAACCAGTTCCTTCCTATCTCCCTCCTAAACCTAAACTTATCCAACTTGAATCCGTTGCCACGAGTCCTATCTTCTGTGTGTGTGTGTGTGTGTGTGTGTGTGTGTGTGTGTGTGTGTCTCACCTGTACCACAGGTCGAGTGTTCACGCCCGCTGACAGCTGGTTAACCTGACTAATGTGGCGATAAATGATGCCTCCTCGATCAAATAAATTATTATTAATCACCGGCGTTGTCATCCCTTCCTCCTTCGCTCTCAACGCCGTCACCACCACACTCAACGCCGCCTCTACCTCTGTCTGGGTGTAACTGAGTAGTGCCCGACAGCATCAAAGGAGAGGAAATAAGAGGCTCTGAAGATGGACCCGATCTTCCTCTCTACCCCACCCACTCTCTCTACCCCACCCACTCTCTTTCTACCCCACCCACTCTCTTTCTATCCCACCCACTCTCTCTCTACCCCACCCACTCTCTCTACCCCACCCACTCTCTCTCTACCCCACCCACTCTCTGTACCCCACCCACTCTCTTTCTACCCCACCCACTCTCTTTCTACCCCACCCACTCTCTTTCTACCCCACCCACTCTCTCTACCCCACCCACTCTCTCTACCCACTGCCACTTGTACTATCACATACGAGGGCACCGACCACCACCGCCCGTCTGTTACCATCACCACTACTACTTTACTATTGCCATGTACTTACAGACCAGTGTAAATGCTCCCACAGTGATGACGTGTGTGTGTGGACCGGTCTAGCCCCACGCATCTCTCTCTTCTCTTCCTGTGGTTGTTGCCCTCTGGTACCCCGCAGCTGAGGCCTCTCTCTCTCTCTCTCTCTCTCTCTCTCTCTCTCTCTCTCTCTCTCTCTCTCTCATATTTCGTTTTTTTCTTTCTCCTTTTTTTCAATTTTTATTATGTCTTCTTTTAAACCATTCTTTTCTTTACTGTTATTTTCCTCCTCCCCCCCTTCTCTCCTCCTCCTCCTCCTCCTCCTAGTATTTACATATCATAAGGTGTTACCACAGTTAAGAGTTCTCCACGTGACGTATAAGCAAACAAAAAAACACGCAATAAACATTTATATGATCTTTTGTGTAAATAAATGCTATGTAAACATTGGTCTAAATATATGTTAATAGTATAAACATTGTATAAACACGTGGGTTGTAACAGTCAAAGAACGTTACGTCATGTGTTACTGAAGACTATTGTGACATCACCATCGTGTCACGTTACAATATACAAAATTGTTTTAAGAAAATATACATACAGTATACATATAGATAAATGAAATGTATACTGTAGCCATATACAGTATAAGCGAGAACCGGGTTTGTTTTTCTGTCGTCTTGGTGTCTCCGGTCGACTCTTTCCTCCGTCCGTCCGTCCGTCTCACGTCCGTCAACCATTCCAGAGAGGGATAGTACAGTAGGTGTTTGTGTGTGTGTGTGTGTTTGTTTATATTGTAATATGAGTCTTGTTGGTTTATTTATTTATTTTTTTTACTTCGTCTTTTTAATATTAGAAAATGTATGAGATAATTATTATTGTTGTTCAGAAAAGAGTTTTGAAGCTGCGTTTGTTCATATGTTTGGGGCTGAGTTAATATAATTATTCTAGTGATAATAACAACGACAATGAGAGGGGTAGAAAGTAGATAATAAGGTTATTGATGGGAGGAAGTAGAAAGTAATTTAGTAGTTGAGGTAGAAAGTGTAGTAGTGAAGGATGCGGCAGAAATAGCCTGGGATATAGGTTGGGGGGGCGTGTGGTAGTGAGTTACTCTTAGGTACTGTTGTAGATGGTCCCTGCTACGTGTGTGTGTGTGTGTGTGTGTTTATCTGTGTGTATCTTTATTTGTGTGTGTTTGTGCATCTGGTTGGACTGTTTGACTTGTTAAACAGTATCATCTTGCATAATTTTAAATATTATTATTATTTTTATTATTATTATTATTTACAGGAATAATTACAATTTTTAACTCTTGATATATAACTTTTATGTTCATTTAGAAGACCTACATTAATACTTGTTTTGCAGCTGCGGCCTTTATTGTAGTTGACGTTTGTTGTAACACACGTGTAGTATTGTAAACAGAGCCCACGGTAGCGCAGGGTTGATATATCCACCTTGGGTATCGTACAGTAAGTCACTGGGCTATCGTACCGTAAATCACTCATCGTACCTGTATTAATAAGCTGAACCAACTCCCGCCGGTGCTGAGGAAACAAACACTTGATCGCCATTGTTTATTTGTCTTAGTTTTTTTGCTACACTGGAGGATGAGAGAAAAGCGGAACATTTACCACTTTGTTGATAGTGATAAAGAGATGGAACTGAGAGCGTTAGTTTCCCGTGTCTGTGTACAAGTGAGGTGGTGGGTGATCGTAGTCTGTATATATATATATTTCTTGGGTGGAAATATAAGGGTATAAGTGGAAGGGTCGAAGTTTAATGCCGGGAAGAGATTATATTTTTCATGGGCCTGTAGTCGATGAGGCTTTGATGGTATGTGATGATTTGTGGGCACGACTGGACCCCATGTAGTACAACTTATGCATTCAAGGTCTAGTTACAGGTGCAGGGATTGTTTCACACTAGAAATTAACACCTGAGACTGATCCTGAGACATCTCGAGACTGATAGGACACTATTATCTCCTGCAGGATTTTGGAACGCCCACTGTGTCGTTACGGGCGTGTGGCGAGATTCCCAGAGGCTGATCTTGCTAATAGGATTGTGTCTAAATGTAATCTTATAGCCTGAGTAGATCAAGGTCACACATCAGGCAACCCAAGGAAGGTGTGTGTGTGTGTGTGTGTGTGTGTGTGTGTGTGTGTGTGTGTGTGAATCGCTCCCATCTAGGTGAATGATTATATTTTCTATTGTCTCAAAACTCAACCAAATGAATTAAATTTACTCGTTTACTTGTGTTGACGGTGAAGTACACACGTATGGTTGTGTGTGGAACAGAATTTATAAGAAGTTAATATCAATGTTTATTTCTGAAAGTCGTTGTTGATATAATATTGCCGTTTTTTTAATTAGGATATGAATCAAGTAGTACATATGGTTGGGGGCTTTGTCATCTCAGGCAGTTTATACAAGTAACCAAGTACAAGTCTTAAAGGTCGAGTACAAGTCTTACAGGTCGAGTACAAGTCTTACAGGTCGAGTACAAATCCACTACCTTACGGAACAAGTGACTTTTCGAGATTTAAAAAAAAAAAAAATTATGATTCATCTTATCAGCGGGATTTACAGACAAACCGTGTACAAAAAGTGGATTTACGCCAGACCACCAGGAATGGGTATACTGTATTGCTCAAGGACGATGACTTAGTGTGCTTATATCTGCTGTACTCCACCACCTCTGGCAGGTAACTCAATTGTAGCTTACCGGTGTAGCACAGGTGTGGGAGGGGGGTGGGGGGGGGCTCGTGTTTGTTTGTATTACGGGATGATGATAATTTTTGGGTGGTGGTGATGGTGATGTTATTGGTGGTGATATTGGTGGTGGCGATGGTTGTGCTACAGTATTGGATGGTGATAATGGTGGTGGTGATAGTAGGTTAGGGTGGGAGGTGTTTGTAGTAGGTGAGAGATAGTGGGTGGAGGGTGTGGTCGGGTGGTAGAGGGTGTGGCAGCAGGTGGGGAGGGTAGGGCAGGTACAGGTGCTAGGTTATAAAACTCTACTTGATGAGCCACACAGGTGTAAACATTGACGCTGGTTCTTGTCCCGGCTAACAGTGTGTGTGTGTGTGTGTGTGTGTGTGTGTGTGTGTAATAATAATAATAAAAATCATCATCATCCCGAGTAATACTCTACTGAGGCATCGCCATGGTGGAAGACTATAGTACTGGACTAAGAGAAGCATTTTCCGGTGTAAACATTTGATGGTTCACCTTTATGACCACATCCCACCACTACCCCCACCATCACCACACCCACCACTACCACACTTACCCACTACCACCACCCACCACTACCCCCACCATTACCACACCCACCACTACCACACTTACCCACTACCACCACCCACCCCTACACCCCACCACCAAGTGTACCTCCTCCAATCTTTCACCACAACCACCTACAACAGTTCATTTGTTCCATTGGCTACGTTATGTGGACTGCCAAGGATCAAGTTTACGGTTCAAATACAAACCTTTTCTCGTTTGTTTGGCGTGGGGATATGTTACCAAAGATGCTGTTAAGTTCAGAATTGGGGTGGGGGGTGGTTTGGTTGGGGGGGAGGGGAGGAGTTAAGTTGGGGGAAAAGTGGTTAAGTTTAGAATTGGGGGAGGTGGGAGGAAGTGTAAATAAATGGCGTGTCGAGTGCACAGTGCATCTTCCACTGCTAATTGCAACCTTTAGTGTGCAGTGTGAGGGTGGGGGGAAGGGGTAAGCTTGCATCACGGCATAAATCATGGTGGGGCCAGACACGTCACAGGTGAGAAACGCCCAGGGTGGCACAAGCCCACCAGCATTAAGGCTTAAGTGTCCGGCTTTACCTGAGCTCACCTGCCACCTATACCTGGATTTTTTATTTCCTGTCCGCTTGGTTGCATTATCTCTCTCTCTCTCTCTCTCTCTCTCTCTCTCTCTCTCTCTCTCTCTCTCTCTCTCTCTCTCTCTCTCGTGCATACAAATTCATTCTCTGTCAAACATACTCATATGCAATCCATCAGCTCACACACACACACACACACACACACACACACAGAGGAAGCAGCTGTGGGATTCACCTAGACACAGGGTGTGTCTAGGTGTGTGTCATTTGGTCTATAGGAGAGAACATACTTGTTATTCAGGTCACTGTGCTAGGCTGCCGATGTTCCACGAGATGTATGTATGTATGTATGTATTTATGTATGTATGTATGTATGTATTTATGTATTTATGTATGTATGTATGTATGTATGTGTATTTTTGTATGTAGACAGGTTCAGAAATATCAGAAAAGCGCACAGACACGTATACAAAGAATGTAAATGAAAATGCTGTTTGTGTTTGTTTGTTTTAAAAGAATTTGTAACGTGACACGCCAGGCAGGTAGTAATGCTGTATCAGGGTTGTATTATAAGTTGTAGCCTCAGTGACAGTGTGAAGGTCAGGTCAGGTTAGGTTAGGTTAGGTTAGGTTCTTCCCGGTGTTTGAGTTACCGAAATGTTGCGTATTGTTTTGTGTTCTGTGTTTCATGTTGTCTCTATGTTTGTTTATCTGTACCATTTTCGATATGTTGTATTTTATTCTTGTTTTATTTTTTTGGTTTATATAAAGTTTACTATGTGTTTTGTGTTCATATACAGTGTGTGTGTGTGTGTGTGTGTGTGTGTGTGTGTGTGTGTGTGTGTGTGTGTGTTTTGCGTTTATATACAGTGTGTGTAATAATAATAATAATAATAATAATAATAATTAACGGTTTATTGAAAGAGCTTGGCAGCCAGAAGGCTGAAAATATACAGTTACATATTTGGGGAATGGGTTACGAATTACAAATAATATACAAGTAACATAAGTGACACAAATAAGACATATAATAACTAGATGGGGAAAAGCTCAAACTACAGTTCATTTCAACATAGTGACAGTGTTACAGTATTACAAGTTATTGATAATTTTTACAATGGTTGGGACTGGGCTGTTCTTATAGCGATCAGTTCGTGCACGTATGGGCTGGATGCGGTTGTGGTGTCGCACAGCAATTCTCGGACAAGGGATCTCAGGTGGTAGTAGGAGCCGGTGTCGGGGATGGTGTAGAAGCTTCTTACCAAATTTGCAGATGAGGTCGTGGTGATGGTCAGTGAGAGTCGAAAGGGTCAGTGTGTTGAGCGCTTCTTGATATGTGGAGTAGGAGGGGGAGAGAATAATCTTGCATGCCCTCTTTTGCACTTTTTCTAGGTGTTTACGTTGTGTGGCATTCAGGGAGGAAGACCAGGTGGGGGAGGCATAGGTGAGCTTGGGAAGTATGAATGTTGTGTAAACACTGAGGAGCTCGTGTGCAGGAACTCCGAGGGACTTGAGTCGGCGGAGGAGGTGGAGACGGAAACTGGAGGATTTGACAACTTCATTGACGTGTGGTTTCCAATTTAGTTTGTTGTCTATGGTGACGCCGAGGAGCTTCGTGGAATCTACAACCTGGAGTGTGTTCGGACCTAGAGTAATGGAAGGAGGTGGGACAATGTCGGAGGAGAGGTTGATGTGCATAACCATGGTCTTGGTATGGTTGATGGTGACATGGTTGTTGGTGGCCCAGTTTTGGAGACTGTTCAATAAATCCTGAAGGGCGGTATAGTTGGGAGCAGAATTGTTGACGCTGATCCCAATGGTGGAGTCGTCGACATATTTCCAGCGAGCAGGGGTTTCTCTTAGGGCATCATTGATGAGCATAAGGAAGCAGAGTGGTCCCATCTTGGTGCCTTGGGGGACGCCACAGGTGAGTGACTGAGAGGTGGAGACAGCCCCTCGGAAGCGTACAGCTTGGCGTCGGTCACTGAGGAAGTCTGTAAGCCATGGTATGAGGCTTCTTCGAAGCCCGAGGTCAATAGCTTTGTTGATGATTATATTGTGGTCGACTAGGTCGAACGCTTTAGTGAAATCAATGAAGGCGACAGCTACAGACGTTTTTCGTTTCTCGAGATGGCGGTATATGTAATCGAGAAAGCTGACAAGACAGTGAGTGGTGGAGGAAGTTTTCATGTTGCCAAATTGCTGAGGGTCTACGACTCCTGCAATATCAGCATAAGCCCAGTCGAACACAAAACTTTCACAGATTAGGCTGGGTATTGGGGTGATTGCAATAGGTCGTAGCTGATTTAAGGATTGTGGGCTGGTTGACTTGGGCACTGGTGATACATAAGAGGTTTTCCAGTCAGCTGGGCATCTGGCTTGACTGAGAGAAGCATTGATGATGGAGCAGAGGGGTTTAGCAAGCTCCGGGGAGAACTCCTTGAAGAGTTTCATTGGTAAGTCAATGGGGGTGGTAGAGCGTTTTAATTTTAGTTTGTCCAGGCGTTTTGCTACGTCAAATTCTTCTACTAAGTCAGTGGGAAGGGGGGCTGGTAGGTAAGCAGGGAGAGTGGTTGTGTCAAGCCGTGGGAGCGTCTGGCATATAGTAGCGAAATGGTTATTTGTTTGCTCAGCTGCGTCAACACTAGTGAGATGGCTAAGGAAGGGGAGGTGGTGTGTCTTATTGTTTAGTCCACAGAGTTCTTTAAGCTTACCATACCATTGACTGATGTTGGTCTGCTTCAGGTGTTGTAATTTGGTTGGGTAGTGGGACTTCTTTGCAGTGCGTATTTCGCGGATGACTCGGTTGCGAAGTGACCTGTAGCGGATGTGGTCATTGAGATGAAAGGCTCTGTCTCTCTGTTGCATAAGTCTTTTGATCCGAGGTGTGATCCAGGGCAAGTCAGCTGGGTGAGATCTGACGGACTTCTCGGGGAAGAAGTGGTGGTGAGCTTGCGTGGTGGTGTTGGTATAATTTATCCATTTGGTTTCCACGTCATCCACGCTAAGTACTTCAGTCCAGGGATGGTGAACTATCCACTGCCCGAATAGGCGCACTGCAGAGTCAGTAATCGGCCTGTAGGTCTTGATGTAGGGTCTCTGTACTTGAGTGGGAGTGGCAGCTGGGGACCAGAGCACTGATAAGTGTGTGCTACACCCGATAGGAGGCATTGGTTGAGGTGGTTGGTACTGGTCCGCTAAGTCAGTTAAGATAAGGTCAAGGGTATTTTGACCGTGTGTGGGGAAGGTCACAACTTGTGATAGTGATAGCTGGTCCTGGATATCAGTGGTGTCAATTTCATTTAAATCCCCACATAATACTAACTTGGCACATGGGTACCTAACTCTGAGGTGGTCTGAGGTGGTGATGAGATGATTGATAAGAGTGTCTCTGGTGGGTGATCGAGGCGGATGGTATGCCACACAGATTATAATGGAGGCGGTGTTGCGTGGGTGGGCCCGTAGCACGACACGTACCCATAATGCTTCCACATCTGCTGGGACTTGAACATCCAGGCGTGTGTGTGTGTGTGTGTGTGTCGTGTTTAAACCTTACTGCAGACGATTTATGGCCTATGACTGAACATATTTTAATAATAGTAATAATAATGTTAATAATAGTCAAGATTTACTCTTATTTTTAAAGATATTTTTTCATCTTCTAATGTATAAATTTGTTTACGGGTAAGATGAGGCCGAGGTGAAGTGATCAAGTATACTGTAGGTGAGTGTACAGGTAGGTGACACCCCCCCCCCCTCCCTGCCCCATGCCCTATCTTCCATCAGCAGTGGTAACATTAACAACACCACCAATAATAATAACAACAATAACAATAATAACAACAACAACAACAATAACAATAATAACAACAACAACAACAACAACAGTATCACCACCAACAACAATTCCTATAACACCAACATCCCACCCAACCACCCACCCAACCACCTACCACCAGCAGCAACAGAAACAGGTGGTCTGTGAGTGTAGTATGGCAGCGGCGAGCATCGTACAAGGTTAACCCGTGGTGCGAGGCAAAGGTAAAAGCTATTCCCGTTATTTCTGGCCAGCAAGTCGTAAATTACAGCCGCCGACCCAGACGTTCCAGCACAAAGTTTTGGTTTCTCGTTCCTCCCCGAATGTATGTTTGGCCATTAGGTGGACTTGAGGTAGTTTGTTCGTCTTGTGTGTGGCAGCGAGGAGGGAGGGGGGGGGGGGGAGGTTGTGTGCGGTCACTAGTTGGGGGGGTGGGGGGTCTGGATCTGGCCTCCTTTTTCCTTCTCTTCCTTTCGTTTCCCTCTCTCTTTCCTTCCTCTTTCCTTGCTCCTCTTTCCCTCCCTTCCTCCTCTTTCCCTCCTTTCCTCTTTCCATCCCCTCCATCCATTATTTCCTCATTCCTTCCCTCCCTTATCTCCCCTATGTTATGATGCACTTGTTGACATCTTTGGAAACTCGGTTGCTTATGTTTCTATACCACTACCACCACCAACAACAACAACATTATCTATAACAGCATCACCATCATCGTCACCACCACCCCTCATCACCACCACCCCTCATCACCACCACCCCTCATCACCACCACCCCTCATCACCACCACCCTTCATCACCACCACCACCAACAACAATTCTTTATTTCGCCAGAGTCCGTTGTGTTGAGACTTAGAGCGAGTATCCTTAAACACACACACACACACACACACACACAATATTATTCTTCAGGTCACGTTTATTTTATTTCTTGTCCTATAACTTTATGCAGGGAGAACCTCAGTATCTTGTGTTCTTCTTCGTCCTTTTAGGTGGTGCTGTGTGAGGGGCCCCAGGTAATGCGTGGCAAGGCTCTCCATTAATAATTACACCACGTAATCCAGGTGAACTCCACAGCATAAAGTGTACGGGACAAGACTGTGGCGACGATGATAAGTGGATTGTGATTTCAGTGCCACGTTATTTGTGTGTGTGTGTGTGTGTGTGTGAGATAATGGGGGAAGATGGGGTGAGGGACCTCCTTCCTTGTGGCCGATAATCACGCGAAGGAACTTGAATATTTCTCCAGAATTATATTACGTGTTTTGCCACCGACAATATCCACAGTGGTGTTGAGTAATTTTCATAGGTAAATATAGACAGGTAGAAAACTAAAATACATATTACCTGTAAATTGGTTGCCACACAACGTCTCTATATTAGTGAAGGTCAAATTTGTCCACTTCCGATAGCTTTGTTTGATCGTGGAATTGTACAGACGAGAGAGGGAGGGTGGGTGAGGTGCGACAGTTCTTCTTGTTCTTCTTCTTCTCGACCATCATCCTGGAGTGTATGTGTGTTGGTTCACTCTTGAACTAGCATTGCGTCATATATTCCTTCGTATGACTTGACAATATCATTTCATGTTTACGTATGAAATTTCTATATTTTTTTACGCTTGTCATTTTGTTCAGCATGCATACATACATACATACACACCTACATATATTTATACATACATACATACATACATACGTACACGTGGTCATCTTATTCACCCTACGTACACGTCAACATAATATGATTACTTCGCCTCCGGTTTGAGAAAAGGGAAAGGTGACGTCAGCAGAATTTTATGACGTGGGACCATTTGAAGCTGAGGGTCCTCTTCCTCCTCCTCTTATTCTTCCCTTTTCTCCTCTTTCTCTTTTCTTCCCTATCCTCCTCCTCGTCCTCTTTCTCGTTTTCTCCTTTTCCTCTTCTTCCCTTTCTTCCTCCTCTTCCTCTGCTCACTCCTCCTCCTCTTCTGCTTCCCATTCCTCCCCCTCCTTCTCTTCCCGTTCCTCCTCTTCCTTTTCCTCCCCTTCTTCCCTCCTCTTCTCCCCTCTCCCCCTCTCTTCCTCCTCCACTTCTTTATCATAATAATTACCCCTAAGTACCCACACGCTCATAGTGCAATTGTTGTTTTTATATTTGAGTTTACTATTATTATCATTGGGTTGTTTTTGTAGTTAATATTGTTGTTATTAACTATTTAAGCCTTATAATGATACCAGAGGAGGAGTCTCATTGTATTCTAGTTTGGGAGCATTATGACTTACGATCTCAGTTGGCATCATAAATTAAACACATTATTTTTATTATTGTTATTATTTATTTTGTTGTTATTATTGATGTTATCAGTTAAATGTATCATAATAATCTTTGGAAAATATAATAGCCTATACGACCAGAGATAAATAAAGTTATCTTGAAATTATTATTATTATTGTTATTTATTGCTTATCTTATCAGTTAAGCTTGTAATTCCAACAGAAATATATCCCATTACATTTTTTTTTGGTATATATTTGACCGGAGGAAAATTGACCAGAAATAAAATAATCGGCAAGGAAATATTTCGGGGGTAGCGGACGAGGCTCGGGTCACACACACACATGCCTGCCTGCCTGCCTGCCTGCTGTTGGTTAATATAGTTTTCCCCGGTTTAACGTCAGCAGTGGGTTAAATGTTTTAGGTTTAAATGGTTTCTTCTTCATTTTATGGGGTTTTACGAGGTTGGGCTCTTTTTGCTGCGACAGTCGTGGGTGTTTCTTGATTTCTGTTTTCGTTTTTGTATTTTCCCAAGTGATATTGTCTTTTTAAGTTTTATTTCCATATTTGTGTTTTGTGTTTTTTTTATTGGGGGGGGGGGGTGAGTCTTACGTGTGTTTGTATGTTTGGTGGTATTTTTGTGTGTGTTTTGGGGGGCTCATTCATAATTGTGTTTGTATGATGGGTAAGATTATTGTGTTTTACTGATACCTGTTTTTTTTGTGTGTGGTTGGGTTAAGAATTTAAGTGTTTGGACAGACTGTGTGGTCGTTTTTTTTGTTTTTTGTTTCCAGGGTCACTCATAATTGTTTGAATTCTTGTGTGTGTTTTTTTTCTGTTTGTGTATGTTTGTTTGTTTCTTTGTGTAAGTCAGCTTAATTTTAATTGAAGTTCTGTTTCCTAGTATTCTGTACTGTGTATTTTGTCAACCCATAATCGTGTTTGTATGACTGTGAATCTCATTATCGTATGCATTCGTATTTCTTTGACTGTGTGTGTGTGTCTGTCTTTGTCTGTTTGTCTGTCTTTCTGTCTTACCGTTTGTCATCAGATCGCAAACTTAAGGAAAATGACATCAAACATACAACACCATAAAGGTGATATTTGTTTAATAGCTTCGTTGTAATGAATTTCAGATGGAACAGCGGGTTGGTCGTCCATACAGAACTCGGGTTAAACATACGGCGAATTACTATTGGTGGGGTAATTGTGTCGCTTTAAATACTGGCCGCGTTGAAATAATATTGTTTGATGGGTGTTTACAGCTGCTAATTGAAAGAGTTATTATGCGTTTTGTGTGAGGTATTCTGGCCATATATATATATCCTATGTATTTTTTTCTTGTTGTAGTACAGTGAACTTTATCGGTTGTGTGGGGGGGGGGGGGGGGGGTGAGGTGTGCGTATTGTGGGTGTGTGGAGGGGACGTACTCTACAGCCCCCCCCACACACCCACCGAAAATAGTATAATTTATCTTTCGTCTTTACAATATTAATCGCTGGATGAAATACATTGATACATTTACCAGTGTATCGTTGTATGTTGGTATGCCAGCTCCCCATACACTTATATACACAGTCGAGGAATTTCTATAATGCTTGCAGGAATAAAACTTGAGTTACTGGTTGTTGTAAAATTCTGGCAGCAGTGTGTGTGTGTACGAAAGTGTTACCGGATAATTTGATTCACGTAGTTTATACCAATACCTGTGGCTGACTGTTACAACCATTCAGGAACTATAGTGGACTAACACCGCTCACAACACCACGAACAGCATCGATCCCTGCATGAGTAACGATACTTTATGGGGAGGTAGTGTGTGTGTGTGTGTGTGTACGCGCGTGCACGCGCGTGCTTGTTTGAGCTTGACGAGGATGGAGGTTGATGTGGGTGAGAGAGAGAGAGAGAGAGAGAGGGGATCCCGTTCATGATATTGTATTCTGCTCTTGTGAGGGATCCATAACCAACTGTGACCTCCCACACGCCTTTCCTCCCTCCTCCCCCCTTTGCGCTCTTCCTCCTCCCCTTCCTCTCTTCCTCCTCCCCTTCCTCTCTTCCTCCTTCCCCTCCTCTTTTCCTCTCTTCCTCCATCTCGTCTTCCCCTTCCTCTCTCCCTCTCCCCCTCCCTCCTTCACCCCCACCGCTTAACTTATTATGCTTATGTGTGTGTGAGTGTGCATGGCCGCGTAATGAGACCGTTTACCGCGTTAATTATGCTCGTTTAGCCGTCAACTTGACTCTATACCTCAGTAACTTGGTCAGGACAGCTGTACCCGAGCTCCCGCAAGAACTCTTTAAATGTATTTGGTGAGATTAGGGTAAGTTAGGTTAGGTTAGGGGGAGATATGAACCAAGATCGACAGACATGGATGTTATATACTCTCTCTCTCTCTCTCTCTCTCTCTCTCTCTCTCTCTCTCTCTCTCACTAATTCTCTCTTAACTTTTTACACCTCGGGCTAACGTGTTCAATTTTACAACGATGGTCCTTTACATATCACTGGTGCTCGGTGTTATGTTTAGCTCTGACCTTTACTGCACACACACACACACACACAGACACAGGTACACACAATAGACCTCCATCTTGTGAGTTAACTGGGATGTGTCTCTTCCCCCTGTGTGGGTATGACTATTTTTTTTTCCTGATTCGTAAGTTTCTGCGAGAGTTGGGTTGTATCTCTCTATCAGCCTATTTTATTATGCGTTCCTGTGTGTGTGTGTGTGTGTGTGTGTGTGTGTGTGTGTGTGTGTGTGTGTGTGTGTCCCCCAGAGAGAACCACAGGGCTTTGGTCGTTCATAGATGGTCTGGGTTCGAAAAATAAAAGACCCACTGACCTATAAAATTGTTCGGTATTGCCTCGGTAAATTCTTCTGAGTGGACGGGCGATTAGCTGCCGAGGAGGAAGAGGAAGGGTGGATGTGGGTCTCTGCTGCTGCTGTTGTTGTTGAGAAACGAAAATTGACTTCTGATGGTAAAACAAAATCCGATAAACTTTCTTGTTTTTTTTCGTTTTTTTTTTTTGTTTTTTTTTTGTGACAATAATAAATCATATGTAGCATCGTGTTCATTTATGCGGGGTTTTATAGTAATAGAATGTGGATATTACTCCCTCCCCCTTCACACCCTTCCCCCTCCCCCCTCACCCCTCCCCCTCACCCCCCCCCCTCCCGGAAAGAAATGTTGACAAGACGCAGGTGATGGAGGGAGAAGCCTAAGATAACAGTAATGTGTGGGCGTGGAAGCCTTCATCATTACACCACAAGCCACAAGGGATGCCACCATATCCAATATCATGCAAATCTCATCTCTGCACGGGAGGCTCTCAATTTGTGTGCCGACGGAGGTGGTGTGTTGTATGTGGTGTGGTGATGGTGGTGGATGGTAGTAGTGTGGTGGATGGTGGTGTTATGGTGTGTGTGTGTGTGTGTGTGTGTGTGTGTGTGTGTGTGTGTGTGTGTGTGGTTATTTAAGCTTGGCATCTTTATTGGCAAGATGGAGGTCCAATTTTGTCTAAGTACAGTAGTTCAGTCAGGTGGCGTAGACTGAAGAGGTCGCAAGGTGTGGGTGATGACTGATGAGTTCCCAAGACGTGGGTGATGAATGATGAGGTCACAAGGCGTGGGTGATGACAGATGAGGTCAAGAGGTCACAAGGCGTGGGTGATGATTGATGTTAGTCTCGAGGTCACAAATGTTGGTAGATAATCCTCCTCCGTAAATTAGGTGATTTGGAACATAATAGCGCAGGTGGGTTAGGTTAGGTTGAGTGGGAGGTGAGGGAGGCTGACAGGCCCTCTCCCGACACCTGTTACCCTCACCTGGCTTACCCTGATGAGCCTTGGTATACAGACATCATCTCTCTGTCTCAGTATTGTATTTCTCAGTATGTTCCTCCCACACTGTACCCAGGGAAGGTGAGTGGTGTGGAGTGTCGAAGGTGAGTAGTGTGGAGCGTCATCCTCATCAGTGGCGGAAACAGCTCGTTGTGGTTTAGGTCTCGACTCACCAATGTTGACAACGGATGCCTGTGGTCATTGTTATCGCCTGGCAGGACTTCGACCACACGAGAATTTGATGACGTAGTGCCGTAGCGGTTCACGACTCGGCCCTTCTTGGGATAGTGGTGGGGGTGAGGGGGGGGGGGAGCAGACCGGTGTGTGAGTGTAAAAGCAGTAAAGTTTGACACACACACACACACACACACACACACACATTCTCGTCCTCAAAAGAGAAATTATCCTCAGCATCAAATCATCTCTGTCATGATAATTCTTGATATGACTTAACTTACGATTACCAACTTCTGTCTTGAGAGAGAGAGAGAGAGAGAGAGAGAGAGAGAGAGAGTCCGTCGTAAACCAGTAATTCGTAAACAGTTCATCTCGCCTCTCGCTTTAATGAGCGAGTGAGTACATTTTTAGGACTTAATTTTATCAGTTCAGATCAAGCGTGGGAGAGGTTATTAATATTATTATTATTTTTATTATTATTATTATTAGTATTATTATTATTATTATTATTATTTTTGTTATTATTATTATTATTATTATTATTATTTTTGTTATTATTATTATTATATTCAACAACGATTTCATTTCCTTTCAACACATTTCATATAGATTCTCTTCGATAACATTTTAATCCGGTATAATAAAGTGTTCATTCTTCTCACCTGTCTCCTGTTTACCTCTTATCACCTCATGTCTTTGTTCGGATCCGCGTGGGACGGCTTTTGTTTAGGTTAAGTGGCCAATAGGTTTTGTTGCATTGTATCTTAAAAATCTCTGTTGGGACACAATTCGTCATGTGAAGTATGGTAGTGGGTTAGGTTAGGTTAGGGGGTTATTCTGAGGTTGTGATAGACACCCAGGAAAGGAATTGAATTAAAAAGCATGACCTTCGGATCACAATCATAGAGCCCATCAGATCACAATCATAGAACCTCTCAGATCACAATCATAGAGCCCATCAGATCACAATCATAGAGCCTCTCAGATCACAATCATAGAGTCCATCAGATCACAATCATAGAGCCCATCAGATCGCAATCATAGAACCTCTCAGATCACAATCATAGAGCCCATCAGATCACAATCATAGAGCCTCTCAGATCACAATCATAGAGTCCATCAGATCACAATCATAGAGCCCATCAGATCACAATCATAGAGTCCATCAGATCACAATCATAGAGCCCATCAGATCACAATCATAGAGCCCATCAGATCACAATCATAGAGCCCCTCAGATCACAATCATAGAGCCCCTCAGATCACAATCATAGAGCCCCTCAGATCACAATCATAGAGCCTCTCAGATCACAATCATAGAGCCCCTCAGATCACAATCATAGAGCCCCTCAGATCACAACCATACAGCCCCTCAGATCAACAATCATAGCTGACCATAATTCACTCGCGGTCACATTAGCTCTTCCAAATTTACAGTCACTTGGAACAAACTACAGTCATGAACAGTTACAGAATACAGGATAAAGTCGGGGTGATGAGACGTGGTTGCTGTAGTGTTATGTACTGTACTTTTTTGTATGTGGTCGTTTAGTGCAGTGAGTTTATCGGTAGTTAAGTGGACCCTGGTGTAATTAACTGTAGATCCCCAGTTTAATTACCAGTCACCCGCCAACCTCCCTGGGAAAACAGTTAATACAGTTATTTATAAGATTAGGGTATTAGTCCAGTCAGTTGTATTGTCTGGCAGTCTAGTCTTGTTAGTTAATCAGTCACACAGTCATTTAGAAGGGGTGGGGAGGGGGAGGTTTACAGTCAGATAGCCAGTAGAGAAGCAAGTTGTCTTAGGGAGGGAGTCTTGGTGGTCGTTTGAGAGTGGAGGGAACTCTCTTTCTCACTCTCCCTCCCTCCCTCCCTCCACGGACACCGACACTCCTCCTCCTCCCCACCCTCCCCTTGACATTCACATTCACTCCACCACCAAGGACACCCTCCCTCCCCTACCTACCCACCCCCCCTCCCCCTTGGCATTCACGCTCACCCTCCCAACTCTTGATCTTGTTGAGACTCCCCCCCCCCCCTCCCTCTTCTTGTTGCTCTCTCCTCCTCTTCCTCCCTACCTACCTCTCTTATCTTGTTCATCTCCTCCGTTTATTTCTGTCTCCTCTTTCTCCTCTTTGATCTCCCTATATCAAACTACCCAATCAGGAGCGAACTCGTAACAATGGTTTTAAATTAGACAACTTTAGATTTAGGCGCGAAATAGGTAAACATTGGTTTGGAAATAGAGTAGTGGATGAATGGAACAAGTTACCAAACATCATCATTAACTCGAACACGCTGGATAGCTTCAAACACAGGTTGGATGGATATATGAGCAATAGGGGTTGGGTGTAAATGGCACTGCCCAGTATAGGTCAATAGGCCCACTGCAGTTTCCTCCATTGTTATGGTCTTGCCCTTTTTATCTCTTTTCTTTTTTGCTCTTTTCTTATTTTTTTTTATTTATCTCTTTCTCTGCCTCTCCTCTTTGCTCGCCACTTGTTGTCCAGTTCTTCCTTTTCCTTGTTGTTATCTTCTCCAATTCTCTTTTTTTTTCTCTGCTCATTCTTTTCTTAGTTTTTTAGTTAATTACTCACATCACTGAAATGGAAAAGGCATTCGGTGTTATTCTTGTCTGTCCGTTTTTCTCTGCCTGCCTGCCTGCCTGCCTGTCTTCTCATACACAAAAGTCACTATGATATATATTTTATCCCCCGTTGGTAATCTTAACGATCAGTGACCTATACTTGCACCCTCGAGGTATTTCTTGAATGTCTAAATTTGGAAAGGAATTTATCCACACTCACCATTACAACTCGTGTGTGTGTGTGTGTGTGTGTGTGTGTGTGTGTGTGTGTGTGTGTGTAATTGCTTTTATAAGGGACCAATACATGTTTTACACAGCACAGCGAGTCTCAATTTATGTCCCAGTTAATTAGCTTCCTTTTCATGGCCCACTTCTTGTTCCAGCTGCATCAGGATACCATTAACAGTACCAGCTGCAGGGTTGTTTGTAATACCAGCTGTAGGTCCTTAAAAATACCTTCTGCAGCCCTTTTCATTACCAGCTGCAGGGCGTCTCCAACACCAGCGGCAGGTCCTCTCCAGTAACAGCTGCTGGCTGTCTCCCACACCAGCTGCAGGCTTTTTCCAATTCCAGCAGCAGACCCCAAGTGCTTAGGGCGAGAATCCCTTTTATCCCTTAAATGTGGAAGTGTAGCTGCTGCCCCCGCTCCCACAAGCACCAGCGGAATGGACTGGAAAGTTAGAGAGGTGAAGGAAGGACTTGTAACTGATTTACCCGAAAATTGTGAACTGGGAAGAAAATTTGACGACTTGGTATGACGGGAGATATCTTCCTGTGCATCTCTTACACACACACGCACACACACACACACACACACACGCCTATTGTGTTTGTATCTGATGTATTTCCACAGTTTTAAGAGATAAGGAGATGTTGGTGGCTTATAGGGATGGTCGTGCACTATCTCCTGTATAATGTCTACAGTAGAGAGAGAAAGAGAGCTTTTCTAATGCCCTTTTTGTTTCCTAAGCGTGAGTTAACTAGACTAGTGTGTGCCTTAGAGACATCATTGACGCAGTCCGAATGTGTGTAGGATTTTTGGTAGCTGTAAAACTCTTGAGCACAAGTCTTAGTTTTATTTATGTGGTTGAGAAGTTGATAGGAACGCCTTAGATAAGAGCTTGGATAACATCAATGTTTATGAGTGGTTAATGACGTCATGTAGTCTTTATCGAGTGCCTGAAACTCTCAACACTTTTCGGTTGTATTGAAGCACAAAACATTCGCTGTTTATTTTTTTGTTTTTTACTTGTTTCTGTGATTGGTTGGTTGTTTACGTGTTTAATTGTATGTTTATCTGTTTTATTTATTTCTATATGGAAGACTGACGTAAGGAAGGACTCGGGATACTGACAACTCCTGGGGATTACCTCCGTACAGAGAGTCCTCGTGTGTTGAACTTTGTGAAGGTGGGAGCAGGGGAGTGGGCGAGGTCTCAAGCCTGTTCCTGGAAATTGCTTTCTGGTGTTGGTTGGGACGACCCCACCTAGTGTTGTGTGCTGGTCCAAAGACACACGGTGGGTTAATGTTCTGTGTTTAGGACATTATACACGGTGGGTTAATGTTCTTTGTTCAGGACATTATACACGGTGGGTTAATGTTCTGTGTTCAGGACATTATACACGGTGGGTTAATGTTCTGTGTTCTCCCTAATATATACACGTTTTGTTCTTGTTTGTTCACCCTCAGTTACATGTCCTGTGGATCCGAGGCTCGATTTACAAAGGTTCAGTGTGTTAAAATTGTTTTCCTCCTTGGGATTGAAAGAACGTAATACCAGCCACTGTAGAATCTGGGTTCAATCATGACGTTATTTTGGTGTAGTCAAGATTATGTAGTGAGTTTTGGTGACCCCCGCTGAGATGTGTTCGGGGGGGGGGGGGGAGGATGTGACCTACGTATCCATGAGAATTTTGGCCTAGAATCTCTCTCTCTCTCTCTCTCTCTCTCTCTCTCTCTCTCTCTCTCTCTCTCTCTCTCTCTCTCTCTCTCTCTTCTTTCATCGGGTGTATTTTTCCCCTCTGTGTTGTCGGGGAGATGCATCAGCAATATTAGAAGGTGTTTTGTGTGTGTGTGTGTGTGTGTGTTCGTTTGTTTGTTTGTTTGTGTTTCATGTTGTGTCACAAGGGATAAAATACACCCAATCACGTGAGGCAGCTCCTATGTTCACCCTGGAGCCATTACCTATTATTATTATTATTATTATTATTTCATTATTATCTATCCTACCTACGTTTAAAACTGCCCTGCCTTGACTATTTACCTATTTCCTTCCTAAATCAAAATATAACTTAATTTTCTAACCCATTATTTCGTGATTTAATAATTTTAGTCCTATTTACCAAAGAAACTTATCACTATTTACATTCTGGCTTGGTTTAGGTAGATCTCTTATCAGTCATTTGATCTGGGTGTACTGTACGGAGGCCGCCATATTTAAAGACTCCCAGTGACCTACAATAATAATTAGCATGCAGCCGTCTTACTCTCCACACCGGCAAGAGCTATTAAACTCTCGTCATTAAGAATTTGAAGCTGTGTGTGTGTCGAGGGAGAGGTCATATGATTCTCTTGAGGGCTCGAATCCAGGGGTTCAAACTCAACCACGATACTGAATTTGGAACTTGTGTGTGTGTGTGTGTGTGTGTGTGTGTGTGTGTAGATCATCGTTGGCTTAATACTTTACTTATCTTCATCCCCACAGATATACTACGTAGGTCTTCGTTACGCCCTACACACACACACACACACACACAGACGCCATTATAAACATGATGCGAACACTGATTCACATATAATATTACCCGTAAAGATGTGTTGAGTAGCTGGTCTAGTCCTTGATACATAGAAGTGATTCGAGTATTAACTTCTATGACTCAAGTAATAACCTCAGTGACTCGAGTATTTACTTCTGTGACTCAAGTAATAACCTCAGTGACTCGAGTATTTAACTTCTGTGACTCGAGTATTAGTCATTATTTCTTTCATTCCTCTCCAGAGATTGTAATTTAGATTCGATTATTATCCGACAAAGAAATTCCTTTTAGATATTATTGCATTACCTGAATAGATGTTCATTCAGATTCAACTATTTTGCAAGGGAGTGTAAATTAAGTTGGGTTATTTTTTATTTTTTTTTGTATGGTAAGGTGGGTTGATGTGTGTGTGTGTGTGTTTGTTGTTCAATAATATCCTGTTTACTGTACTCTTGTTTTTGTTATATTTTACGTTATGTTATGTGTTATATTATTCACTCTTCTTGTTGATTATTTTTGGTTGTTGTTTATTAGTTATTTCATTCTTCTACTAGACTGTTTATTTTGACATCTATTTCACGACACGAGCTAAATATATCGAGTCACTCACCCACATGACGACTGAACTCTTCCATAACACCAGCCAATGTAAGAAAGAATAACAATAATTGAAATGACTTTTTTTATCTAGGGAATTTCTACCTACTGTACTGTCACGTCTATGATAATGCTAACGATAAGCTGAAGATTTAATAGAGCGATTAATGAATAAAGAAGTAAATGGTGTTGATAGAGTACAGTAATCTTTCGGAGTGTTGGATTTCCCATATCTCTCTCTCTCTCTCTCTCTCTCAATAACTGGACACAGGACGCGACCATCATAACAAGATAGAGCCTAGCTGAGGCCTCGGGGGCGTTAACACTGTCGTTCTTGTAGAGGTTATTATCATCATCGTATTATTGTTGTTGTTATTACCGTGTTATTATTATTATTGTTATTATTATGATTGTATTAGCTTTATCAGAAGTAGTAGTAGTGTTATTATATGAAGTGATACATGGTACAGACCGGAAAGTTTATATATATATATATATATATATATATATATATATATATATATATATATATATATATATATATATATATATATATATATATATATACACACACATATACATATACATATATATATATATATATATATATATATATATATATATATATATATATATATATATATATATATGCTGATAACCACAAGGAAAGAAGAAAAGACGAAGTTCCCAAGCGCTTTCGTGTAATTCACATCTTCAGGGGTGAGTACAGACTTGAGAGAGTAATACAAATCAAGGTGTATATATACAGAGGTTATCAGCATGTATATATATATATATATATATATATATATATATATATATATATATATATATATATATATATATATATATATAAAACGTAACGCCTCAGGTAGGATTCATCAACTAAATTACTAAAGCCTTCAGGTGTTGCTAAAATCACTTATATAAGGCGTGGAGATGGCCAGACGCCGGGATGTCAAGGGAGGAAGTAGGAAGCCTTTACAGGCCTTGCCGGTAACGTGTGATACCAGAGACAACAGATAAGAGATCAGTAAACTTGGCGTACGATTAGATGGGTCACAGTTCCAGTCTGACCTAACCTAACCATTTGGACTTAATTAGGACGGGGGACTATTAGGATTGAAGTGTGTGTGTTTGTGTTTGTGCGCGCGCGTGTGTGCGCGCGCAAACTCTGTACGTGGATGAAAACTGATCATGGCCATCACTAAAATTTCACTGTTAGAGACCCATTAAAAACTAATAAGAATCCAAATTTCCTAAACGATAAAGAATTACTGTCACAAATATGGCCACAATACACTGCTATAACCCCACGGACATAAATATACACGACTGACATTTTTTGGGGTGGTATTGAGTCGAGATATTATAGGATTTTGAACATATATCATATGTAAGGAATTATAGGAGAAGACAATAACTATAATCGTTGGGGTTGTGAGAAAAACAATTATTCCTTCATAATTCCGACCCAGCAGAGGGACGAGGGCTAGTGGGTACCCTCTCATGTCACGGGAGGGCAGTAACAATAAATATCATTGTAATCCGTCTCCTGAAGGGGGCAATGATCGGTGATTGTCCTGTGTGTGTGTGTCCTGATGGTGGTGGTACCGAAGGAGTGTTTGTACCCGGTTGGTCGTCTCGTTCCCCCAGCCAGCCAGCCAGCCAGCCAGCCTGCCTGCTAACTCGACGGTAATGGCTTGGTTGGAATAGTAATTAAGCCATAAGGAGATTGAACGCGGTGTCCTACAGGGGGAAACACTGCTCCCTGTGTTTATGATGAAGGGTTATGGTGCTGGTGGTGGAAGAGCCGGAGAGGGGAAGGGTTGAGAATGGAAGGGAAGGGGAGGAGAGAGAGGAGATGAAATTGGAAGGCTTAAAGAGAATGGCAGGAGAGAGGTTGACACAGAAAGGAAGAAATGAAGAGAATGGAATGTTCAAGGAATGGAAAGAGAGGAGAAAAGAGGAAAGGAGATAAAAGAAACTAATAGAGCGAGAGAAAGAAGGAAAATAAAGGTGAGCAGAGAAAGAGAGCAAGGAAGAAGAATAGAGATGAAAGGAAACGAAGGAGGAGGAGGAAGGTGTTTGATCGTTGTGTTGCCTGTGTGAAAGAACCTCCAGTAGATGCTGAGGGGTTCCGTCTGTGTTAGACCCTCACATGTTTCTCTGTTTCATGTCTTGAGAACTTGGATACGTGTTTTAACCCGTTGAGTACAATATTTAACCCCCTTGAGTACAATATTTAACCCCTTTAGTACAATATTTAACCCCTTGAGTACAATATTTAACCCCTTTAGTACAATATTTAACCCCTTGAGTACAATATTTAACCCCTTGAGTACAATATTTAACCCCCAAAGAACAATTACAACCCCTTGAATGCAATTACTTAATCCTTAGAGTACAATGACAACCTCCAGAGTACAATGAGCTAGCCCCCTTGTGTACAATAACTTAATCCCTACAGTACGATGAATTAACCCCCTGGAATACAATGAGTTAACCCCCTTTGAGTACAATGACTTAAATCAGACTCGTGAACCGGAAGCAGTAGACGGAGACGCTTATTCTGAGTCTGAATCTGTGGGATGGGGGGGTTAGGTTAGGTTAGGTTAGGGTAGGGTAGGGTAGGGTAGGTTAGGTTAGGTTAGGTTAGGTTAGGTTAGGGGATTTTAATAGTTGACTGTACACGTATATGGACTACAGAAGGAGGAGCAGCAGCAGGGGGCCCGAGGTACATCCAGGGCCCTGTGTCCATTAATGCTCTGGGCTTTACACTTTATATCGGCAGTATCATCAGGCTGTACACCGGGTTTTATATCGGTATGGTATCGGGCTTTGATGCTAGACGTGATATCGGAGGGGTGGGTGGGTGTTCCATCGGGTTTTATATCTGATCTTATTACAAGCTTTATATAAGACTATATCGGGGGCTCTATACAACACACTACATTGGGCTTTATATAACACTAAATAGGGAGCTCTATATAACACACTACATTGGGCTCTATTCGCTCCCGTCTCCTATAACTGGCATTAAGTATAGAGTAACGGCCATGAAAGCTTTAATGACGAAGCGGCAGTTGTGTAGACACATGAAGCTCTATACGTAACAGGCTGAGAGAGAGAGAGAGAGTGTGTGTACATGGTTTGTGTGCGTGTGTGTACCTTGCTGTACAGTCGATGGGTAATTGGTTAACTATTATAGTTAAAGGTCGTTGTTTGAAGTCAGAACTATGGCAGATTTTTTTTTTTTTTATTTTTAGCGGTACCTTACATTGCTTGGAGACTCACTCACTCACTCACTTCATCACTCACTCACTCACTTCATCACTCACTTCATCACTCACTCACTTCATCACTCACTCACTTCATCACTCACTCGCTCACTCACTCACTCACTTCATCACTCACTCACTTCATCACTCACTCACTCACTTCATCACTCACTCGCTCAGTCACTCACTCACTTCATCACTCACTCGCTCACTCACTCACTCACTCACTTACTTCATCACTCACTCACTTCATCACTCACTCACTTCATCACTCACTCACTTCATCACTCACTCGCTTCATCACTCACTCACTCAGTCACTCACTCACTTCACTCACTCACTCACTTCATCACTCACTCACTTCATCACTCACTCACTTCATCACTCACTCGCTCACTCACTCACTCACTTCATCACTCACTCACTTCATCACTCACTCACTCACTCACTTCATCACTCACTCGCTCACTCACTCACTTCATCACTCACTCACTTACTCACTTCATCACTCACTCGCTCCATCACTCACTCACTCACTTCATCACTCACTCACTCACTTCATCACTCACTCACTTCATCACTCACTCACTTCATCACTCACTCGCTCACTCACTTCATCACTCACTCGCTCACTCACTCACTCACTTCATCACTCACTCGCTCAGTCAGTCACTCACTTCACTCACTCGCTCACTCACTTAATCGCTCAGTCACTCACTCACTTCACTCACTCGCTCACTCACTTACTCGCTTCATCACTCACTCGCTCGCCAGACTGGAGGGGGTATATTTTGATTGTACTCTCCTTTCGTCTGTTGGTAGTGGTGATGTTATTATTATTATTATTATTATTATTATTATTATTATTTAGTTGTAGTAAGAGTACAGTAATATTATAATAGTTACGGTAATACCAGTAATTATAAACATCTTTTACACACCCAGGTTACCATAAATGTTACTCACAATGTTTTTAATTAGCTTATACACTGAAGTAAGATATTACCCACACACCTGAATGAACCGCGTAGCTCAGGTAACACACTCTCCCAGTCAGGTGTGGTATGTTTATTCCAGAACACGTGGGGGGGGGGGGGAGGGGTATTGTTGTTACCTCACAGCTGGGGACACGGTGTCTTCATGTTGACGAGCTCCAAGCCTTGCCCCTGTTGTTGCATCATTGAACCTCGCAACGGGGAATAACATCGTGTGTGTGTTGTGTTGAACCAATAGTCGTATACCAGTTTAATTTGGTCTCTTGCCGCTGACACACACACACACGGGTTGTTTTATACCGGAAGGTGTTTGTGTGGTAAGGAGGAGGATGGATGTCTGTTTGTGTGTGTGTTATGTGTATGGATGTATGAGTGTCTGTGCGTGTATGTGTCATATATCGCTTGTGTATGTGTGTACGCGAATGAACTTGTTTACGTGTATTTTGTGTGTGTGTATGTGAGAGAGAGAGAGAGAGTTATGCAGTAGTGGTTCATCCTAGATAAACAAAGCGAGGAAGAGACTCACAGTAACACCCACACCACTTGGTAAACATTGGGTGTAAAGTGCCTTAATTATATGTATTGGTTTTTCCTGGGAGAAGAAAATAAACTAGAGACGAGACGGATGGGAACGAGTGGCTGCTTTGTAAACATGGGTGGTAGTGTGTGTGTGTGTGTGTGTGTGTGTGTGTGTGTGTCTGTGTGTGTCAACCACGTTACTATTCCACCAATTTTCTTCTTTTAGGTTAATTTTTCTTCGTTTTTACACAACTTTACTAAATGGTTTCTTTTATTGACACATCAGGTCAGGACAATGGTCACGGAGGTTGGTGTTGGCCGTGGTGGTGTGGGCGTGAGAGAGCATGGTGGCTGGTTGTGGTGATGTGGGCGTGAGGGGATGGGGGTCACTTGATGAGGAGGGCGTGACTTGAGGTGGTGGTGGTGTGGGCAGAAGCCAGTGTGGGTGGTGGTGGGCAGAAGCGGGTGTGGGTGGTGTTGGTGAAGCAGTGTGGCAAGTGGTGGTGATGGAGTTTGGGAGAGAGAGAGAGAGAGAGAGAGAGAGAGAGAGAGAGAGAATTACTCCCACTGCTTGTCGTGTCACTCACTGCTCTACCAAAGGTGTAGCCTGATACTACCCTCACACTGCTCTACCAAGGGTGTAGCCTGATACTACCCTCACACTGCTCTACCAAGAGTGTAGCCTGATACTACCCTCACACTGCTCTACCAAGGGTGTAGCCTGATACTACCCTCACACTGCTCTACCAAGGGTGTAGCCTGATACTACCCTCACACTGCTCTACCAAGGGTGTAGCCTGATACTACCCTCACACTGCTCTACCAAGGGTGTAGCCTGATACTACTCTCACACTGCTCTACCAAGGGTGTAGCCTGATACTACCCTCACACTGCTCTACCAAAGGTGTAGCCTGATACTTCCCTCACACTGCTCTACCAAAGGTGTAGCCTGATACTCCCCTCACACTGCTCTACCAAGGGTGTAGCCTGATACTACCCTCACACTGCCCTACCAAGAGTGTAGCCTGATACTACCCTCACACTGCTCTACCAAGAGTGTAGCCTGATACTACCCTCACACTGCTCTACCAAAGGTGTAGCCTGATACTACCCTCACACTGCTCTACCAAGGGTGTAGCCTGATACTACCCTCACACTGCTCTACCAAGGGTGTAGCCTGATACTACCCTCACACTGCTCTACCAAGGGTGTAGCCTGATACTACTCTCACACTGCTCTACCAAGGGTGTAGCCTGATACTACCCTCACACTACATCATCCACTCTCCATAGTTACACCCACCCACCCACCCATTATAAGTACCTGCACGCACGTCGCCCATTCACTCTCCATAACCACACACTCATGCACGCAAACCACCACACCCATAGTAAGTGACGCATACACACGCATTCCCCCCTACCACCGCCACCACCACCACCACCATAAACAGGTACATATAATTTGTTTACATTTCATATCATATTTATTGATTCGTAAACAATATTATAATTATATAGTTAGACACCATTACAGATACAGGTAAAAGTTCAGAATTTTACAGTAATAAGTAAAATACATAATTTTTACAGGAGACAAGTAGAAGTTATAGATACAGTACATACATATTTATTGTTCTCCCTCCTTCCATTCATCACCCTCCCTCCCTCCTTCGCCCTTCCTTTCCCTACCTCCCTTTCCCTTCCTCAATATCCCTCCCTCACCCTCCATTCCCCACTCACCCTCCCTCCCTCCCTCCCTCCCCTACCCACGCTCACATCTACAGCTTCATCACCTTAAAGTTAAACTCCTCAATATTATCTAACCTATCTCCCCAGTCTTCTCTCACCTCTCCACGCTGCCACAATTCTTCTCACACCTTCACTGTTCTCCCTCACCCCTCTCCCCCATCATCACCCCTCTCCACCACCCCACATGTCGCTTCACCACCACCTCCCCTCTTCCCCTCACCTCCCCCTCTCATCCCCTCTCACCTCCCCCCCCCTCCCTCTCACCAGAACATAATATGACCCCCAGCAAGACAGCTTCACACCTGGCCATGTCATAGACCCCAGGTAGCAGCGGCGGGTGTGAGGGCGGGGACACGTGTGGGTGTGGTGGCTTGAGCAGCGTGTGTCAGCTTATTGACCGTGACGTCATCGCAGACACTTGTTGCTCCGCGGCGTGCCAGCTTCCTCTGTCTTCCTCCCTCCTCCTCCTCCTTCTCCTCGTCTTAAATGTGTCGTAATCGCACTAAGACAATTGTTATTATGGAGACGGGGGTGAGGGGTTATTGTTGTTGTTGTTATTGTTTTTGTTGTTGCCGAGGTGGAACACTGTACGTAGGTTGTCTCTTCAATAAACGACGGATCACATGAATAACCTAACCTAACCTAACCTAACCTAACCTAGCCTTACCTTAACCCCCTTCCAGGTAGCTTTAGGTAGGGTGTTTGAACATCAGGTGAAATAAGCCGGGGTGCCTGATCTTCACGTGATCCCAAATGACTTTAACTTGTAGCTTGGTCCCCCTATACATAGTCCCACCCCCACACAGTCCCCCCACCACACACATACACCCCCCCCCCCCCCACACACACCCACACCCCCCACACAGTTACTATTATCACGCCTCCTTCCTCCTGTCTGTCATAATGTCGTAAATTTCTAAATAAACACCAAATGAAAATAATAACAGAAATAGATTGATATTTTGTGATAATTGACAGTATATAGATAAATATGTGTGTGTGTGTGTGTAAGTGTAAGAGACTCGCTATTAATGACGGTTTTTATCCTTCCAGGTACGATGGTCTTTCCTGTGGGTGTTGATGAGAAGGTAAGAATGAATACTTGTAAACGTGTATATCATCTACCTACACAAGGACGCACCTGTATAAATACGTAAAAAACACACACACACACACACAAGCCGGGGGAACTTTAGGAGGAAAATATGTTCCTTTTGGCTACATCAAGGATAGAATCTGTGCGCCTTTTGGATATACTTGTGAATGAGACTTTTAAACGTAACCTCTGCGTCTTTTACCACGAGGGAGTGAGAGCTGTGACTGAGTTAACGTTATGTGATTTACGAATATATTTACACTCCTTTAAACTATGTTAATAATTAGTAAGGTCATACATACACACACACACACACACACACACACACACACACACACACAAAAGCACTCCTGGACAGCTCAGACGTGACCACCTGCCCGGCGACAACACAACACCAGCTTTTGGTTCACGTGACCACGGGAGGATCAGTGACTCCCTTCCTCCCCCCCCCCCTTCCACCCCTCCATTCTCCATTCCTCCCTCTATCACTCTCCCCTCCCTCCCTCCCCCAAGTCTAGAGGTATGGAGAGAGACTCTGTGTGTGTGTTTTGATGGGTCGTAAACCTTTTCTTCCTTCCTTCCTTCCTGGTAGGTCGTTCACGTCTCACCCCACCTTGCAATGACTCACCTCCCCCCCCCCCCCCCTCCACGGCCCTTGTTATGAGGAGGAAGAGGAGAAGAAGAAGGAGGAGGAGGAGGAGGAGGAGGAGGAGGAGGAGGAGTAGAAGGAGGAGGAGGAGTAGAAGGAGGAAGAGTAGGAGGAGGAGGAGGAGTAGAAGAAGGATCTTGGTGTTAGTGGCACTTTAACCCATTGGCTGTTAGGAGTCTCTCTCAGCTGAATATAATCACCTGACGTTAACCAAATAAAATTCTGAAAAGTAGCGTCCAGTAGTGAAGGGGTTAATGCCATGGGCTGCCTTCACTAGGGGATAAAGATACCAGATAATGGGAGATTAATTCTTTATGGAGGTTTAAAGGCAGATAGGTGTGTGTGTGTGTGTGTGTGTGTGTGTGTGTTTAACTCATTAGATTGTGATATAACTCGTCTTGTTTATCTTCCTTCTTTTATAACCCTTCACAAAATATTCGTCTCTGTGACCTCTTACGTTTGATGTCCTTTGTGAATATAACCCGAACAGACTCGTGGATTCTGTGGGTTATAGCGCCGTCGTCATGCCACTGTGGGTCTCCCTTTGTCTGCCGCAAAAAAAAATAAAAGGGAAAAAGTGGTAACGTAATATAATCGACACGTGAGGGCCTGGCAACAGTGAGGATAGGTTTAGCTTTCGTGGTGGTCCGGGTTTTTTTTTTTTTTTTTTTTTTTTTTGCTGAAATTTATTGATTTTGGAAGTGGTGCAGTGGTCATGGTGATGATTAATAACAGACGGTCGATGGAGTGTGATCTTTTCCTGTGTTTTATTGACTTTATGCGCTCTTCATTTATGTACAATTTGCCAGTCACTTAATTTTCATAAATAGCATGGGATAATTTGTCTCCTTTGATATTTTACATTTAAGTAAGTTCTCGCTGTGTGGGTTTTTTTTTCTATACAGAGAGGTCAAGGACTTTTATTACAGTGGTGCATTACCGCGGTCTACCTGTCCTGTGCAGTGGTGGTGGTGGCTGCATTTACTATACACTCTCAATCTTTAACCCACCCAGGTGATTCACTCCACTCCACCCCACCTCCACCCCCACCCCACCCCCACCCCACCTCCACTCCACCCCACAACGCTGACACCCGTGATTGCTCCACCCCGCCTGACCGACTGTAAGTGCACCGAACCGAGGAGGGGGAAGGGAGAGGAGGAGGAAGGGAGATGAGGGGGAAGGGAGAGGAGGAGGAAGGGAGATGAGGGGGAAGGGAGATGAGGGGGAAGGGGTGGTTCAGAGGAAGTGATGGGTTTGGGTGATGAAGAGTGTCTGGGGGAGGGAGGGAGGGGGGAGGAGGGTGCCTACAGGTGGATGATGGACAGCTCAAGGTCGTAGATGGGTGACGGGGGGTCCAAAGGTGATGATAACAGATGGTAGGTGATAGAAGGAAAGGTACGTGATGGGAAAGGGGGGATACATATAGGTGGAGTATTGCACGTGCAGGAAATGACGAAGGGAGGGAGAAAGTGTGTGGGGTGGGGGGGGATGGTGATCATGCCATTAGTTAGGCGTTTATACTAGCTGGAGGGTGGAAGGCGAGAGGGGGTAGGAGAGTGAGAGAGGAAGGATCTACAGTACATCCACGAACTGTTTCTCTTGGTGTTCTGCGTGGTTGGTCGTCACATCTAAAGCGTTTAAAATCCAAAACCCTTTAGCGGTGAATCCTCGTTAAGATGAGTGGGGGGGAGGGGGTGAGGAAGACACGAGAAGGGTGTAGTTAGCGTAGCTGAGGGTGTCAAGTACCTGGGTGGAGGACCTGGTGGGGCGAATGTGAAGTGAGGGGTTGTGATGACACCTGTTTCCTGGTGGGGTGGGAGGCAGAGGGTGAGGGTGGTTGAGGGTGAGGTGAGGCGTGTGCATGGGAAGGGATGACACGAGAGTGGTGTGTTTATGAGGGACGCGTGGCTTCAGTTGGCGTGGGAAGGGAGTGACCCCAAACACACGCAGGGGTAGAGGCGTGTCTTACTTACCTCCTACAGGACTGCGCTCACCTGTGTCTTCTCCCGATTGCACCTGGAGTTTGCTGGCTGGGGGACTATGGGGGGGGGGGGACTAAATCATTATGACTGTCAACACTGTCAGACGTTCAGGGACTATTGCTTACCGATGAAAGTTTAGTGCTGTCAGTGGCTGTTACTCTCGATAAATTATAATTATCCCCGAAGACTTATTATTGTTTTGAGGCATTGTTATAAAGCTCAGGTAGAGATTGCGTGAGTTATTAAAATCTGTTCATCTCTCTCTCTCTCTCTCTCTCTCTCTCTCTCTCTCTCTCTCTCTCTCTCTCTCTCTCTCTCTGTGGTATAGGTCACCAATTTCCAATCCTGTAACCTTTCTTTCTTTCTTCCACTCACTCTCTTCTCTCCTCCCCCTCCTCGTCTTCGTCGCCGTCAGTAGCACCCAGGGGCGTCTCCTCGTGTTACCCCGCCTGGTAGTTCTCACGCGGTGTGTCCTATTATACCCGGCGACAAACCCTCACTATCACCGTGTGTTTCCGGTTACTGGTCCGTATTGATGCTATGGGAGGGAGAGGAGGAAGAGAAGTAGATGGGAGGGAGAGGAGGAGGAGGAGCAGAGGGAAGGGATAGGAGGAAGAGTAGAGGGGAGGGAGGAAGGAGGAGGAGGAGCAGAGGGAAGGGATAGGAGGAAGAGTAGAGGGGAGGGAGGAAGGAGGAGGAGGAGCAGAGGGAAGGGATAGGAGGAAGAGTAGAGGGGAGGGGGGAAGGAGGAGGAGGAGCAGAGGGAAGGGATAGTAGGAAGAGAGAGAAGAGTAGAGTAGAGGGGAGGGAGGAAGGAGGAGGAGGAGTAGAGGGGGAAGGAGAAGACAAGGAATGAGATAAAAGGTGGGCAGAGAAAAGAAAAGGAGTGGAGATACTGGGTGAATGAAAGGAGGAGGAGAAGGAGAATGAAGAAGAGCAACAGAAGAAGAGGAGGTGGAAGAATAGGAGTAAAAGCAGAGGAGAAGAAAACAGGAACCAATGAAGAGAAGAAGAAAAACAGAGACGAAGGAAGAAGAAGAAGAAGGAAGAGGGGGAAGAGACGTATGAGGTGGTGTAAGAAAGTGTCGCTCGGGAATTCCTTAAAGTATAACATAATTACAACTGAGTTATTATCTCCTGTAATGAAAAGCTCCTGTGAAGTGTTTGTTTTTTGTAACGTACCTGTATTATATTTGTTATAGCAATACAAGTGTTTTATTTTGTGATTATGTTCTTGTTATATTTAGTTGTTTGGCTTAAAGTTGGTTTGGTTTGGTTTGGTTAGGTTAGGTTAGGTTAGATTTGGTTAGGTTAGGTTAGGTTAGGTTAAGAATTTTGTATCGTTATGTAGCGCTGTATACTGTACACTCATCTTCGTCATCATCATCATTATCATTATTTTACGGCTATTTCCCACGCTTGCAGTTGTTAAATAATACCAGATTGTTGTAGTAATTTCCAGTGATCTATCTCCCTGTCTCATGTTAACCACGTCTGTCTGTAATGCTTGATGTGATCGTTCGTCATCTATCGTGTGTGTGTGTGTGTGTGTGTGTGTGTGTGTGTGTGTGTGTGTGTGTGTGTGTGTCCCCTTCAGTCATTGTCTTCCTTCATCTCCAAGTCGTTGTCATCTTCTCTGGCAAAGTCCTCTGCTTCCTTCCTTCCTTCCTTCCATCCTTCCTTCCTTCCATCCTTCCTACCTACCTTCCTTCCTTCCTTCCTTCCTATCTACCTTCCTTCCATCCATCCTTCCTATCTACCTTCCTTCCTTCCTTCCTTCCCTAGACCTAGTAATTAGTGCTTCTTTATCCCTCTGTGCATCACCATCTCCCCTTCCCCACTCATCATCCTTCCATCCCCTTTTCATTTACCATCTCTCTAATCTCACTAATCTCACTTCTCCTCCTCTTCTCATTTACCATCTCCTACACCCCACTTCTCCACCCACCAGTACCCTCCTCTCCTCCCCTTTCTCCCCTCTTCTCCCCATTCTTGTCGTCACACCCATAACCTCAGTAGGTGTGGGTGTAAGCCGTCACCACTTCATCTTGGACTCCATTAGCAGCGGCACCTCTCATCTCCCTCACCGCCTCAAACACCTCTATCCCAGCCTCGTTAAGGACCACCTCAACCTATTACCGTGTGTCTCTCCTCTCCCCCTCCCCCTCCTCCGTCCGTCTCCCCTCCCCTTCCTTCTTCTCACCCCTACAGGATACCTCCCACGTCGGTCCTCACGCCGTTTTTTTTTAAGCTGGTTCGTTTCCTAATTGTCACCTCGTATTACCTCCTCCTCCTCCTCCAGTCACTACTCGTAAATGGCGTACGAGTGATTAAGCATTCAGTTGTCTTTGGTGTTGGTTTGTTTATACATCTTTACTGCACTATTTTTTTTTTGGGGGGGGGGGGGGAGGAGGCGGTTAAGCGTAATGTTTTGCTAAATAATTATTCTTCAAAATGTTAATATAATTTTTTTTTTTTTTTTTGTATCATCCCTGTCAATTTTTTCAATCTGTTCAGCTCTACGTCCTCAAACATTCATGATTAATATGTATAAAAATCTATCTCTTCACATGTTAGATCTGGTAGAGGAAAACTTTCATTCAGGTTGGCAGGTCTGACTCAACAATGGTGACGCAACACGAACCGATAAGACACATTTTTGGTGACTCGTGTTACATTCCCGTGTTTACTTTGAGAGTGTCCCTGGAGGTCAGTTCTTTATTATTAATGTCACTTTATCCTAATTGTGTTTTATTTGTTTTATAAGTCAGTGTTGCTTATCGTCTGTTCCTCACGTTGTGTTTATTCTCAAGTTGTCGTTTAGCCACATAAGTTCTTCACAAGGTTTACGTTTATTGATCTTTTTTTTCTGTAAAGTAATTTTGTTTGTTTATTTGTACATTCTAGGAGCCTCATTAGTCATTACTGTTTGGCTGGTTGTTTGGTGCCTGCATTACTTAACAACCAATTAGCATTATTTAGTTGGAATTTGCTTGATGTGTAAATATGTCGAGAGATCATCAGATGGTTCCCGTGGATGGACTGTATCGAATTTCTTGTGAGTTCGTGTCCATAATGTGTCTTACCCAGGCTGGTTGAGTCACCCACTTAAACTTATCGTGAAGGGCATTTAATAAGCCTCTTGTGATTAATTGAGTCTTAATGAGCCGTCGGGTTTTATGAGAGATTTTTTCTTTGATTAGATGAATAGATAGAAACGTGAAATTAATAAGTTTATATGTAGGAATTTTTGTAGTTTGTTGAAATAATTTTTAAGTGAATTGCTTTTAGAGATTGGCTTGTTTGATGAAATTAAAAGTTTACGAAGATAAAGCAATGGAAATATATTTTAAAGCTTTGCCTATCATATCCCTGGGAAGACTATCAGAGATGCAGTGATTGGCTGGGAGCTCCGCCTATCATATCCCTGGGAAGACTACCAGAGATGCAGTGATTGGCTGGGAGCTCCGCCTATCATATCCCTGGGAAGACTACCAGAGATGCAGTGATTGGCTGGGAGCTCCGCCTATCATATCCCTGGGAAGACTATCAGAGATGCACTGATTGGCTGGGAGCTCCGCCTATCATATCCCTGGGAAGACTACCAGAGATGCACTGATTGGCTGGGAGCTCCGCCTATCATATCCCTGGGAAGACTACCAGAGATGCACTGATTGGCTGGGAGCTCCGCCTATCATATCCCTGGGAAGACTACCTGAGATGCTCTGATTGGCTGGCTAGGCGAGCTGCACTTCATGTTTGAACAAGTGTGGAGCCTCTCCCTGCCAGTGCTTGTATCTATCTCTTGAGAGTTTATCATGGGTGAACTATCTTGTTTCCTTACTTTATTTATTATTTAAACAAGGTCGTCCTCATTTTTTTTGTTATTGTCAGTGTAGTTTATTTTGCTGCGGTCATGTTTTAATGGCGGAAGCTAGGATGGTGACTTAGAGGTTGTGTTACGTGGAGGAGGTGATGAGGTTGGCTCGTTTAGTGTTGACGGCAGGTGGGTGAGTCATGGTGACGCTGTAATCTGAGACCTGCCACGCCCCCCTCCTCTCCACGCCCCACCCACCCTTCACCCTCTATGTCTCTCTCTCAGTATGCCACGCCTCCCACTCTCCGCCCTCTCTCCTCGCCCGGTGTGCCATCCCCCCCCCCTCCCCCCTCCCTCTCTCTCGTGGGTGGCAGGTGGTGGAGGGAGGTGAAGAGACTATTGACAGTTTAATGAAGGCTTAGTTATGTTTCTTGTTATATTCATTTCCTTTATATTTTCCGTGTCCGCTTGAGGTAGTGAGTGGGGAGGTGGTTGGGTTGATGGAATAGGTGGGTGGGGAGTGGGGTAGTGGAATAGGTCGGTAGTGAGTGGGGAAACGGGAGTGGGTTAGTAGGGAACGGGAGTGGGGGCAAATGGGTGAGGTTATGTTGGAGAAAGTGGGCAGTGAGTGGTAGAGAGTGTGAGAGTGATGGGATAAGTAAGGAAGGGTAGTGAGTGGGAGGGAGAGAGGTGAGTGGGAGGGAGAGAGGTGAGTGGGAGGGAGAGGTGAGTGGGAAGGAGAGAGGTGAGTGGGAGGGAGAGAGGTGAGTGGGAAGGAGAGAGGTGAGTGGGAGGAGAGGTGAGTGGGAGGGAAAGAGGTGAGTGGGAGGGAGAGAGGTGAGTGGGAAGGAGAGAGGTGAGTGGGAAGGAGAGAGGTGAGTGGGAAGGAGAGAGGTGAGTGGGAAGGAGAGAGGTGAGTGGGAGGGAGAGAGGTGAGTGGGAGGGAGAGAGGTGAGTGGGAAGGAGAGAGGTGAGTGGGAGGGAAAGAGGTGAGTGGGAGGGAGAGAGGTGAGTGGGAAGGAGAGAGGTGAGTGGGAAGGAGAGAGGTGAGTGGGAGGGAGAGAGGTGAGTGAGAAGGAGAGAGGTGAGTGGGAAGGAGAGGGAGTGAGATAGGGGAGGTGGACGTGAGATCCTGGTAGGTGCGTCAGTGTCACACCCTGAGATTACAAGACATGATGATGGCCAGGAGGCTGTGAGGTTACTGCCACACTCTCTCTCTCTCTCTCTCTCTCTCTCTCTCTCTCTCTCTCTCTCTCTCTCTCTCTCTTGTAGTCGCCATCATTGTTTTGGGAAGACAATGTAAACTTCTCCTGTTTCAAGTGTTTTTAAGGAGTATTTTTTCAGTAACCAGTGAGCCAGTTCAGGTTACGTTGAGGTTAGGTTGGGTTGGGTTAGGTTAGGTTAGGTTAGGTTAGGTTAGGTTAGGTTAGGTTTGTTTTGGTTAGGTTAGGTTTGGTTAGGTTAGGTTAGGTTAGGTTTGGTTTGGTTTGGTTTGGTTAGGTTAGGTTAGGTTAGGTTTATTGTTGCTATTGGGGAAAGAGGTGTGTGAGCTTCGTGGTTTTCTAATAAATAGTAATTATTTAATCATTCACTCTTACACCCCTTTGCACGAAATGCCCTCTCCTCCACATTCTCTTCCTCCTCCTTCTTCTCTTCCTCATCATCCTTCTCCTTCTCCTCCTCCCAGTCAGAGACAATGCAGGTTTCTTCCATCTTGCTCGAGTATTCTTCACCCATTGTCAGTCTTGACCCTCTGTACGACGTGGTGCATGATGAGGGCGCTATCCTCACCACTCACCCCTTACACTCTCCATTTTACGTCACCTATCTCAGACTGCCCTCGTTACCTCACCTCTCACACTGCCCTCGTTACCTCACCTCTCACACTGCCCTCGTTACCTCACCTCTCACACACTGCCCTCGTTACCTCACCTCTCACACACTGCCCCCGTTACCTCACCTCTCACACTACCCTCATTACCTCACCTCTCACACACTGCCCCCGTTACCTCACCTCTCACACTGCCCTCGTTACCTCACCTCTCACACACTGCCCCCGTTACCTCACCTCTCACACTGCCCTCGTTACCTCACCTCTCTCACACCTGACACCAACTTTTATCAAGCTTTTCGAGTTCGTTCTCTAAGGTGACTTTCTCCTTCTTCTCATCCAGAACTTTACTTACCTGGCTGGCTCACCTGGCTGGCTCACCCGACCCTCACAGCTGAAGGTGGTAGTGTTACCTTCTCCTCGCCTTCTGTTCGTATGACTCCTGAAGGTGACTTTATATACTGTGTTTCTTGGAGAGGTTACGGGGACTTTTCAGCAATCTGGGGAACTATTTTTTTTACTCATTTGTTTTGTTCGTTTGTTTACCTAAGGTTGTTTCGTCTGTTTACCCTTACCTGAAAGCTGTTTTTGTTGTTTTGTTATTTGTCTCTTATTCCCCAGTTGAAGGATCAGGGGGGGGGGGGGTATTAGTAGTGATGATCATCGTTCTAGTGTCCGTCTTTCTTAAATTTGGTTTCCGCACTACGACTTTCTGTAGACTCTGTGGATTATTTCTAGTGTTGGTGTGAGTGCTATGTGGCAGGTTCTTGTACGACGTATTGTTGGGTGTGTTGTTAATAATTTTTAAGAGATGGAGCCATTTTCCTAACCTAACCTAACTCAGCGTGTTATAACCGGGAAGAAAAATGAATTTGTGGAAGTTTGAGTGAAGTGAAGGTTTAATTGCTTACTGGTTGTATCTGTCTGCTGGAGGTGAGTTCATCCTTATTACTTCTATCCATGGTAACCTGTTTGTCTGGTCAGCTGTGTACGGTAGTTCCTTGGGTGACTTTACTCCTTGTCATCTCCTGCTCAACCACCCACCCGCCCGCCCGCCCCTGAGCTAGTAAACCCGTGCCACTAACTCACGCGACATCTGCTCACTCCTGACCCAACACCTGTTGAGCCAGGGACCACTCCATAGTTCAATGGGATGTGGAAAGTTAGGAGTATTTTGTACCATAACGGCGACCTGCAATGTTTCAAATACAGGGAGCCTGTATAAAGGTGTGGTGAAGTTTGTATCCCTGCGCAGTAAACGATCTTGTGACCTAGTTTTTAACCCAGCTTTTAATCCAAACCCGTTTTCTTGACCTACTGTGACCTAACTGTTCCTCCTTCAGACGACTCTTGTAACCCCATTTTATTTCCGGATGACAATGACTCGGCTTTTAACCTGGACAGTGTGGAGACTTGAGGTTCCCCCGGGGGCTGGTGTCCTGCTGGCGGAGTAAGACGACCCCACCGCGGATAATCCCTTCCTCCAGGACCTGCTGCCGCCTGACGTTTACGAGGTTTTTTCCTTATCTGAACACGCCCTTGTCTCCCCACTGAGTACACCTGCGTCAATCCCATTGGATACACGTGTGTTGCCACCCTTCACGCTTATCACAGGTGTATGGGGCCACGTGGTCTCCATCAAGCTTCACACATCAGTGGCCCTAAGAAACGGGATGTACTGTGTTGTCTTGCGCTAAGGAGACCAGTACTGTAGGAGCCAACAAGCCTATGGGATGCAAAAGCAATAACCAGGTTGATCAGTTCGTCACACAGGAAGCTTGATGGTACACAGCGGGCAGGAGGAGGAAGCTTGATGGTACACAGCAGGCAGGAGGAGGAAGCTTGATGGTACACAGCGGGTAGGAGGAGGAGGAAGCTTGATGGTACACAGCGGGCAGGAGGAGGAAGCTTGATGGTACACAGCGGGCAGGAGGAGGAAGTTTGATGGTACACAGCGGGCAGGAGGAGGAAGCTTGATGGTACACAGCGGGTAGGAGGAGGAAGCTTGATGGTACACAGCGGGCAGGAGGAGGAAGCTTGATGGTACACAGCGGGCAGGAGGAGGAAGCTTGATGGTACACAGCGGGTAGGAGGAGGAAGCTTGATGGTACACAGCGGGTAGGAGGAGGAGGAAGCTTGATAGTACACAGCGGGCAGGAGGAGGAAGCTTGATGGTACACAGCGGGCAGGAGGCGGCGATGGAAGTTAACGCCATTTTTGTTGTTGGTCGGTTAATGCATCGTCGAGGTTTATATTATTAATGATTTAGGAAGAACATTGAGTCACTGACGGAGCTCTACTGTGGGGTGTGTCGTGAAGGTCGTCTGTGGTGGTGGCAGCGTCGGGAGGTCCTTGTGGCGCCTCCTCGGCTCCTTGTCTGATCACCAGTCGGAATGTGAGTCTCCTAGGTAACGTCCTATCGGTCTTCCGCAGTCTCTTATCTTCCCTCTCCTCTGCCCCTTCCCTCCCGCAGTGGCTCTTCTCAGTTCCCCACCACCACCAGACACCCCCTCTTCCACCCCTCCCATCTCCTGTTCCGTCCTTCCCTCCTAGACGTGACTGAATTACTCGGAATAGGCAAACTGTACTCCAGGATTTGTCAATAAATTTGTTAAACTAACTCTCCTCCCTCAGTCGTGTCCCCCAGTACTAGTCTGTGTAATCAGCGGCATCCTGTCTTAAGTACTCCGAGTCTCATCTTCACCGCTCTACCATGGTTGACTGGCAGCAGGTCTCTCTCTCTCTCTCTCTCTCTCTCTCTCTCTCTCTCTCTCTCTCTCTCTCTCTCTTTCTCTTTCTTTTTCTTTCTTCTTCTTCTTCTTCTTCATTTTACGACCCTTACTCTATCATTCTGGCATTTCTTCGTCTTCTCATCTCCTCTTGCTCCTTACCCACGACTTCTCTCCTCCTCCCGTTGGCCCTGACTTGTCTCACTGACGTGTTATCACTCTGTGGGCTGTCAGGAGGAAGGGGGTGAGGAGTGCCATGTGTCAGGTAGCTCGCCCCTTTAAACAGTTCAGGAACCTCGATGGGGATGCCTGCCTGCCCGCCCGGCCCTACAAGGTGTTATAGCCGAGTCATAACCTCACAAGGGGACTCACTTCGCTGCTTCACCGCCCACCTTCCCCGCCCACCATACATATACACAAGATTTTTTTTTATTGTTTCAACGTAATAATACAATGTAGTGTAATATTTTCTGGGCAGTATTAGTCTCTATGGTTTCCCGTAGGTGTGCGTGTGAGTCTTGATAATACTGTGTGTACGTGTGTGTGCGGTTTTTTATGGGGGGGGGGGGGGGGGCGTTGGCAAGCACGAAAGGACTCACGCAGCAGGAGGCGTGACGAGGCCTGACAGAGAAAGAGACTCTTGGTACACAAACGTCTCTTGCCAGATTAGGTCAGTGAAGGTCAGGTGTCTTGAGGTGTAGTCTTGTGGACGTGACCCAAGATGGGATTATGTCGTGGGAGGCCTCACTACTGTATGTAGTCCTCTCACCAGTGTCTGACGAGGAACTACAAGACGGAGGTGTTTGGCCGAGTGGTGTGACCTAAAACGGTGCTGGGGGAACGAGTATCGAAATTTGTTATATATGCTGTAAAGAGTGCCAACATTGTCTTTATCCCTCCCCTCTCTTCCCACTCCAAGAATTTAGGGAGATATAGAAATTGGTTTTGTTCAAGTATACGTCTGTCTGTCTTTCCATCCATCCGAGTTTCGTTTCTAGAGCATTAATAACCAACCTTATCAATACATTACTGAAAGATTATAATTATTCCAAATTATCCCAGTACTAAGGAGATGCGTGTTACTAAGAAAACAAAAACAAAATAAAGATATAATTTTTTTTGTAGGATAAAGAAAATAATGTCTTGTTCATTTATTTATTTTTTTTCAACTTAGAATAAACTCTTTGTGTAGTCAGTGTCAGTCGCTCCTTGGTACAGATCTAATTCCCCTTCACTGAGACTTTCTCCTGCTGTACTTGAAGTGTTTGTCAGGATTCTGTAAAAATCTTTTCATTTGGTTTGACTTCTAGCGAGTGTGTTGGATCACCTGAAGATTAAACCACCACCTAGTTTATCTCACCTGATGATTTAACACACGTGGGTTGGGGTTGGGTCGTGTGTGTGTGTGTGTGTGTGTGTGTGTGTGTGTGTGTGTGTGTGTCATATACTAAAAGACGAACCGGTACACACGAACCCAACTAATACGACAATTAAGATATAAAGACTATATTATAAATTTGTAAACTGTTCCTGATAAGAAATTTCCGGTTTGATATTAAAAAAGAAAAACTCATAAATAAGTCGCCTGTAACATGATAGAAATTGAATATATATTTTAAGGAATAAGAAAGAGTGTGTGACCTGGTGATTCCCCTCTGCTGGGTTCAAGAAAAATGACCTGTTTTGTCTCGTGTTGCTCCAGAATTGAAAATATTATTATGAGAACTGGGTTGTTGTTGTTGTTGTTATTATTGTTGTTTTTTGTTATTATTATTGTCGTTGTTGTTATTATTATTGTCGTTGTTGTTATTATTATTGTCGTTGTTGTTGTTATTATTGTCGTTGTTGTTATTATTATTGTCGTTGTTGTTTTTGTTGTTATTATTATTGTCGTTGTTGTTATTATTATTGTTGTTTTTTGTTATTATTATTGTCGTTGTTATTATTATTATTGTCGTTGTTATTATTATTGTTGTTTTTTGTTATTATTATTGTCGTTGTTGTTATTATTATTGTCGTTGTTGTTATTATTGTCGTTGTTGTTATTATTATTGTCGTTGTATCATCAGTAAATATGGCTTCCTATGTTGCTATTTCTTCCCCAGTAACTTAACGAAAATAAAAAAATGGATTACTAGTTAGCAAAGTTTATACAGTGAATTAAACTAAACTTGACGCTATTTCTCTGTACTTTATATGAAACCTTAAAAATAAAGAAATCTGGAGTAAAAATTGAACCAAGTTGTGTGAAATAATAATGTTAACTACAGGTTAAATCCGAGTTTGCGTCATTATATCGATTTTTATTTTATTTTTATATTATTATTTATTTATTTGTTATTATTATTATTATTTTTTTGGGGTGGGGGGGGAGGGGGTGCAATTCTAAGTCGTCATTATTTCCTTAGCCTCAGCGAGTGTCACCAGCAAAGGTCCTGACATACTGTACACCGCCATTGTCTGAAGGAAATGGAAAAATCTTTTGAGTTCTTTTTAAAATATATACGATGAAGAAAGATGGATTGTTGTAGCCTGAGCGAGTTGAGGGTTAGATCTCCATTTAATATTTGAGGCAGTGAAAGATGTATATATTTTAGCGCAGGTTTTAAGGAATAACTTTGTAATAACTTAAGAAATGGTGATGATGACGATGATGATGATGATGACACACACACAGGGTCGTCAAGGAAGGTGTAGAGGGTGTAAGTAAACAATGCCAAAGAACAACTCATGTGTCTGTTGAGTGTACACACGGTATTGAGGCACCTGGGTATTGGTATGTGGGATCCAATAGTAATAGTCTCACATAAATATACAATAGTGGGTTATTTTATGTATTGTAATAGTAGAGGCTATGGTTTAGTGTGTGTGTGTGTGTGTGTGTGTGTCCCGGAGATGATGTGGGTGTGTCAGCTCGTGGGTGAGAGAGAGAGAGAGAGAGAGAGAGAGAGAGAGAGAGAGAGAGAGAGAGATGTATCTGTCGTCGTGAACGTGAGGAGACTGTTGAGAAGGCATTATCTATCTCCCTTCAGCTGCCCACACCACCCTCACCTTCACCCCCACCCCAACAGATGCTCTAATTATTACGTGTGTGTGATGTTCAATATAATTTTTTGACTTCTGTTTGTACTGTTGACTTGCTCTGTTTGTACTGTTGACTTGCTCTGTTTGTACTGTTGACTTGCTCTGTTTGTACTGTTGACTTCCTCTGTTTGTACTCTTGACTTCCTCTGTTTATACTCTTGACTTCCTCTGGTATAAAATCACATAGTATCGTGTGCATCAGTATTGGGGGGGGGGGGGGGGACACACTTGTTGGTAATTATCACTGGAGTGTTAGTTTACGTCACTTTGTTGACATGGGTACACCTCCCTGGCCGTGACGTAATAGCATCATCCGTGTCCTATTCTCTTGGACATGGGTAAATTTTTTTTGTAATCTATTTGTTCTTCTTCTTCTGAACATTACTGTCCTTCTATGTCCCTTCTCCCTGGATATGGGTTTACATTCATAATCAACAGTGTTCTCTATATCTCACTTCCCCTGTGGTCCGCTGCTTCCCCGAGACGTGCAATACCGGCCAGGGGGGGGAAGAAGGTTCAGCCCTGACCAACTAAGGGTGTATATCCCCGCCCTCTAGTACCTCGTGGACCACCCCTCGTGATCGATCCTACTCTGAGGTATCCTGCAGAAGGTGTGGTGGGTGTTGTTGGAGACGGGGGTTGGGTTGTTGTAATGAAGGGAGGGATTGTGGTAGGAAGAGGGAGTGATTGTAAGGGGGGGAGGTAGTGGTGGGTGGTGGACGTGATAAGGGGTGGTTGTGGGGAGGAGGGAGGTTGTGGGGAGTTGAGGGGAGGTGGAGAGGAGGTAGATCGAAGTGAGGAGGAAATGGATGGATGTGAGGAGAAACGTAAAGTGTTGGTAACAGTGCCTCATCCCTCACGTTGCCTCACCACTAATGTCATCACTGTCGTGTCTCGTTTGTGTTGACAGTTTGGTGGTAATGACGTGTGTGTGTGTACAGCTGTAGGTGTTTAGTATACTCGTTATATGTTATCTAGTGGCCATTATTCAGGCTGTTAGATTGGTCAGGAAGTAAGGCTCTTCTGGGGGTTTTTTCCGCGACCAGCAGCTAGTTTATTGTGCACACCATACTCATCCTGTGAGCAGAGGTTACAAAGGGTGTTTTATCAGACCCCAGTGGTCAGGGTACAGTGGCGTTGAGTGTTAGAGTATTTCCAATACATTGTTTAGGTCGGTACATAACTTTGCTTAGCTACTAAATGCGGAATGTGGCTACAGCTTTAGTATATTATCTATCAAGCCATCAGACATTTAGTGCTGTACCATTGCATGCACAGTGTGCTTGGATATATCCATAAAAGGTTCTATTTTGTGACAGTCAAAGACGTAGTGTTGGAGTGTGTGGCCATATGTTTGACCACACACTTTACATTTAGTTTTGGTCTTATCTGCCTGAGGGACATACTGCCAGAGGTCCTTGTATCGTAATCTTAGTCTAGCGGTTACAACATCTTGTGTAATATAGTGATCTTGTTACTTGCTCCATATACATGTTTTACTTGATACATCTCATCATGGTAAACAATGGATTGACTAGTGCCTGTTTGCACTTGTCCGCTGACCTCAAATTGTGATTGATAAGCCAAGCTCCGTGGGTAGTGAACCGAGCTCCGTAGGTGACGAGTCAAGCTTTATGAGTGATTAGTTCGGCAAGTCTCCCGAGTGGCCAACAATATAAGCAATATGTGTGGTCAATAAGCTAAGTGTTCTGTATCCAGTAAGCCAATTTCGTGGGGCATGAGAAAGCTGTAACCTTGGCTGACCGTGACTAACTCAATTCCCACAGCAACAACACAGCTGTGGCGGGTCATCGTATTATGTATGGAATTAATTAAACAGAGGCATTAGTTAGTACGCTTGGCATGTACTGTACTCTCATTAGATCCAAATTAACTCGAGCTAAAATGTGTTTAGCTCAGTATTTCTTTATAACGTCCCACTTAATGTTGCTCACAGCATTAAATCATAGTTGTCTTCGGGGAAAAATATACAACTTGGCCTAAATGAACCAGCCTGAGAGAGATCATTAATTTAAAAGTTCCCTTTGTTGGTGTATACATGCTGTGTGTAAATCTCTTGTGACTCGCTTTCTATATACACAACAATGACTGGCCATGCTTCAGCTGCTGGACCAACGCAATGTAGCCTCGCAAAGCGTTTTCTCTCTTCCTAGCATTTGTCAGCGTCGAGCCCAGTTGGTCAGTGGAGCGGGTAATTGAATTTGAGTGAATACATTCATAACATGCACATGAATGGAACCCCCCTCCTCCCTCCCTTCCCTCCCCACCTCCCTCCCCACCTCCCCACCTATCTCCCCACCTCCCCACCTATCTCCCCACCTCCTCTCCCTGCTTTGCCTTTCCACTTTGTTTGTTAGTACGGTTTTGCCCTCGGGATTCCCCCCCCCCCCCCTTCTCTTCCCTCTGAATAAGGCCCCTCCACGGATCCTGGTGATTTACCACCCGAGGGGAGAGGCGCCCTAAGCCACCAGTTAGAGCCAAAGCCAAATTGTGGGCTTTAGTGTCAAGGGCGAGGCTGAGAGAGAGAGGGAGGGAGGGATGGTGCGATGGTGCGGGTCGTCTGCTCTTTTAGGTCACCTTCTCATGCCAGCTGATTGGTTTAATCCTCACAAAGTTGGGGATTTGGAATTGTTAAGTTAGTTTAGTCTTCCTCGCACGTTTGGTGATTGGTATGACGGTATGTATAAATGTCCAATCAAAACTTGGTGATTGGAATAATATCGTTGATAAATTTGGTGATTGGCTTTACAGTATTGAGAGTCTTAACTGTATATACTTTATTTTTATTTTATGTTCAATCCCCTCAAACTTAACTACAGGTATTAAATAGTTCTGAGGAATTATTATTATTATTTTTTTTAAAGAGTATAACCACCGCTGACCACTTTACTGATTGGTATTGCAGCTCGGATCACCGCTACTCATCTTAAAAGACTTCCTTGGTTGGTATGGCTATAAGCTGTGTCATGTGTCCGATGCACCAGTCCTTCGTGCAGTGATTAGTAAATTGTATTGACTTCTGTTACTATTATTATCGTCCGCTTGGTACATGTATAGTGATGTGATCAGTGGTTGTTGTTATTATTATTATTATTATTATTATTATTATTATTATTATTATTATTATTATTATTATTGTTGTTGTTGTTGTTGATCTTTAACTTCATGGTTGGTTTTGCCCTTAACTTTATTTGCCGCACAAACTACTACTTAGTTTTACTGTACTTTGGGTTAGTTTCACTTTGGATCGAACTGTCAGGATGAGAACAAATTTGTGGAGCAGTCAGTCGTATGTTTGTCTTGGGAGTGAGAGCTGCCACGGCACGCACCGGTCGACCCACGGCCAAAACCGGTTTGCTAACAGGATATTTTTTTTTTTTCGTGCATTGTTTGTGATGTGCGCCGCGTGTTGTGGGCCATACTGGGAATGGTTGTGTGTCCAGTGGGTAATTGTCTGAATAGGTGTGTGTGTGTGTGTGTGCTGATTAAGGAGAAAATAGTTATTTAATCTCTTGTTTGTTGTTTTCTTGATGATGGTGGTGGTGAGGAGGTGTTTTTTCTTCGTATAATTATTTAATGCAGGAACTGTGGTAGTGGTGATATCTCTAGGCGCTGAGGTCATTGTGGGTGTGGTTGTAATTCGTTTCATTTTACCTTTTTTTTTTTAGTTTTTTGTAATTAAGTATGTTCTCGGATTACACTGGGTGGGTTAGGTTAGGGTTAAATTATGTAAGGTTAGGTTAGGTTTTCAAGTAATGTGGTTTAAAGTTATATTATTATTTTTTTTTTTACGTTGCGTCTGGAAGCATGATGAGGGGAGGGGGGGGGAGTAAGTTATAGCAGGCGGTGATAAATTATGTCGTAGACGCTCACTCTGGCCCCGGGGAGAGGTCTTGGGCGAGGAGGTCTTCGTGCTTGAAAGTCTGGGTTAAGTGTGTGTGTGTGTGTGTGTGTGCTGTAGAAAACTTGACTGAAATTTGTGTAGTTTGGGATTTATTTTATTTATTTTATTTTTTTATTTGTTTCGGGTAGAGTGTGTAGGTGACGGTACTAACTCTGCTGCGTTATTTCAAAGTATTATTATTAGTCTTTATTTATATACAGTAGCATTAACTCTCCCTGTGTCTCGGTAAAGTTAAGAGCTTATATATACACCAACGAGTATAATAATGATGTATACGTGAAACACTCCTAACACACGTATGTATCAAGGTAATTCAGCTGTGTATTATTGAATTTTATTGTATATTTTCTCCTGATTGACTGAAGTATTCTTTGAAAAATATATAAATTCTTACCTGGGACAGAGAACGAGTGGAAAGCCTTAAACACGTTGAGGAATGTTTACCAAATTCTAATTCTCTTCAAGTGAAAAATATCCGCGATGGAATTCTTTAAAATATCATAAGAGGGAAAAATTGCGGTGGTGGTGGTGGGGGCTAGTGAAGCTGTCAGGGTCTGTGAGTTATGCGGCTCATATTTCACCTTCATACTGTTGCTTTTGTCCCCAGTATCTGCCATCTCCTTGTTTTGGTGATTATTGTTGTATATCTGGCGTAGGTGGTGGTGGCGTAGGTGGTGGCAGCGTAGGTGGTGGTGGTGGTGGTGGTGGTGGCGGCGTAGGTGGTGGTGGTGGTGGCGGCGTAGGTGGTGGTGGTGGCGTAGGTGGTGGCGTAGGTGGTGGTGGCGGCGTAGGTGGTGGTGGTGGTGGCGGCGTAGGTGGTGGTGGTGGTGGTGGTGTAGATGGTGGTGGTGGTGGCGTAGGTGGTAGTGGTGGTTGGGTGGTGGTGGTGTGGGATTGGTGTATGTGGTGGTGGTGATTTTGTTTAATGCACAGTTTTTAAGTCATATCAGCCTGTGTGTTTTAATAAGTTAGTTAAGCTGTACCTCTGTGTCATTATCTTAGGTGACATTTTGTTTTCCTTAATTCAGCTCCACTACAGTATGGCTTGATTTTATTGTATACATTAACTTTATTTGTTGTCTGTGTGTGTGTATTGTTTATGTACTTTTTTTTGTTTTGTCGTTTATAAGTATTTGGTTCTCCCTTTAGGATAGAAGTGTGTGCAATTTGTGTTTATATTGGAACAAGACTTAAAAACCTATCACAAGGATGAGATTTTGAGGGGATGGCTGTGTAGCTTCCAGAGTATCGATGCCTTACCTACCCCTGTTACTTCCCAACGATGTTGACCCTTATAGCCATACGCCACAGGGGTCAGTTTACCTGCAACGCGGTGGTAGAGTAGCATGGTCTTACCTCCCCCTCCACCCCTTTCATACCATCATCACCGTTAACCCTTTTAGCAACACGCCATGAGGGTCAGTTTTACTTGCTGTAGTCAGTAGAGCACGACCTTGCCCCCCACGTTACCCACCATTAAGCGGGATGTGTCATTGGCTCTCACAGACGGGAGTGGTATTATAAATCGATCAAGTGTGTGTGTGTGTGTGTGTGTGTGTGTGTGTGTCCCTGTACTTACGGTGATGATGATACATTATTGAATATAATAGCAATAATTAAAATACTACTACTATTACTACTACTGATAATAATAATAATCCAACCATTATTTCAGGTTAACCATCCACACACTGTTTACCATCAAGAGATTATAACTGTTTAATAATGAACAAATTTCAACCAATAACATAACATTTAATAAACATTATCAAATAAATAAACATAAATGATATTACTCATGAGTGTCTTGGGATGTTGGTTAGGTTGGGTTAGGTTGGGTTAGGTTGGGTTAGGTTGGGTTAGGTTGGGTTAGGTTGGGTTAGGTTAGTATTTCTCTCGTGGCTGTAATGTAATTGAGTGTAGTTGTGATCCGGTGACAGCTTCTTCGTCTGTCTGATGCTCATAGTGCAAGGATGTAATTTACTATCAGCCGAGTGTCTGAGGCGTTCAGTATACACCAGTGACAGAGGCCCTTTGTTGAGTCAGTCTGGCTGGATGATATCAAGTAGGTTCAGTATAACGAGACCTCAGCTGTTATGTTTGTACAGTATTGCGTGACGGTGTAAAAGGATTTGTTCAGGGAAGCAACTTGGGAGAGAATTCCTGAGCTGTTCTTGTTAGTGTGTGTGTGTGTGTGTGTGTGTTGGCAGCTGGATCGACACTGTTATTGTAACTTACGTACGTGTGTGTGTGATTCCGACTGTTCATTGGAGCGAAATTTCAGTAGTAACCTAACCTAATCCACGTTAACCTGACCCGACCCTATCCAACCCGACCCGACCCGACCCGACCCGACCCGACCCGACCCGACCCTATCCGACCCTATCCAACCCGACCCGACCCACCTTAGCCCAGCTTGTGACATAACTGGATCCCGAGAATAAACTTAGTTATTTATCCTTATTTACAAGTTACTGTATTAATGGACGACAAGATTGGCAATTCACAAGTTCCTAATATATTATCTCTCTACAACACTCAATAATGAACAAGAATTATAACAAGCTTTTTAATATCTTGATCAGTGGTTAATATTTTTGACATATTTCTCGTATTAAAAACAAACTCAGTATTAGCATAAATGTATGAAAGTTGATATTGTTTTTGGCCAAGACACAGGGACGGTGGGTAAACTTTTGAGCTAGATTGAAGGGGGGCACCTTCTCCCCCCGGTGTGTGTGTGTGTGTGTGTAATAATAATAATAATAATAATAATAATAATAATAATAATAATTAACGGTTTATTGAAAGAGCTTGGCAGCCAGAAGGCTGAAAATATACAGTTACATATTTGGGGAATGGGTTACGAATTACAAATAATATACAAGTAACATAAGTGACACAAATAAGACATATAATAACTTAGATGGGGAAAAGCTCAAACTACAGTTCATTTCAACATAGTGTGTGTGTGTGTGTGTGTGTGTGTGTGTGTGTGTGTGTGTGTGTGTGTCATCGTCAACACGCTAGATACTTAATTTAAGGTGTGAAGAGAAGGATGTAGCGAGGTGGAGAAAATAGTAGACTGGTCAGTATAAAGGAGTGTACAGATCCTATACATAATAATTGTGACGTGTTGAAGCTTGTCACCCCTCCCTCCCCCTAAGATGATGGAGAGGAGTGTTTTACCCATACATACATACATACATACATACATACATACAGGCAGGCAGGCAGACAGAGAGACGCGGACGGACAGATAGACATAAACAAAGGGATTAATAATTAGGTTTGAAACAGGTACAGGTGAGTTTCATTACCCCAAACACAGCCTTTACTGGAGCCACATGACGGTAACGAGTCGTAATTATAACCTGCAGTGACCAGTGAATGATGGGGGCTGGTCACTGCTGCTCACGATAATCCGGCAGTGAAGTGACGGTGAATACTGGTTGTAAACTTCACTTACGGCGTTATAAACCGTTTTGCCCGTTGGAGCCTGTTTAGCCGTTATACCCGTTGGAGATCGTTCCTGTTGTAATGTGGTTAATTAATGTAATGGTCGGTCGTGTCGTTAATTGCCTAATTTGTGTTTAATTAAGGATGGCTGGTTATGTAGATGTATTGATCTATAGTGAGGGTAATTATTGTTATTATAAATTACGGCCGGCTTAACTTTGTATTGTGTAATTTGTGTGTTAAGCCGTTAATCATGTGTGTGTGTGTGTGTGTGTGTTGGCTTGAGTTTAAAAGGCAATACGGTAATATATTTGTCTGAATTCATTACCTGTTTATTTAGTCGACAGGTAAGACGAAACACTATCAGTCCACCAGTGTTGCATTGCTCTCTGTAAATCACTCAACTGTGATGTTATTTAAAGGATATTGTTAAGTACAGTTTGATAAATATTTGTGAATAAATGCCGGCTTCTGGGGTGTGTGTGTGTGTGTGTGTGTGTGTGTGTGTGTGTGTGTGTGTGTGTTTGTTTAGCGGAATGTTGGTACAGGTGTGGTTGACGGGGCAGGTATGGGCTAACATTACAGCCTCGTACCCCGGGGTTTTCCTCCTTATGGTTAGCATTAGCAGTGTGTTAATACGGCCGAGGATAATTTAACATGAATCATTGACTTATTTACTTTGTAAATATTGAAGCTAAAAATGAATTAAAACCCAAATGGTAGAGAGAGATGATTTGGGATTTTTATTTTTATATTATCACTAAATAACTTAATTAATGATAATCTTAATTTTTTTATGATATGGTAATTTAACGAATGTGTAGCTCATACGTTTTAATGAGTATTAGAGTTGGTGAGTGCAGTCTTATTGTTATCTTGCCTCAGTGAAACGTGGCAGATCACACCAACTATTATGCTTACCTTGTCATTGTTCAATTATATATATTTTTTGGGGGGGACACAGCGTAAAGAATGGCCATATTGTTCTCACACAAATATGACTTTTTTATAATTATTATTATTTTTTTTGTGCGTTGTATTAGTCCCAGTTTTTTTGTTGTGAAGGTAAATGTGGAATCTATTTAAACAAGTAATCTGTTTGTTGTTAATTTCCGGGGTTGATGTATATATAGCCGGATGACGGAACTTAGTGAGTTGTGAATCAGTTTGTATAATATTGTGTGTATGTATGAATGTACAGTATATGTATTTGTATGAATGTATGTATGTATGTATGCATGTATGTATGTATGTATGTTGAGGATATGAGCCAGTGTGTGTGTGTGTAAAATATCTCTGTCCCTCCAAATAACAATTCTTTCCAATCATCACAGACAGCTCACGTAATCCTAACAGTATGTATTGCACAGCTGGACGATGGTGTAGGAGTGTAACCCTCGTGTGTAAACCCCCTCACAGTATATAGTTTACAGTGCTTGGTTTACAGTCCACTCAACGTAAGGAAGACTGAATACTGTGTTAGCTTGTGTGGAGACTAAATATTTTACAATCATGGCTGACTATTTCCTTTTTTTTATTGTTTTTACTAATTCTACCATGATATTATGGTTTATATTAACATGTTAGAGTAGTTTATATTAACACGTTGGAGCCGGGTATATAACGCCTGTTTTAATACCTAAATTCTGAAGATCCGTTGTTTATGTTTAACCTCCACGAGCGTAGTAGCGTTTTATCCGAATTTAGTAATCTATATCCGGTTACTCCTACTTTACTTGTCTGATACGCTTTTGTTTTGTTCTGAATTACCAACATATTCCTCTTGTCTTTTGTATTATTTTCTTCTTATTTAAAGTTTATGCTAATGTTTGGTTGTTGTTGTTTTTTCAGCATATTTTACACCGTCATTATATCCCATGTAATATATATATATGTAAGAGAGGAATATAAAGTAATATTGGTAGTTATTTTTATTTTTATTTTAGAGATAAGTGAATCAGGTGTCTGTGTGTGTGTGTGTGTGTGTGAACATGCTTTTATCTCGCCTTCACCAGGTAGTGTGTATAATAAAGTGGCGGTCGCTGGCAACGTTATCAGCCAACCATCTACACCTTCGCTGGCTATACCTCCAGTCCGCGCCGTGCAATGAATACTATTGGTGACAAAAAAAAAAATAGCATCTCTTCCTCCTTCCCCCTGCCTTCCCCTTCCCCCTGCCTTCCCCCTGCCTTCTCTCTATTAAATCAGACCCCCCCCTCCCTCATCCCTCTTCCTCCCCTCCCACCCTTCTCCCCTTCCATTCACCATTATTCGGAGGTAACTGTTGATGAGAAGGGGAGCCAAGATTACATTTAAGACCATTTGAGACTGTGATGAGTTGGAGGAGAGGAGGGAGGTGTTTTGCTGTGTTGGAGGCCGGGGGGAGGGAAAGAGGGAGGTTGGAGAGGGGGGGAGATGAGGGAGGGAAGGAGGATACTGGGGGGGGGGGTTGTGGAGGCTGGAGGGAAGAAGGGGAAGGGGAAATATAAATCAGAAACGACAAGAGAAGCTGGAGGGGAGTAACGATGGAACCGGGAAGGACAAGGGAGGGAGAGAGGGATGCACGGGAGAGGAAGGGAGAGGGAGGGAGAGAGGGATGCACGGGAGAGGGAGGGAGGGGTGATTAGGTTACAGAAGAGCGACCCCAGGACCATCCAATGAGCTAATTCACGTTATTATCTCGAGAGCCAGTTAGGGGCGGCAGGTGGAGATGATTAGGTCACACCAATTATTGTTATTAGCAGGTGTGTACGGCGTGATTGTTGACGATGCCTGAGGATGTTGAGGGTGGTTGACGTTTTTACAGTGTGTGTGTGCGTGCGTGCGTCCTTCCTTCTCGTCATCCCAGTTTCAGAATGGACACCTAAATGTACAGTTGGGGAAGTGAAGGCGATCGAGGACAGTACCAGCCATGTTGTCTTCTCGTACATCGAATCGAAGGTGGAGCTTTCAGGAAGTTGTATCCATACTACTGCTACAGAATACACACACACACACACACACACACACTTGCGATGCGAGTAGAAATAAAGTGGAAGTAAGGTTATTTATAAGTGGGTGAAGGAAGTATAAAGTGGTTTGTTGGTGATAGTAGAGAAGTGTTTGTTGAAAGGAAAGTGTTCTACTAGTGAAAAAAAGATAAAGTGTTCTGGTACTGGACGTAAAAGTTCTACTGGTGAAAGTAAAGTTATCCCCTAGTGAAAATAGTCTTTACTAATAATAATAATAATAATAATAAACGGTTTATTGAAAAAGATTGCATCCCGAAGGCTGAAAATATACATTGGACATAAATGACTTATTACATACATACTAGTGAAAGTGCGTGTTCTAGTTGGTAATTAAAGTGTCGTGTTGTGAAGGTAAAGTTGCTAAATCGCTCCAATATTGAAAGTAAAGTTTTCATATTGGGGAAATAATGTTTAATAAGTGAAAATAAACTGATCTGCCAGCGAAAGGAAAGTGTTGAACTAAAGAGAGTACAGTAATGTGTTAGTGAAAGCAAAGTGTTCTTTAAGTGAAAGTCGGTGTTCTACTAGGGAAAGGAAAGTATTTTCGTATTGAAAGTCAAGATCTGTGCTATTAAAAGAGAAAGCTACGCGTCCTTGAGTGAAAGTAACGTATTATACAAGTGAAAGTAAAGTGTTCTCGTGAAAATAAAATGTTCAGCAAAGTTCTTTCTCACCTGGACGGAGGCGGAGGACTACCCTGGCCGTCGCTGAGTTATTCAGGAGAGTTTCACAGGAAGAGTATACACCCATTACCAAGATGAATAAATGAACAGTCATAAATTAAGAAAGGCAAGAGTAATGGTGCAGGGAGTTGAGGGAGTGTGGTGCCATTATGAGTGTGGTGTCGTGTGTGTGGTGCCATTATGTGTGTGGTGTCGTGTGTGTGTGTGTGTGTGTGTGTGTGTGGTGCTATTGTGAGTGTGGTGCCATTGCGAGTTTGGTGCCATTATGTGAGTGTAGTGCCATTATGACTTGTGCCATTATGACTGTGGTGCCATTATGACTGTGGTGCCATTATGACTCAGGTGCCATTATGAGTGTGGTGCCATTATGACTGTGGTGCCATTATGACTGTGGTGCCATTATGACTGTGGTGCCATTATGACTCAGGTGCCATTATGAGTGTGGTGCCATTATGACTGTGGTGCCATTATGACTGTGGTGCCATTATGACTCAGGTGCCATTATGACTGTGGTGCCATTATGACTGTGGTGCCATTATGACTCAGGTGCCATTATGAGTGTGGTGTTGAATATAAGAATAGCATTTGTAGGATGGTTGGTGTGTTGGAGGCAAAGCTGGGGGAGGAGGGGGTGTAGAGGGAAAGTGAAATTGGGGGTTGGATGATGGAGGGGAGGTAGAAGGGAGGGGAATGGGGGGTGATGTTTTGTTTTCTTCATGCGCCCCCCTCCCCTCTCTCTCACCTCTTCCTTCTCTTCCTCCTTTTTCTTCTCTTCCTCCTCTTCCTTCTCTTCCTTCTCTTCCTCCTCTTCCTCCTTTTTCTTCTCCCTCCTTTTTCTTCTCTTCCTTCTCTATTTCTTCCTTCTTCTCTCCCTTCCTCCTCCTCCTCCTCCTCTTCCCACGAATGCCATCTCTCTCCCCGCCAGATGCCTTAAACCTCCTCTTACTCTTCCTCTTCCTCCTCCTCTTCTTACTTCTCCTCCTCTTCACTGTGGCGGATGTCTTTCGTCAGTGTAATTGTAATCAGCTGTGGGACTGGCAGTGGCTTCACAGTTAATTATCTCACATTAGCAGAATTCCTTCAAGTTACCCCAGGGACGGAGAACAAGGCACTAGTTAGATAAAATGCAGGAAGTAAAACGCAAAAAAAATGAGTGTCGACATGCTGTGTGTGTGTGTGTGTGTGTGTGTGTGTGTGTGTGTGTGTGTGTGTGTGTGTGTAATCCGGGTTTCTATCGTCTGGTGATATGTCAGGTATTTGTAAATATCACTTGAAGTTAAGTTAAGTTAGGGTAGGTTAGGTTAGGTTAGCCTCCCCTCCCCTCTCCTCTCCTCCCCTTCCCTATTCTACCATAGTTTCTTTGACCTGATGATTCGCTAACCTAACCTAACCTAAGAAGTTTTTAATCATCAGATGAAACATTTACAGCTACTCTCTCCCGTTACTTAGCGATTCGTAAAGTTAGCGAGGTCTTAAATTTCCCCCTCAAGTGTGTGGTCTAAGTTAGCGAAAAATCCTCCCACGTTAGCGAGTTAGGTGTAGCAGTATTAGCTCTTGTGTCTTAAGTACAGTGTGGGTTTTGAGATGTGTCTGGGCGTGTACTGGAAGGTAGATGTTGGTGATGGTAGGAGAGTGTGTTGGAGACGATGGTGATGGTGGAGAGTGTGTTGGAGATGTTGGTGATGGTAGGAGAGTGTGTTGGAGACGATGGTGATGGTGGAGGGTGTGTTGGAGGTGATGGTGGAGAGTGTGTTGGAGATGTTGGTGATGGTAGGAGAGTGTTGGAGACGATGATGATGGTGGAGAGTGTGTTGGAGACGATGGTGATGGTAGGAGAGCGTGTTGGAGACGATGGTGGGTGTGTTGGAGATGTTGGTGATGGTGGAGAGTGTGTTGGTGATGGTGGAGAGTATGTTGGAGACGATGGTGATGGTGGAGAGTGTGTTGGAGACGATGGTGATGGTGGAGAGTGTGTTGGAGACGATGGTGATGGTGGAGAGTGTGTTGGAGACGATGGTGATGGTGGAGAGTGTGTTGGAGACGATGGTGATGGTGGAGAGTGTGTTGGAGATGATGGTGATGGTGGAGAGAGTGGGGGAAACAAGCTAAGGCGATCTGTACCGACGGAGGCAAGATGAAGGAGGAAGCCCTTGTGTCACGTCTATAGGGGTCGTGGATCTCCCCTCCTGACGCACCTGCAGTATTTCATTAACTGATTACACCTGCATGATACCACCTGTGACCTCCCGAATACTTTGTTATGAGTCCCTTGAATTTTTTATACCTGTGTACTACCGTTATGTGTTATGTATTACCTGTGTACTGCCGTTATGTGTTACCTGTGTACTACCGTTATGTGTTATGTGTTACCTGTGTATTACCGTTATGTGTTACCTGTGTACTACCGTTATGTGTTATGTGTTACCTGTGTATTACCGTTATGTGTTACCTGTGTACTACCGTTATGTGTTATGTCTTACCTGTGTACTACCGTTAAAGGTATGTTGTATTATCCAGGTATACCGTTTAAAGTCCTTGGCGTGTCACCCCCTCACCTGGCCAGAAACACGAGGTGAAGTATAGTCTAATTATTGACCCAGGTGATGGAGTGTTGCACAGCGTCAAGGGCTTACTCCCGGGGTAAACACACGTGTGAGGTGAGTAAAGAGGTGGGCGATGATGACCCGAGGGCGTGATTTCTTCTCCAAGCAGGATGGGCAAGGGACAGGGTGAGGTACAAGGAGGATGTTCAGAGATATAAGGAGCAGGATGTGAGATGCAAGGATGATACTGTGAGGTTAGGTTAGGTTAGGTTAGGTTAGGTTAGGTTAGCATCACAGTTTCGGGTTCTCCGTTGGTTGTCATGGCTCTGTGATTGGGTTGTCACCTGTACTCTTATATAGCCACCTAGCGTGTTGCCTTGAAGCCTACAGTATATGGGCGTGATGTACTATAATGCAGTACATGTAATATCACTCCTTCGTCAGGCCGTCAGAGAAGGAGAAACGTATAGTAGAAATGATGGGTGTCCCTTTGTGTGTGTGCGCGATAACTCATCACCTGTATAAACCAACCAGCCGATGGTCGATTAGTACTGCATTAATTATCGTGTTGTGTGGGAGCATATGGCCCACCTTATGCTATACTGCACATGTTAAGTATTAAAGTACACCTGGCCCGTTATACCTCCAATAAACCTGTAATTTACAGTGATATCAAACCTTTTGCTGACGTCATGTATGTAGAGATAGTGTTATTTATTGTGATTGAGTATATTGAATGACCTAATCTAACCTAACCTAATCTAACCTAACCTAACCTAGTCGGTGGTGAGCGTCGACCCACCCTGAGGTAAGAGAACTGTTATATACTCGATTAACTGGTCACCGCCGCTAGTAACTCTTAACAAATAATAAATGATATTTTTTTTTTAACCCAACTGGCCAAGTGAATATGTCGTCATTATTAGAGTTTGTGGCCATCCGTTCATGTAGCCTTATTAAGTGTGGCCACCGTCACTATGGCCATCCAGCAGTGTGGCCCCAGTATATACCTTACAGCAGTACCCGGGGGAGGATTCCTTATGATGGTGGCCCCATTTATCTGAGGCCGCTCACACACCTCATCACTTTATATAAACACGGGAGATAACGGAGACGCCGGTGGTGCTGTCACGTCCTGCCTCACACACACACACACACACACACACCTACCTTTACATGTACTTATATTTATGTTTGAAGTATATCATTGGTTCGTCTATTAAAATTCTCACCCACACTACTACTACTACTACTACTACTACTACAACTACTTTGTGATTGTTTCCGTGTCTTGGCGCTCTATTCTAACTTAATAATCTTCTCTTTGCAGGTAAGGACGGTGGAGGAGACACCGTATAGACGAGGATAATGGAGAAGAGAGTCTAGGAACCATGTTAGTGAGGCCTTTACTATATATTATTACACTATCTATACCGAGGACTCATTTCCCTCGGTTCACTCCTCCCCATAGCCAGGGCACGACGCAGGTAAGTGTGTTGGGTCAGAGTTTGTGTACTGACGGAGTTATGACGGGTATAGGATGTCTAAATAAACTAATTGTACGTTTTTTTTTTTGTGTGTTTGTTTTTATTTGTGTGGTGAGGATGGTGTGTGTGGTTGAAGGAAGGAAGGTGTGTGGTTGAGGGAAGGAAGGTGTGTGGTTGATGTTATGGTTGTGGTACACGATGGTTGAAGGTTGAGATGAAATACAGGGATTATAAAGCCAATATTTGTCATCAAAGAGAATAATTATACCCGTACTATATAATATTAGTAGGTAGTAGTACTTTTCTGCCTCCCAGTTTATTGTAGTACTTTCTTACTACTACACCATCCCCCTATGAGCCAAATCTCCCCGACCATCCGACCAACACCCGACTTTTCCGTATTTGGCGACTATCTGCCCCCACCACCCACCACCCACCCTCCCCCCGCCAAAAAAAAAAAAATAAACTCCGGGAACAGCAAATGCATATATACCAATACACACACACAGACCAACAACAAGAGACGCTTTGTATCGGTCTTATCCTGTTCTTACTGTAGTGTAGGATAAGACACACCCGACTGGCACAGCATAAGTTACATCACCGCCTCTGAGCACGGTAACCTCCACAGCTTACCTTTAACTGGAGGGGAAGGGAGGGGAGGTGGGTGGTGATGAAAAGCTCGTTGATAGGTGAGTGTTATTGACTGTAGGGGGGGGAGGGGGGGTTGTTAGTGTGTATAAAGGGCAGTTGTGTATTGATTTAGGGACCGTTTAATGTGTTTATGTTTCGTAGTTATGGAGAGATTAATGGTTTGTTTATGAATATATAATGTGTGTGTGTGTGTGTACGGAGGTAGTGTGTGACTGTGTGTGTTTGCGAATGGCGTGTAATGAATTTTTTAATGTGTACGTACAAGGGGCTTTTGTTGTTGTTGTTGAATGTGTACATGAAGAGGGGCGTGTGGTAGTTGTTGATTATGGCGGTGTAGAGGGGTAAGGTGGTCGATGTATGTATGTATGTAGGTATGTATGTATGTAGGTATGTATGTATGTATGTATGTATGTATATAAGTATGTAGGCAGGTAGGTAGTGTGACGTGTCCTCCTACTCCTCTTCTTCTTCCTCTTCCTCTTCTCCGTCTTCCTCCTCCTCCTCCTCCGTAAATGTTCATCACCCAGACGTGAAAGCACCTACACTGCCCTCATAAACCAGCGCCAAGCATAAGGTGAGTTCTCATGGCTAGCCCGACGCCCTGTTAGTTAGGTAGTGGTATTGTTTGTAGTGGTGGTGATGGTGTTTGTAGTGATGGTGATGGCAGGTGATGGTGCTTTGTAGTGGGTGGTGGTGATAGGTGATGGTGCTTGTAGTGATGTTAGTGGTGGTGATGATGTTGGTGGTAGTGGTTTTATTTGTGCTTTGGAGGGGATAGGAGAGGAGAAAGAGGGGGGGGGGGGCGGGGTGGGGTGGACACAATCATGGCTGGGTAGTGAGTTAATGACCTGACGAAGGTGTGGGATGGTGGAGGGTGGACACGAGGCAGTATGTCTTCCTGGTTTTCTTCTTCCCCTTCCCCTCACCTCACCCCTTCCCTTGCATTGTCACCCTTCTCCTCATCTGCCTCTTCCCACCCTCCTACACTATTACCCCCCCCCCTTTGCCCTTCACTCCCTTCTTCTCCCTTCCTTACCTTATCACCCTCCTTCCCCCCCTTAACTCATCATCTTCATTCTCTCTCCTTTTTCTTTCTTCGTATCACCCCCTTCTCTCTCTCTCTCTCTCTCTCTCTCTCTCTCTCTCTCTCTCTCTCTCTCTCTCTCTCTCTCTCTCTCTCTCTCTCTTTTTTTCTTCTTCTTCTTCCTTCTCTCCTCCACTCCCACTCACCTTCTCCCCGATTCTCTCCCCCCTCGCCCTCCCTGTCACCCCACTCAGTCACCCCACTCAAGCTCAGCCTAAAAGGAAGATTTACCATTAGATGATGTCCTTACGTGTTAACACTGGGCGCTTTTACAGATGCGCGCGCGCGTGTGTGTGTGTGTGTGTGTGTGTGTGTGTGTGTGTGTGTGTGTGTGTTTTAAAAAGTACAGCGGACTGAATATATACAATGGACAAAAAGAACCTCCGGTATTAGGTCTAGTAACAATAGACAGCGGATCATTTAACAAAAGCTTTCAGTGCACAAAAGACCTGAAATGAACATACAAATTATCAATGAATCACCGGTAATTAAGTGTTGCAGAGGATTTCATGTGGTTGTGGTACTTCCCTCTCTTGGTGGTGTTGTAGATATAACACTTAAGGATGTAGTGTCAGCCTTGTAGATGGTGTAGTGTCCCATGTAGTTGTCACTGTACCGTCCCCCCCCCCCCTGTCCTAGGCACTGTAAATACTGACCAGTTCTCTGTTTCACCAGTCTTGTTCACTCAATTTTCAAGACGATATTGTCAATTTTATATTATCAGCCATCAATTGATCGTCAACCCATTACACTGTTTCTTTGGTGAGAGTTTGTTGGGAAATCCTGGGTGGGGGGGGGGGGGGTCGACTAGTGACTCACCCAGCCGAAACAGGTAGGTGGTTTGTGTGTGTGTGTGTGTGTGTGTGTGAACTCTGGTCGTGAGTTTCACTAAGCCCTGACAGCTTCCTTTTATTTATGTATAAAGTATATCCCCTCTGAGGCGAGACTCAAGGTCAGGCTGGGGAACTGGGGGGACGAAGAGGAGGGCAGGAGGGAAGACAAGAGAGGAGGAGGAGGAGGGCGAGAGAGAAGAGACGAGACGAGAGGAGGAGGGGGCGGCGAGGAGGAAGAGACGAAGAAGAAGAGGGGGATGAGATAAAGAAAGGAAGGAAGGAGGGTAAGAATAAGGACAGAATATAAATGGTGATGATAAGGAATTGGTGGTGAGGGAAAAATAAAGAAAGGTTATGTGAGGAAATAAACAAATAAGACTGAGAAAAGAGGATGGAAGGGGTGAGGGTAAGAGGAACGAATGAGGTCAGGTTAGGGAGAAAAATGGGTGAAAGAAATCATTAGATATATATCCTTCCTTCCTTCCTTCCTTCCTACCTCAGCCAGTCACTACCACAATTTTGATCATGCAATATAAATAAATTCTTCTCATGGCTAAAGTTTCGGTGTTTTACTGGTGGTAGAATATTATTGTTTACAAATTAGTGATATAAATCTGTTTTTTTTTTGTGAGGGGAAATTGATTTTATGGGAGAGATGAGGATTTGAAAGTATTTTGGTGGAGGTAAGGTGATTGGTTGGTAACGGGCGGCGTAAGGTTGGTAACGGGCGGCGTAAGGTTGGTACCGAGTGGCGTAAGGTTGGTACCGAGTGGCGTAAAGTTGGTACCGAGTGGCGTAATGTTGGTAACGGGCGGCGTAATGTTGGTAACGGGCGGCGTAAGGTTGGTACCGAGTGGCGTTATGTTGGTAACGGGCGGCGTAAGGTTGGTACCGAGTGGCGTAAAGTTGGTACCGAGTGGCGTAATGTTGGTAACGGGCGGCGTAATGTTGGTAACGGGCGGCGTAAGGTTGGTACCGAGTGGCGTTATGTTGGTAACGGGCGGCGTAAGGTTGGTACCGAGTGGCGTAAAGTTGGTACCGAGTGGCGTAATGTTGGTAACGGGCGGCGTAATGTTGGTAACGGGCGGCGTAAGGTTGGTACCGAGTGGCGTTATGTTGGTATCGGGCGGCGTTATGTTGGTAACGGGCGGCGTAAGGTTGGTACCGAGTGGCGTAAAGTTGCTACCGAGTGGCGTTATGTTGGTATCGGGCGGCGTTATGTTGGTAACGGGCGGCGTAAGGTTGGTAACGAGTGGCGTAAAGTTGGTACCGAGTGGCGTTATGTTGGTAACGGGCGGCGTAAGGTTGGTAACGAGTGGCGTAAGGTTGGTAATAGCACCGGAATTGACGCAGGTAATTCGCCAGGTGAAAGTTGTAAACGAGCGTAAAGTTGCGTAAGGTACATTGTCCAATTTAACAAGTGTGTGTGTGTGTGTCTGTGTGTGTGTGTGGTGTATGTGTGTGTGTGTGTGTGGTTGAGTGTGGACAGGTTGTGACGGTGGTGGTGGTGACGGCGTAGGTGATGAGAGTATAGACAGGTTATGAGGATGGTGTTATGGTGGTGATGGTGACGGTCCCCTACACACAGAGGAAGTGGTGACGCCTGGGTTCTCACGGGGTCCGATGGCGGCGGCGGCTGCACCAGATGTTGTTGCAAGTGGCAGTGACGCGAGCTGCTATAGCGGTACTGTCCTGTACTACACTGCCGCCTACCTCCCCCTTCCTGGTAGTGGTAGTGATTAGATTAATATTTGTGGTAGTAGTGGTGGTAGTAGTAGTAATAGTGGTGGTAGTAGTAGTAGTAGTAGTAGTAGTAGAGACGACTTGGTTGCTGTGGTTGTAGTTCGAGAATTGTTGTAGTTAAGTAATATTTTGAGTAGTTATGGTAGTCATTGGTGATAGTAGTAGGGGGTAATAGTAGAAAGTGTAGCAGTTGCTGGTGTTTTTCTCCCTGTAGATCATTAAGTATAGTTAGTGTATTGCTGGAGTCCTGACGAGCGTGTGTTTACCTGGGGACCTGCGCACTGTGAGGGAGTGAGGGGACAGGTGTCAAGCTGTACTGTTTGGTTACACCTGTGTGACGGCTTTGGGTTTACCTCCACACACCTAAGCCATTGAACACACACACACACACACACACAAAACTAAACCAGAGGGCCGCCAGGTGAGGAAAATATCTCTTGTCATCCCGTAAATGAGAAATTAACAGGATATTACTCAATCACCTGTACAGCTCATTTACATTATAGAACCAGGTGTCAGCTGTAGGGAAGTAACACCTTATGACGCTCTCCACCCTGTTTCAACAATTGGATTTAAACGTCAGAATTAAATGACAGACGCTACAAAAATTTATCCAGAAATAAATAAATAAATAGAAAACCGCGTCCCAAAGCCTTTAAGCCCCTGATATATACTGTATATATATATTTTTTTTTCCAAGCTGGTCTGTTTAACCTATTATACGCTGCTATAACTACAAGCGATTATATATTCCCAGGGGTTATGGTTAAAATTATATCTGATCTGTATGTAGCTAGAATGTGATCATGAAGTGACCTGAATATGTTTTGTTTTTCTGTCAAGTGGCTGTGTGTGTGTGTGTGTGTGTGTGGTGTGTGTGTGTGTGTGTGTGTGTGGTAGATTGAGTGATAATGATCGGGAGTAAAGTGAGCGTTGGTGGTAATTGTGATAGATGAGTGGCACCCCTTACTCCCCTTCCCTCCTCCTTCCCCCTTCCCCACACTGTCTCTTCCTTGATGTGAACTAGTCTGTATAATGACGTACTTGGGTAATATTTATACAGTGATAATAATATTCACCTCTTGCATTATCGTTATATCGAGAGACTAATTGCAGAACGCTGAGTACGATGTGAAGATACGAGTACCATGGAATCGTTCACTGAGTACAAGACGCGGTACTCTCTCTTGTTTATCATAAGCTCTGGCCATCTGTGTTCTCCCAGCGTACTGTACTTATTTATGGTGTTTATCAGCCTACAATTAACCTGAATTACCTGTCCGGGGATCTTGACATTGGAAACTGAATGGAGAGAATGAATGATTACTTTCTGTATGTATGTCTGTATGTATACATTGATGTGACTAATAATTGTATACATTGTTCTAGGTAATGTATATCGTATGTATTACCGTGTATATATATATACCTGTACGCTAAATGGGGATAATTGCTTATTAGCGATAACCTTTATGTATTTATCCTTTGGGGAAATTTCTGACTGGCCATAAACGATCATATAGAATCATAATAACCTAACCTAACCTGCTTTTTAAGGCTTAACCGGCAATTACCTACTATCTTACCTTTATGAGTCCGTCAATGAGGTGTAGTGATTAACGACATGGTGAGTGAGGTAGAGGGGGGGGGGTGGGGCGGGTGGAGAGTGTTACTGCGTCTTGTTGCTGTTCCTGGGGTGAGTGTGTACCGGTGTGGGGTGGGTGGAGCGTGTTACTGCGTCTTGTTGCTGTTCCTGGGGTGAGTGTGTACCGGTGTGGGGTGGGTGGAGCGTGTTACTGCGTCTTGTTGCTGTTCCTGGGGTGAGTGTGTACCGGTGTGGGGTGGGTGGAGCGTGTTACTGCGTCTTGTTGCTGTTCCTGGGGTGAGTGTGTACCGGTGTGGGGCGGGTGGAGAGTGTTACTGCGTCTTGTTGTTGTTCCTGGGGTGAGTGTGTACCGGTGGGATTGTTTTGTTTTTATTACTGGGGTTTAAGTCAGTGACCTCAGCTACCCGCGGCAACACTGACCTTCAACCTCCGTCCTAATACGTGGTTTCAACGGGTTTCAACAGGATGCTTTGTTAACCTTAGCTTTCTAATTTCGCTCTGTTAATCTAGCTCTGTTAATCTCGCTCTGTTAATCTAGCTCTGTTAATCTCGCTCTGTTAATCTAGCTCTGTTAATCTCGCTCTATTAATCTCGCTCTGTTAATCTAGCTCTGTTAATCTAGCCCTGTTAATCTCGCTCTGTTAATCTCGCTCTGTTAATCTCGCTCTGTTAATCTTGCTCTGTTAATCTCGCTCTGTCAATCTCGCTCTGTTAATCTCGCTCTGTTAATCACCGCTCTGTTAATCTCGCTCTGTTAATCTAGCTCTGTTAATCTCGCTCTGTTAATCTGTCTCTATTATAACATTCGCCCACAATTGGTTTTCCAATTTATATGACCTTTGACCCCAAGCTGATAAACAAGTGGAATCAAATCTCTGGGTACAGTCGACTGACCCGTGACCACCAGACAGTCAACACTAATGAACTCCTGATTTTATTTCAACCTTAGACGGTAACCCAAAGCCTCACAGCATCAGGGACAGTCAACACACTATACCAAATAAATGATCTTAGAGAGTTGTTAGGTAGCCATTGATATGTTAAGCTGTTTGATATAGTTACAACAACTCTCTCTCTCTCTCTCTCTCTCTCTCTCTCTCTCTCTCAGATAATAACACAAGTTAATATCATGTAGAACTGTAGTGTGTTTGAGCCAATCATGTGTTGCACGTGATGTATTGCGGTAGTTAGTGGTGGCGTGTAACAGGGAGGCGCGGGCAGGTGAGTGTGATTTACCACCGGTGTTACAGGCTAAATTATACCACCTGGCCGTCAGGTAACACCTCGGGGGTTCATCTGGTGGCTGAGGCTGTTCTGTACACCCCCCCCCCCCCCAGGTCAGAATACTTGGGTAATACTTAATATTTACTTTAGTGTTACTTGATAATATTATTCTATTACTTCTAGAGTATTTTATTATTATTATTATTATTATTATTATTATTATTGTTGTTGTTGTTGTTGTTACTACATTCCTAATAGTCTTTTTAACGTGGCTATATACATACAAGTAAATTCATATACAATAATAATAATAATAATAATAATAATAAGTTCAACAATTATTATAAGGAAGTAATATTAATAAATACCTTTGAAAGCAAACTGTCAGCAGGTGGGACAAATAAGGCAGTGCAGTATTGTGGCCCAGAGGGGGAGATGTGACCCCCGGGATGGTGGGTCTCTGGCTTAGACCAGTTTCTAGCCGGGTATAAACTGGCCGGGGTGTAATTATGGTCAGCTACAGTCTTGTTTACACCGTTGTGGCCACCTCCCGGCTGACCACACTGTCAACCTTTGTTTTTGTTTGTTTGTTTACATCCTTGTGTGTGTGTGTGTGTGTGTGTGTGCGTATGTGTGTGTGTGTAAGGTCTCTGAGGTGAAACTGTGTTAGATCAGGTTCATGTGTTTATTCGTTGGTGTCATACAGTGTTTCAGGAAGTGTCAAGTGTTAACCTACTGTGAAATATGATAAGTGCTCGGTCTGGTGACATCAGGTGTGAGATCATGTGACTTCAGGTGTCAAGTCTAGCGGGGGGGGGGGGGGGTTACTGTGTCAAGTCAGGTTGTGATTTACCTCTTGTTTACCAGGTGTGAAAAATAATGTGTGTATCAATTGTCAACAGGTAATTGGTTAGTGTACGTGCGTAAGGATGTGACTGTGACGTGTGTGTGTGTGTGTGTCAGGGGGCGTAACTATGTGCTGGGAATACATATCACTGTTGCATTGTGTCCACCACTTGACGGACCCGCCAGTCAACACGAGTAGAGGCGGTATCTGGGGATATTCTTCTACCTAAAGCTTTTGTTGTGGTTGTTGGTCAAGTGACGCTTTTGTGGTGGGGGGGATTTTGTATTTGTACCAGGAACAATAACTATTTGTTTTTAAAGTAGGTGTTGTTATCTTAGTTGATATTTTTCTATTTTATAACTCATTCTAATTATATTTTCCTCTTCATTTTTATATTCTTCTCGCTCTTCTTCCTCCTCTATTTTTTTTAATAGAGAAAGAGGAAGCGAAAGAAGATTAGAAGAGGAATTGTTGATGACAGTTCGGAAATTGAAGAAGTGGAGAAAGAAAGTATGACATTCTGCTTAGTAATCTATAAACATACATACAGACATACACAGATAGAGGGGGACTGTTTATTTAGCACCCTTGGTCTGGTTACTAAAGCGAGGGTAGTTCTGTCCATTCTGTTAGTTGTACTACTACGATGTAAACAAACAGTGTGATGCCACGTCTCACAAAAAAATCGGCCAGCCACTGTACCTGTTAGAAATGGAGGCAACTGAACATAGGAATTTGGGTTTTGACATATAAAGACGGATCCAAAGTTAACATTCGTGCCATTATTTTCATTATTGTTCATAGTTTTATTTTTATATTTTAATTTTATAGTTTTATGCTTTTATTGAGGTATTGTGACGTCTGTTTTATCTTGTTATTATTTATTGAGGGTAAAAATTCTCTCTCTCTCTCTCTCTCTCTCTCTCTCTCTCTCTCTCTCTCTCTCTCTCTCTCTCTCTTTCCTCTCCCCCTCTCTCTCTCCACCCCCCCCTCTCTCCACCCTCCCCCTCTCTCTCTCTCAGGCATTGTGAGTGAGTGGCCATCCGTCATTTAGGTAACACCGTGTGGGAGGCGGTCTTGGGCAGGTTCGAGGAGAGAGAGACATAGGTGTTGGGTTAAAGTGAACCACCTGATAAAGAGTTGGATCCTCGACATAGACAGACACAGACAGACAGACAGACAGAGACAGACAGACATTATTTCTGTATTATAGATTTCTGAAGACTATATTACTTGTACTTACTGCTATATGGTCGTGACTTTTTCCTTGTATTGCTTATGGTGTTTTTGTCTGTATGTAGGTTTGTATAGTGATGCTGGGACCAGATGTGTTTGTGTTTGATTGCGTTAGAGTGACTGTATTTTATTGTGTGTTTAAGTACCATGGATATTTGGAAGAAGAAGAAGATTTTAGAGGAGAAATGTGGAGGAAGATTAGGAAGGAGAGAGCAATGGAGAGAAAGGGAAAGGGGAGGGGGTGAGTGGGTCCAGGGACGATGTGACGTGCATACAGTCCCTCCCTCCCTCACTCACCAGGCGCCTCCTACCTTCCTTCCTTCATCCCTCCTTCACCAGGCATCTACTACCTCCTTCCCTCCCTCACCTGCTGCCCCCTCCGCTAGAAAGCCAGCTGTGATGTGAGAGGAGGGAGGGTGGTAAGAAGGTGAGGGAGGGAAGGAGGGAGCAGGTTGGTGGGGCCCTGGGGAAACAGAGGAGGAGGAGAAGGGGGGGCGGGGGGTGGCGTGTTAGAGGGAGGCGTGGTAAGGTAGAGAGAATGGAGAGATGAGGTGTTGGAGGAAGGATGAATGGATGGATAAGAGGAGGGAGGGGAGTGTTTTGGGTTGATCTAACGAGTGAATATTTTAGGTGGTGGTGAGTCAGGAGTTGAAGAAGGTGTTGTCTTATGTGTTGAGTGAGTGAGGAAGGTGGTGTTTCTGGTGTGTTGTGTGTCAAGTGTTTCTGGTTCGCTGTCTCCCTCCAACACACACGAGACGACTTCCTGACACAAGTTACGCCTTAGTCAAGAGTAAGTTTACGAATGGAGAAGATAACTCGAATTGTTGACAGTAATTTAGATACATGTATAAAATGTAGTTATTTCCGTCGGCATACACACCTGACCTCGAAGTAAATGTCAGGTGTGCGTGTGTGTGCGCGCGCAAAAATGTAAACTGTTGTTGCAGTGTCCACCAGGCGATTCATAGTCACCGCCTATGCCATTGCATGTTATACCAACAGGTGAGATAGCAGGTAATTACAGGTAGCCAAATAGGGCAAGAGGGGGTGTAGGTAGCTGTGTTGGCCCGGGGAGAGCCTCACCTGTCACCTCCACACACACACACACACCTACCTCCATGTTGGGGAGAGAAAAACAAATCAAGCACAACACTGCGACGACACATGACTCCAGTTGTGAAATGTAAAGTTCGTCAATAATGTGTCATTCAGTCATTAGTTTAGGTAGAGCCGGATGCCTTCACTTACACTTAATAGGTTAATGATCACCATCACCAGGTAAGCGTCACGACCCGGGTCACACCTGGGAGACCAACTCGTGTGTTTACTCTCCTCACTCTCAAGGACACGTAGTTGGCATTCTTGGTTATGGCTGAACGATGCGAGACAGAACGAACTATAGACGACCGGGAGTCTGGAGGCAGGATAGGTAGGGCAGGGCAGGGCAGGGTCAGAGGGGGTGACAAATATGAACCGCTGAAGTGACAGGTTGGCATGCAACTTGACAAGGAGACGGAGAGGATGTCAGGTTGGCATGCAGTGGGGCAGGTACACAGAAAGAATGATAAACAGGAGGAAGAATGCAGGATGGCAACCAAGCAGACATGAGGGATGACAAGCAGATAGATGGAATCAACAGGAGAGAAGCAGGAAAAAACCAGCAGAAAAGTAGTAGAGTGGAGGCAGCAGTAGGGGGTGGAGGGAGGTGGCCCCGGGGCTGGGTGACGTCAGGCCATATGACTTAACGAGGGGCGGGACAAGAGGCCACTTTCTCCACCCCGCCACTTACACGTCTCCACCGCCCCTGTTGTTGTGGTCCTCATGCTCCCCTGCCACTCATGCTCCCTGCCACTCATGCTCCCCGTCAGGCACTCATGCTCCGTGTCACTCATGCTCCCTGCTACTCGTGTTTCCTGTCATTCATCCTCCCCGCCACTCATCACTACCGTATATGTTAACTACCGCCCACCCATGCTCACCGCAGCTATTGTTCGTTCTGTAGGCGGTGTTATTGTTAGTCTCTCTCTCTCTCTCTCTCTCTCTCTCTCTCTCTCTCTCTCTCTCTCTCTCTCTCTCTCTCTCTCTCTCTCTCTCTCTCCTAGTCATTGTCCTTCATTTCGCTGTTCAGTATTCAGGCGTCACTCACGAGACCAGTTAGTGTGTGTGTGTGTCGTGAATTTTGGTTGGTTAAGACTTGTGTTGATGTGGAGAGAGAGAGAGAGAGAGAGAGAGAGAGAGAGAGAGAGAGAGAAATTCCCTTTCGATGTCAGAATTTAATTTTTTTTTTTACCTTGATGGTTTAAAAGTCCGATATATGCAATGACTTTATGTTTGTGATGGGGTGGAGGAGGAGGGATGTGTGGGGTAGGCTGGGGGAGGGATGTGTGGGGTAGGCTGGGGGAGGGATGTGTGGGGTAGGCTGGGGGAGGGAAGTGGGAGGTGATAGGGGGGGGGGGGGAGTGGGGTAGTGTTCTGTTGGAGTAGAGTAGCAGGAGTACCCACGGCGTGACGTCAGGAGAGGGGGGGGGGGCTGGATACGCACAATGAACCAGCCAGCCATGGAGAATTTGGTAGCCCCCGCTGGCGTCTTCCTCCTCTACCCCCTCTTCCCTGTCTATACCGTGTACCTCCACCACCGTGAGTCTACAGGTCCTGCCTACTGCTGCGCCTTCTGCTGTTGTTGCCGCTATTGCTGTCATTGTTGGGTAGTAGGGGGGTTGGGGTACTGGTTTTAAAATTTTCTTCTGATTTACGTACTTGTCGTTGTTCTGCTTCTGCTGTCAGTGTTGGCATGAGGGAAGTAAGTCCTGCTTCTTTCTTGCCCACTGCTTTACCTTCTGCTGTTGTTGCTGTCTTTTTTTTTTCTTTTTTTTTACGACTGAGAATGGCTGGGTCTCACTACTTCTTTCTTACCTGGAACTATACATTATTTACGGGTGAATTTACCGTCTACGTCTGTCATTCCCCGGTCACTACCATTACAAAGGGATGGGTCCTACTCCCCTAACCTGCTTATATAAACCCCCCACCCTTTGGTATATATACGGGTTGAAATAAATGTCCCCCTGTACGCTGTGGCTTTTACCGCTATTCACGTTACCTCGGTAGATATATAGTCACCTCTGAATTGTCCCTCGACACGCTCCCGCCACACTGTAATTGATATAAAGTACGACAAAGGTGGTGAATGGGTGGGGTGAGGCGGGGAGGGGTATGAATGGGTGGGGTGAGGCGGGGAGGGGTATGTATGGGTGGGGGGATAAATAGTAAGGGGGGGTGGGGGGAGGGTGAGTATGTATGGGTGGGGGGGATTAATGATAGGGGGGCGACGCGGGAGGAAGGTATGTATGGATGGGGGGAAGGCGGGGGGGGGTAAATGATGGTGGGGTGAGTGAATGTATGGGTAGGTCATGCGACGTAACACGAGAGGTTAGTGCCCGAGCAGCAGCAACATTGCCTGAGGGTTGTCCTGTTCTGCCTCCTGTGTTTAGTCTCCATCCCCACCCCCCATTCCCCATCCCCCGCTCCCTCCCTCCTACCCCTCATTCCACATCTCTCTCTCTCTCTCTCTCTCTCTCTCTCTCTCTCTCTCTCTCTCTCTCTCTCTCTCTCTCTCTCTCTCCTGTATGTAGGATGTGATTAGCTTATCTCTGTTTGCCAAGCATCCTGTCTTTAGTGGTGTAAATATTCTCAAATATTCTTACCCTATGTCATTAATGGGCTTAAACATTCCTCAACATTCTTACTTGTATTAAACATATGGGTAAACTTTTTGGTAGTAGTCAAATGAAAAGAAAAAAAATGTTATTGGTCTAATATACGACGTGTTGGATTAGGTTAGGGTAGGTGTTGGTCACAGCAGCAGTAGGGCCAGCGGACGTGACCTAGTGTTGTGCCACCACCCGAAGCCAGCAGTGCCACCATCCGAAGCCAATAGTGCCACCACCGAAAGCTATTAGTGCCACCACCGAAAGCCACTAGTGCCACCACCCGGGGTCAATAGTGCCGCGTGATTGACAGCTGGCGGCTCGGTATTCCAATCAGTGGGCGTCGGCGGTGCTGTTGGCAGTGACCTGGCACCCTCATGTGTCCTGGTGTGTTGTCCTGGGCTTTCTACTGGTTGTCCTGGCATCATCTGGTTGTCCTGTGTCCTGGTGTGTTGTCCTGGGTACTCTTCTGGTTGTCCCGGAACCTTGTGTGTGTGTGTGTGTGTGTGTGTGTTTATTTATATTCTAGCCCTGCTCCTTCTCCCCCTCTTCTCCTTTCTCATTTTCCTCTTTCATCTTTTCTTCTTAGTCCTTATTTTCCTCCTCCTTTTCTTCTTAGTCCTCATTTTCCTCCTCCTTTTCGTCTTACTCTTTCTTCTTCTTCTCGTCTCCCTTCCTCCTTTTGACTTTAGTCCTGGTGCTCGATATCCGGTTAAGTGACCTTTTCTTGCATGACTAACACTCCCATTCCACCCCCTGACCCTCCCACTCCACCCCCTGACCCTCCCACTCCACCCCCTGACCCTCCCACTCCACCCCCTGGCCCTCCCACTCCACCCCCTGACCCCCCCCCCCCCCCACTCAGTTGTAAGGCTTCTGGCAGCATACACTTTACACCACATGTCCACACCCCAATCACCCGCTCCTGTCAACATATCACGGGTCACAAGTTGTTTCAGACACCAACAGACAGACTGATAGATGTTTTTCCCCCCGAGAGATGAATCAGTTAATGCTTAGTTATAGATGGGACTGTAAGTTAAGGGTGTAATACTAACTCCCGGGAGGCATCAAGAACACTTACCTTAGCGAGACGTGTTGACGAGGAAGCTTTTTTTTTTTTTGAGAAGTCGTCACAGCTGTAAATATTGTACACCCAGTCATCATAACTAGTACTATTTTTAACGTAGCTATCGTGGCTTATCTGATAGTCTAACTGGCAACAGTAGAAGACTTGTAAGATGTCTAGATAAACAAGACTGTGCCTCTACACACGGTGTCAGCAGCCGCCAGCAGCGTCATGAACAGTAATGGGAGGAGCAATAAAAGTGTCCCTCCTGCGTGTGACAGTCGTGTAGTCGTTTGTAAGGTTTCGTCAGGAGGGATGATTGACCCACATGGTCGCCAGGCGTGAATGGTGGGCGAGCGTGGTCTGTGTGACGGCCGTGTTACTGCTCTTTATGTTGTGTGGCTGCAAGTCACGTTGCAGCCCGGACCATTACGCCAGTGAGGAGCCCGTGCGGGGGGTCTCTCATGCCCTCCCCTGGGGCAGTGGGGCTCCTGAAGTGTACTATCAAGGGCAGTTATGGCCACACGTCACACCACTGCTGGTACTATCATGGACACTTTTGCATGTTAGTGATATATAAAACTCTCCTAAACTACCTCACAAGCAGACGTGCCAAGTGGTTCTAAATGGCGAGGTTCGAGGTGTCTGTCTCATGTTGAGTGTTCATGCCGTGAGTTATGAACAAGCTTTGGTTTGAACAATGTTATGAATGTTCAAGGATCTTGTTGCTACAGTCTGAGGCAGTAAAGTCTCTCCGAACAACTAATTATTTTGTCTTGGAGTTTTCATCGTCATCTCTTTATTCATTCCCAAATAAATATCTTAACCAGTCAATACCTCGAGAATAATAGACTCAAATCAGTTTACACTTAGAGTAAAGGTTCATCAGGTGACTAATTATGTAGGTGACCAGAGAAAGATTTTGTCCAAACAGTAACTCGAGATGACAACGAGACCAAACTATCAAGGTGGACTGACCATTAAGAATAATTAAAGATGATTAACTTCCAAGACGCTGAAGATCTCCTTAATATACTCAGGATTACGATGTGTTGTTGTAGTCATATAGTGAAGATTAAGTGAGATATAGTGACTTTATAGTTATAGTGCACGTGTTGGGTGACAGGTGTACCATAAGAAAAAAAATAACCCCTCTATATTGCTCTTAGGTATCGTCGCTGAGATGGTCGACAATCTTACTTTATTGTACTGTACCTGTGACCACTCAATAACCTGTCACATGAGCCCCTCTGGTTTAGACATGGTGAGGACTGTATCTCGTTCGTCTATCGGTCATAAGTGTGTGAGTCAGTTTCTCTAGGGACTTGATTATGAGTCGAGTGTTTTTGTTTTTTGTTTTTTTTTGTTATATGTTCAGGTTTATTTGTCCTTAAGGTTATTATTGGCTTGAGTCTCTCTCTCTCTCTCTCTCTCTCTCTCTCTCTCTCTCTCTCTCTCTCTCTCTCTCTCTCTCTCTCTCTCTCTCTCTGCACGACCACCCACTTCTTCTTACTGTACGACCTCCTCCTACCCTTTCATAACACGACCACATCCCCTCTCATGCTGCACGACTCCACTACTCCCACTCAGCCCCTACTCCCACTCAGCCCCTACTCCCACTCATCCCCTACTCCCACTCAGTCCCTACTCCCACTCAGCCCCCACGCCCTTTATTTCTTTCCCCTCCTCCACCTCTCCCCACTACCGTCAGACCAACTTCTATTCCTCCCCTCCCTCCCCTCTCTTCTCCCCATCGTAATTTCTCCTCTCCCTCCCCCATCTCGTTGAGCCTGTTCCGTCCCTCCCTCCTCATTCACCCCCCCCTCCCTCATTCATCTATGCTTCCCCTCTCCCCCCTCACCTAACCCCCACGCCCACAGGTCTCCACTCACCATTGTAAACATCTCGGTCCATTCATCCCGGTGCGTCATCTCGTGTACTTGAGCGGCCTCCTCTCTCTCTCTCTCTCTCTCTCTCTCTCTCTCTCTCTCTCTCTCTCTCTCTCTCTCTCTCTCTCTCTCTCTCTCTCTCTCTCTCTCTCTCTCTCTCGGCAGTGACAAAACACAAGCATCATCATCAGCAACATCATCTGCCTTATCTCCAAACTTCGGCGAGAAAGTTACCCCCTTTCCCCTTCCTCCCTTCCCCCTTCACCCTCCCACTCCCCCCTTCCCCCTTCCTCCCTTCCCCCTTCACCCTCCCTCCACCCTAAAAAAAATCTAAAACTCTTTGACTTGTTGTGGAAAAAAAAAGTTAATGCAAATTGAGAATAGAAGACTGGCGGCGGATCACGGCATTAAAGGTGTTTACACTATCATACGTGGTGTGTGTGTGTGTGTGAGGGAGGGAAGGAGGGAGGGAGACGGAGAGGGTTTGTTGGAGGAGAGAGAGGGAGAGTATGAAGAAGGGGAGGAGAGGAAGAGGGAGGAAGAGAACGAGATAAGAAGGACAAGAAATAAGTAGAGAGAACGGGAAATGGGTAGGAAAAGGAGAGAGGAGGGAGTAGCAAAGGGAGGTAGGAAGGAAGGAAGGAGAAGGGGGATGAAGGGTAGAAAGAAAAGGGATAATGGTAAGAAGAATGAGATAAAGAGATTAAAATGAAGGAAGGAAGGAAGGGAGGAAGAGGAGGGGGAGAGGAAGGGAAATGAAGGGTGGGTTTGGAGGTAGACAGACAGACAGACAGACAGACAGACAGACAGACTGACAGGCAGACGGGTTAGATCAACTGCAGTAAAGTGAAATGTAACCCCCAGGAAGTCAGAGATGGTGGACACAAGTCTCTCAGGATGTTCGATACCACCACTCAACCCAACTACCACCACTCAACCCAACTACCACCACTCAACCCAACTACCACCACTCAACCCCACTACCACCACTCAACCCAACTACCACCACTCAACCCAACTACCACCACTCAACCCAACGGGGAGGGTAAAGTTTAGTACAGGGTAGAGGGGGTGGTGGTAGTAGTGGTCAGGGTAAGGGTGGACAATAAGGGGGAAGGAAGGAGGGACAGGAGAAAGGGGGAAAGTGAGAGGTGAGATGTAACGTTGTATCTCCCCCTCTCCCTCCTCCCCCTCCCCCTCGCCCCCTCCCCCTCCCCCCTCCCCCTCCCCCTGGGCTTCATCACTCACTGTTTGTTAAGTAGTTAATAACTTTTTTTTCCTCTTACCAGACAAACTTTTTTCTTCTTGTTATGAACGATGTCTTGGAACTTTCATTAACTTCTCTCAGTTCTTTAAGTTGACATAAGTCCCCTTAGTCGTCTGTTAAACCTCCTCGTCTTCCTCCTCCTCCTCCCTCCTCCTTCTTTTCCTCATTTTCCTCTTCCTCCTCATCTTCTAACTCCTCCTCCCCCCTTCCTCCTTCCCCCCTTTCTCCTTCCCCCCTTTCCTCCTGCCCCTCCTCCTGCCCCCCTTTCTTCCTCCTGCCCCCCTTTCTTCCTCCTGCCCCCCTTTCCTCCTCCTGCCCCTCCTCCTCCACCTCTCCTCCCTCACCTCAAGGTAATTTAACGTTGCTAGGTACCCGTGACCTTGGACCCGGTGAGATAATGGGGCGTTGCTAGGTACCTGTGACCTCTGACCTGGGAGCGTGACCGTGTTCACCGCGTCCGGGCCCTGTTCCTCACCTATTGCTAGTTAATACCGGTGAAATAACGGCGTAAGAAGACCACGTAATCTCCTGGTGATGTAATGTCTACCTTACCTGGCTGTTATTACTAATTAAAGGTGTGTTAAATTACTCCCGGATGATGTTTAATATACAATTAGTTTGGTTGATGTAAATTGGTGTTCTTTAATAAGACTTTGAGTGTAATTAACCTGGATTATGATGCTGTAATAATGGTGTTATATTACTGTTCAAAAAGTAATGGGTTTGTGTCTACAGTGATCTTCCATTACACTTTGTTGATGAAGTTACTTGAATAAAAACAATACGGGGTGTTTTTTTGGAGCTATCACTGGGACACACACACACACACACACACACCATCTCCCGGAAGCTGGCCTCTTACCTCATGACCTTGCTGGACTGTGATATGATACCGACGAAGGCACACACTTGGGGGTCGTGACGGAAGTACAGTAGCACCAAGTGTGGTGTGGGTGAAGGTGGTCCTCCTCCTGACGGTGATGCTCTCCTCCTGAAGGTGAAGAGTTTGTGGTGGGTGTATGTATGCAACTCATGATTAAACACCTTAACCTAACCTAACCTAATCCCTTCATTTAGCGTCAGGTTTAATCATCAGATGAAATAAAGAGAAATACGCAGTTTAAAATCATTTGAAATAATTGATAAAAACAATAATGTAAAACAGGAAGCAGAGACCAACGTTAAGCAGAGGCAGCAGACACCAACGTTAAGCAGAGGCAGCAGACCCATCACACGACCATCATTTATTAAGTGATCACTAGCCACAAGAGGGATCCATTATACCCGGGTATAGTGAGGGTAGTGTGTGGTGTGTCTAGGGTATAGTGAGGGTACAGTGTGTGGTGCGTCCTGGGTATAGTGAGGGTACAGTGTGTGGTGTGTCCATGGTATAGTGATGGTACAGTGTGTGGTGTGTCCAGCTGATTTACTTAGGGTCTTGTGGGAGTCGGTAGGTGCTCTGTACTTCATACACTCACTTGTTATATCTCCCATAAGACACGTTCATATGTGTGTGTGTGTGTGTGTGTGTGTGTGTGTGTGTGTGTGTCTCTCTCTCTCTCTCTCTCTCTCTCTCTCTCTCTCTCTCTCTCTCTCTCTCTCTCTCTCTCTCTCTCTCTCTCTCTCTCTGGCACCAAGATCACTCCCCCGAGCACCAATAGTGACTCACCCCTTGTTGATGGTGGTCTGTGGTTGGTGATGGTGGTCTGTGGTTGGTGATGGTGGCAGTGATGGTGGTAGTGGTGAGGGGTGGTGATGGATGGCGTTGCTTGTTGACCCTTCTTGTTCTTGTCTCTTCTTACTCTCATTTTCTTCCATGTTACTCTTGCCTCTTACTCCTGCCTCCCCTTTCCTCCCTTACGTACTTCCCTGTTTCTACTGCTCCCACTTTCTGTCTCTTCCTTCCTCTCTGCACTATACTGTCCTTCCCTACCTCACCTTCCTTCCTTCCTTCCCTCCTTACCTCTCTTCCCTCCCTCCTTACCTCTCTTCCCTCCCTCCCTCCACAGTGTACTTACTGTCTGTTACACCTCCCTTCCCTCTCCCATCCCCTCATCCCCCTCCCCGAGCATTTTGTGTATGTGGTGGGGGAGGGGAGGGGAGGGGTGTGGGGGGATGAGTTGGTGGGGGAGGGGAGGGGAGGGGGGGGATGAGTGGTAGGTGCTTGTGACTCGCCACACAAGAGGCTCAGGAGAACATAATTAATGTTAACTCACGTCAACTTATCTCGCTCCGCCAGACACATTGAGCGGCTCACCTTCCCGACCTCCACTCTGCAGTTCCCAGGCCCGTCCCTCACTATTGCCCGGGTCTCTCTCTGGCACTGTGGTTATGGCACTATCACTCATCATCCCTGTGGTGCCGACACTACTTCCATTTTGCCGTTCCCAGGCCCACCGTCTCGTTATCGTTGTAGCATCAATGGCATTCTGGTCGTGGCACTGGTGATGACGCTGGTACTCATTTACTGTTGATGGCACTGACCTCATCTTCCTCTCTTGACTCTTCAGGCTGTACACTTGTTATTGCCGTCTTGTCTCTGGCAGCCTCTGGTTAAGTCACTCTCCCGTGTGGTGGTGGTGGTGATACTGAGAGTGACAATGTACTTGTAACGCAGTAACAGTCACGCTAGGTTATGACATTGTCCGTGACATTGTAGTCATGTGTTTATAATTCATGACATTGGCTGCGGCTTTTTACTCGGTATATTATATTCGTGATAGGATTCTACTACTGTCACTGTATGTATGACACTGTGATTTTGTGGGATATGACACCGTCGTGACTTAGAATATGACACAACGTCGTGACTGTGCGGGATGTTACATGGCCGTGACTCTACTTGTGTGTGTCGTGATAGGCAGTGTGTCGTGACAGGCAGTGTGTCGTGACAAAGAAATGATTATCTATCCTGCCAGTTCTTCTCAATGGCAACGGGAAGTATATATACCGTATACTCACTCCCTCGCTCTATCTGTTTGTGTGTGTGTCCTCCTCCCCGTCAGCGCCAGCAGGAGATATTATACTTACTGTACCGTTATCATAGAGGAGGTTCTCGGTGAGTGAGTGGGAGGGTGAGCCTTGATTTGCCCTTCTAGAGTTATTGTTGATTATAGCTGAACCAAGAGCCTCTTCCCACGACCGCTACTCTCTCTCTCTCTCTCTCTCTCTCTCTCTCTCTCTCTCTCTCTCTCTCTCTCTCGTTCCTACTGTTGCTCTTGGCTAACACTCAGTGACCGACGTGTGTGTGTGTATTGAAGGGTGCTTGGTGGTGAAGTACAGCTGGTGTCGCTCCGAGCCATCATTATCAGGTGTTCATAGAGTAGTGTTCCCCCTCCTCTCCCTCCCCCTCCCCTCCACCTTCCCTCCCCCTTCCCTTCCCCTCCCCAACCCTCTTTCCCCTTACCCCATCACGATTAATGATGTGAGAACGCTTCTAACTGACTCACATATGCTAAGACTGAAAGCTAGCTAACTGGTGGTGTGGTGTGAGAACGCTGACAAGTAAGTGACTGAGTTAAGCCGAGACTCACAGATAAACTAACTGTGATGGGATGACGCATCTAACTGGCCCACTTATACGCCGCAACATGAAGTTAGTGGATGGCCTCGAAATTGAAACGAAATTGCACCAAGTTTCTCCACCAACAGCTGGTTGGGATGCGTTCACTAAAGTCCCCAATTAGGAGTTAGAATCCAACCTAAGAATCATTCTGAATTTTCTCTTTCGGCAGTTCTGTGTAAACATTGGGTTCAAATTCTCAAGAAGGTTCGTACGATAGATTTGTATTTTCTTTTTTCTTTTTTATTTATGTGAGAAAGCTTAATCCCTACCATGACACAGGGGATGGTGAATCATAATGGTGTCGATATTGTATTGAGAACTGTAGATACGTTGTTTTGTCCCGAGGTACGGAGAGGGGATGGTGTATTGGACTCTCTGTGTGTATCCTGGAGGTGATAGGAATGATGTTTTCCTCGACCCAGAGATGGAATCCTCTCTCTCTCTCTCTCTCTCTCTCTCTCTCTCTCTCTCTCTCTCTCTCTCTCTCTCTCTCTCTCTCTCTCTCTCTCTCTCTCTCTCTCTGTACACGCCCGACTGTTGTTTGCCAGCGGGGGATGATGATGGTGAGATAGATGGGAGCAGTTAGTCCTTTTCCGTTTTGATGAGGGGAGGGAGAGATGTAGAGAAGGAGGGAGAGAGGGAGGGAGTGGCAAAGGAAGTCTGGGGAGGTAGGAAAGGATGAAGGGAGGGGGTAGTTTAGGGAGAAAAAAGATAGAAGGGAGGGAGGAGGGCCCAGGGAGATGGTGTTGTAATGGGTGACTCCGGTAATTAGGAAGAGTGTCGTGGGCGCCTGGCTGCTGCCGCCGCCTTACTGTAACCTGACACTCTAGGGTACTGCCTCTTATCTCCCCCTAACACTGCGGTCACCTGCTGTTACCTCTCTCTCTCTCTCTCTCTCTCGTTTTATCTCACACACGCCCCGTTTATTTCCGTCTCTTCGTCCTCCCCTCTCCCCTCCTCCCCTCCTCCTTCCCCCCTCCCTCCCCTTCCCTACCCCTCCCTCCCCTTCCCTCTCGCTATCTCCGCTCCCCCTCTCTCTTTCGCCCGCCGTGATCATTATAGGAGATAAGGCAATTAATTTTCCAGATGGGAGGAAACGCTCTATGTGTCTGAGGCTGTGTTAAAGAAAATACCTCCGGGTTACCAGTCGAGGGACACACACACACACACACACCAAGGACGTTATTCTTGAAGGTAACGGTGATATAAGGAGCGTGACGGAGGATGATGGGAGGGAGAAGGAAATGAAGGAGGGAGACAGGTAAATGAAAGAGAGAGAGAGAGAGAGAGAGAGAGAGAGAGAGAGAGTGTCGTGGTCGTTGATAAAGCGTGGAGCGTTAGATTGGATTTTCCCCGGCGAGGGCTGTTGAGGATTGTGGGTACCCCTCAACCCCTCCTCACCCCCTAAATGTGGGAGCGATATTCCCTACTGACGGTGACGGCGTTGGGTAAAGGGCTAGTAGGTGGGCGGAAGAGGAGGAAAATAGACCAGACTAGGAGGAAAATTATTGCTGTATCTCAGGAACGCTTTTGGAGAGGTCAGGGATATGGTGATTGGGAGGGGGAGGGGAGGGGGGGTCTAGTCAGTGAAAAGGTCTGGATAATTGATATGGGAAGAGATTGGTGTAGTGAGCGTGTTATTGGTTGGTCGGTGATTGAATGATGATGTTGCTGTTGTTATTATTGATGTTATTATTATTATTGTTGTTATTATTATTATTGTGTTTTTGTTATTGTAATCATCTTCATCATTATTCGTATAATATTTAATGGGCTGGCGCGTCACTCCAGTGGTCTACAGGATATGGCGTGAAACATAAATGGATCCCGTAAGCTAACCACAGATGGCCTTCAATCACCTGGTACAACCCCTTAATGATGGGTACTTGTTCTAATTGTTACCTGGTCTGTTACCTGATAGATTCTCCCAGTGTGTTACCTGATAGATCCCAGTGTGTTACCTGATAGATCCCAGTGTGTTATGTGATAGATCTTAGTGTGTTACCTGATAGATCCCAGTGCGTTACCTGATAGATCCCGCGATGCATAAGGAGGCATTTTGACTGGCACTGCACTCAACCACCTTCTCATCCTCAACAGTAAAGTTAGGCACATATTAACCTAACCTAATCACGCGGGTGGGGGGCTTCTTATCTCTCTCTCTCTACCAGTGACCGCCACCTCCTGTGTGTTCGTGGCGATAATGATTTATGTTATCAGTCATTATGATAAGAGCTGGTGGTCCTCTAACGGTGACGTGTAAGATAGCAACAGAGGGAGATAATTAAGGGATTGGTGTGTGTGTGTGTGTGTGTGTGTGTGTGTGTGTGTTAGTAATATTCCGTCGATGTTTGTGGTAGGTGTGATGTGGTGGAATATACCCTAAAATTAATGAAGTGTAGCCTAAAGTGGGTGTAGTGCTAGGCGTGTAGCCTAAAATAGACCTGTGTAGTTGTAGCCTAGAGTTGACCTTTATAGAGCTGAGTGTAGCCTGGGGTAATAGTGGCAGTGTTAGGTGTAGCATAAAGGTAAGTGTAGCGTAAAGTCCTGGGATAGCCTGTACGGCGGGTGTATAAATAGTGTACACTGAAATAGGTGGATAGTGTTTGGGGTGTAGTTTGTGTTGTATATCTGTAGTAAGGTGTTGTAGTGTTTGGGGTGTACTCACTGGAACACTTCCCCCCGACACACCAAGAATGATTCAGGTACACAGATACACACCCACCCATCAAGCAAGCAAGATGGGGGCACTCAGGAACCATTTATTCATGCCGAGGGGTGTATAATGAGTGTAACCTGGGTGTATAATGAGTGTAACCTGGGTGTATAATGAGTGTACCCTGGGTGTATAATGAGTGTAACCTGGGTGTATCCCCCCCCCGACTCAAAGAGACCTTGGCAAGATGATGAACACATTAAAGTTTATTAGTGTGATCTATCTCGCCTTCCTGGCTGTCACAGATGCGCGTTCAGTTGCCACACTCAGCAGCAGGTGTGTGAGAGGTAGCGTGCGACCTGCCTGCCTGCCTGCCTCCTTGCCTGCCTGCCTCCTTGCCCGCCTGCCTGCCTCCTTGCCTGCCTCGCTTATTGCTGCCTGAACCTGATTAATTTGTTCAGTATGGTGAGCCTGTAGGTTGCCTGAACTTAACTGACCCGCTGCCTGTAGACTTTCTGATTTTGTGGTGAATATTTCTGTACCAAAAGTTTGTGGAGTTTCTGATCGTGGGATGTAGTGAAAACATTATGGCCGACGAGCAGGTAATAGAAACAGGTTGATATCTCTCTAGGGTTTAGCGTAAAGAAGTAAAGTTTGATTGAGGCAGCTGACTCAGGTGAGATATACAGTCACAGGTGTTTTGATTCACGCTTCAGTGGTGATAATGATAATGTAGAATGATTATTATTTATGTGTGTGTGTGTGTGTATGTGTGCGGGGAGGGGGCCGGGCAGGGGAGGATACTCACTCCATGATAATGAGTCAAGGTTACTATGTGGGTAACAGTGTGAAGGACAGGTGTGGTGCTGCAGAGAGAGAGAGAGAGAGAGAGAGAGAGAGAGAGAGAGAGAGAGAGACGTAATCTATGCTGGTGTACTGAGGGGCCAGGTGTATTATTAATGGATTTTCATCATCATCATCATCTTTCGGGGGTTGTAATGACTAACCTTATTTGTTACTTTACACCCAGGGAATGGCTCGTTATAGCACACACACACCCCCCCCCCCCTCCCCGCACTGTATGTAATGGCAGAGTCCAGCTTTAAGACAGTGGCCACAGTTGGAGGTGTAAGGTGGTGTGGCCAGTGAGGAGAATTAATGGAAGTTGAGTCTCCTTTATCCCACAGTTTAGGCAGACGTGGATGATGTGGTGTAGGAGAACAGCAGGAGGAGGAAGAAAGGAAGGAAGGTAAGATAGATAACATCAACGTCAGGAGAGGCAGCAGAAGAAGAACAAGCAGCGTCAGCAGTGTAGACAAGTACGACAGCAGCAGCGGAAGTAGCAAAATGGGGCCACAAGCAGCCATCAACAGCGAAAATAAAAGTGGTGATGTCAGTTAGAAGAAAGAGAGGAAGATACAGTAAAGACAGCGACGGGAAGGACAAAAACAGCAGAGATGACAAGAGTAATAGAACGAGACGGAATTAGTGGTATCAAGTGGAAGAAATTGGGAAGGGGAGGGAAAGGAAAGGAAGGGGAGGGAAGAGGGACCAACGTCAGTAGCAGCAGACCAAACTACACCCATCACCCGAAGGAGGAACAGCAGTAAAAGTAAGCAGCAGAGACAGGAATAACAACAACAGCAGCAGCAGACAGGAACAGCGACAGCAGACAGGAACAACAGCAGCAGACAGAAACAGCGACAGCAGACAGCAGAGGTTGGGGGCTGCTGCACTACACACTCACACTGGCCGTAGCTGGTTATTAGTTTACCGCGGCCAATTTTGTTATATTAAGGCCCTCTCCTAGACCATCTCCCCATTTACAGTAAGGGTAAGTTAGTTGGCTGGCCATGGCCCTGACCCTGGCCCCGAGGAGTCCCGATGACCTGGGTGTCCTTTAATATCCTTGGGTGACCCTGCGGCACGTAACAGCATTATCAAACTGTAGTTCATTTGTTTGTCTTTTGTGTTGGGAAATTGAACAAGAAATGAGGTGTGTGTGTGTGTGTGTGTGTGTGTGTGTGTGTGTGTGTGTTTTGGCCTCAGCACAGCGTCATGGGACAACGCTATAAATAACGGGATAATTACAGTATTAATAAGCGAGGGCTGGCGGGGTGATGGATGGATGGCGGTGTGTAGGCACGACCCCCCCTCTGCTCCCCCCCCTCCCATTTTCCCCCTACTCCTCCCCCCAACCTTCCCCCCTTCCCCCTCCTCCTCCTCCCTTCCCCCTCCTCCCTCTCCTCCCTCTCCTCCTCCCTTCCCCCTCCTCCTCCCCTCCACCTTGACCTTACCTGGAGTGGCTTCCAACACTTAAGGTCCGGGTTTAGCCTCCATTTGTCCATTTATTGTACTTTACTACTACTATTACTACTACTACTACTACCAACACCAATAATAATAAAAATATTAATAGTAATATCATTATCACTTAACAACACCACTGACAGGTCTTATATACAAAACTTAACTAATTAGACATTTTAATCGACTTTCCTAGATATTACACCAATGAAAATAATATGTAAGTTCAGTAAATAGATTATTACCAGCTGTTTCACCATGACTGATAGGATATGTTGTGTGTTCAGAGTGTACAGTGTGTTGTTTCTCCTTTACAGGTAAGCCAGGTGAAGGGTGGGTGGTCGTGGAGGTTCAGGAGTGATATGGTTACCTGTGACGCCTCGTGAAGAACACCTGGGGTAAGTTATTATTGTCTTCCGAACACCTGGGGTAAGTTATTATTGTCTTCCGAACACCTGGGGTAAGTTATTATTGTCTTCCGAACACCTGGGGTAAGTTATTATTGTCTTCCGAACACCTGAGGTAAGTTATTATTGTCTACCGAACACCTGGGGTAAGTTATTATTGTCTTCCGAACACCTGGGGTAAGTTATTATTGTCTTCCGAACACCTGGAGTAAATAAGTTGTGTGTTCCGAACATTTAAAGTGGGTTATTAGTGTCCTAACCTAACCTAACCAGGGTTAAGGTTCATTAAAGTTGGAACTATTTGGGGTCTGGTGGGACTGGTACCCATTAGGATTTTGTGTGATTTTGTCCAATTGGAAACTGTCTTTTAGGATTTTGTCTGATGAATAATGTTCCGTTTTTACTCTACTCGATGGGGACTTAGTCTGTGCAATAATAGTTTACTTTGACTTACCTTCACGAACTAGTTTACAGATGTAGGTCATCACTGTGTATCCCGCGTGTGTGTGTGTGTGTGTCAGTGAGGTGGTCCAGCTGATGTACAATTCCATCACCTTACTGTGTTTACATCACAGGTAATATTATATAACATGACCCATCATAATTTGTTTACACCACACAGCTGATGTTAAGTAGACCCATCACTGTCCCGTGTTTACATCTATCAGCTGACAGTGAAGTACCATTAGTGCTTCTAGATGTTGATGTTTGGTTAGGTTAGGTTAGTTCTAGTGGACCTTCAGCGTCTTGTGTCTTCTTAGAGAACCTGCGGAAGTGTAAATAGCTGTCCTGCAGGTTGTGTAGGCGGAGGCAAGGTGTCCTCTGGCACTTGTACCCGCCGTCAGGAACATGTAGGTCAGAGGTCACCATACTTGTCACACCATAAGAACACCACAATACCCCCCCCCCCTATTCAATACTTATAAAAACATCATCATAACACCTGCTACTACCAAAACACCTGTCTAAAACACCTGGTATAGATGAACACATGCCTCAATACCTTTACACCTAACATGTTATTGACCTAAATCACTCAACTTGTCGTTTCATCCTCAATAAACTACATCAACTTCTCACATAGTCTTTACAATGATCCCCCTCCCCCCCTTCCCCCTCCCTTCCTCCCTTCCCCCTCCCTTCCTCCCTTCCCCCTCCGTAAGTGAAGACACGAGATCGTATCTATGGAACAGTATAAAGCCTCAGTGTAATTTCAATGCCATTTTACACTGCCATAAACTGGAGGTAAATTATAACTTGGGAACCTTCAACAATCTCGTAAAAGAGGAGTTATCGATTTTTCTTTTTACTGTTGTTGTATTTCGACTGTATTTTCATTTTGTATTTTTTGTAACGGCTGAGTAAACTTATGAGGATAGTAAAGGTGTGTGTGAGTGGCTGGTACATAGGTGGTTGTTGCTTTGTAGTGGTTGTGTCCATGGGTGTGATTGTGGTAGTGAATGTTGTGGTTGTTATGGTGGGATGGGTCGTGGTGTTTGTGGTTGATAGCTGTGGTGGCAGTGGTGTAATGGTAGTGAATATGGAGAGTGGTGCTTAGATGGTGGCTGTGGTAGGAATGGTGATAGCGTTTTATGGTAGCTATGGTGATGGTGATGGGTGAAGCATCATTCTCTGGTGAACGCAGCTCTACCTGTTATCATGACAATGGCGCTGCCCGAATACCGAGTGTTAAGTGTCCTTTACCCTGGAGAGACGGCATGACCACTTAGAGAGAGAAAGAGAGAGATGTCGTGTGGTGTGTGTGTGTGTGTGTGTGAGAGAGGGAGGTCGGAGGCATATAAGGGCAGGTGTGACAGGTGAAGCGGATGTGTGGCCTCAACCCGTGGGGCTTCCGTTCTTCCCTGGCCCAAGGACCTCCCTCACACACACACACACAGTCCTCTCTCTCTCACCTTTACACATTCCTCACCTCCCTTACTCCCTTACCTCAGTCCCTCACCCTCGTACCTCACACCTCCCTCACCTCAACCACCAGCGGCTGTACCACCACCACCACACACCACAGCCTCTATCTGTATTATTATAACACAGCGTCTCTTGTATACCTGTATCACCCCACCACCTGTATCACCCCAGTACCTGTATCACCCCAGTACCTGTATCACCCCACCACCTGTATCACCCCACCACCTGTATCACCCCACCACCTGTATCACCCCACCACCTGTATCACCCCAGTACCTGTATCACCCCACCACCTGTATCACCCCACCACCTGTATCACCCCAGTACCTGTATCACCCCACCACCTGTATCACCCCAGTACCTGTATCACCCCACCACCTGTATCACCCCACCACCTTGGCCAGTACGTGATACATGGTGGGCCACTCGTCTGCTCATTGTTATTCACATTGGACAATACTCTGTCTCGCTGAGGCTGCCAAGAAAAAATATTGGGAGCAATTTAGTGCGGGTCTTCAATAGTGTGTGTGTTGGGGGCCTTGTGGGGACTCCTAGGTACACGGTGTGATGCGTTCCTGCCTCTCGCTACACTGTGTGGTGCTGCTGCCTCTTGGCTCACTACAATATGTGATGATCCTTTCTCCTCATGTTGACGGTCTTCTTCTTGTTGTTCTTTCTTCTTCCTTATTCTTCCTTCCTCTTCTTCTCCTTCTTCTTCCGTCTCTGCTTTTGATTTTGGTTTTTATTGTTCCAACTCCTTTGATTAGTTTTCCACGGGAGAAAGAGACGGGGAGGGGAAGTAAGAGGGGAGGGAGGGGAGAGGGGGGGTCCTCACTGTTTGATTTTGGGTTTGTATACAACTTCTTTGTTTACATTTAGGGTCTACATGTCTTTATTTGTTTTGTCTTTTTCTAGTTTTTATTTTGTTTGTTCTTCATCTTTATTTCTGTGTGTGTGTGTGTGTGCGTGCGTGCGTGCGTGCGTGTGTTTTCAGTACGGTTGCTTTGTTGTCTGGTTGGGTATTATCAATTTATTGTTTGTGGGGAAAATAATTCCATTTTACCTCGCTCCCAAAAAATTATTTATACCCGTACGTTTTTTTTTTTTGGAGGGGCTTCCGTTTTAACAGTAATTTAACGTAATTATTCCCTTTCTTTTTATTTATTCGTTTTTTTTTAATTAGTCCTTGTAGTATGATTTTTGAACGTAATTGGTAGGTAATAGGTAAGTAATCGGTAATTGTTTGTGTTAATGAGCACACCTGTACATAATCTCACCTGGATCATTAATGGTATAGTGTGGTACAGGGTGAGGGAGCCTTTGTGTATTATATATACAGTATGTGTTTGATTTAGGAAGTGGGCGGTGACTACAGCTGTATGATACAATTGGCTACTACCATTGATACTTTATGATGTTACTGTTGCTTTTGTTGTTCTTATCAGGTCATTTTGCTTTTTTGTTGTTACTTGTTCCTTGTTATTACTGTTATTGTTGCTACTTGTTCTTTGTTGTTACTGTTCTTGATGCTACTGTCGTTGTCGCTTCTCCTCTGTTCCTTACTTTTTACTCCTGACGTCGCTGCTGTGGCCTCTTACTGTAGACTAGCCATCGCCACACACCGCCGGCCTCGCGTTCGTCACCACGTTCCTTATGACTACTATTTGATGTAATCTGATGCTCGCTGCAAGAGGCTAAGTCCAGGGAGGCTGGCCATGTTAAACTGCAGGTGGGGGAGGGTGGGAGGGGGAAAGGGGGGAATGAGAAAGAAAGGAGGGTGGGGGGAGATGGAAAGAGGGAGGGAAGGGGGTGAGCGTAGGGGAGGGAGGGAAGATGAGGGACGAGAAGGAAAGGAGGAGGGAAGGAGGGAGGGGTCTGTTGTTAGGTGCTCAACAACGATGGAGAGAAGATTATTGTAGAAAGCTGGTGAAGGGCGTTGGTGTGTGTGTGTGTGTGTGTGTGTGTGTGTGTGACCTTTTGTGTTTTATTTGTTTTAATTTATGATGGCTGTGTTTTTAGACCAGGAGTATGTTTGTTTGTTTGTTGTTTCACGAAATTTGAATAAAAAAAGAACATCATAGTATTTGTATTTAGGCAATAATAATAATAATAATAATAATAATTTGTTGATGGTAATAATGATAATGATGATTGTAATGATAGAAATAATGATGAGAGTTAGAAGAAAAATTGTAATTGTACTACTACTACTACTACTACTACTACTACTACTACTAATAATAATAATAATAATAATAATAATAATAATCTAGCTTGTCTCAGTAGCGTGTGACGTACAGGGATTAGTGCCACTCAGGTAGACCATTGTGGTAATAGTACAGTGAATGTCATTATTATTATTACCATCACCTATATTGGCTGTGTTATGAATCATCACATAACTATATAAAGAATATATACAATGACTATATTATATTTCTGCCTGATATTGCATTATTATAACATTGACCAAAAAAATAATAAATAGCTGTCAGACTAACACACTAGAATATACTGGAGATATTATGCACTTGTGATGAGGAATATTATTTAGTTTTGCTCCAGTATTTGTGTGATTATAGAGGGAGATTATATATATATAAAAAAATGTTATATAATTTTGACTCGGTATTTGCATAAATATGTCGATGGAGGAAATATAAAATCGTATTGTCTGAGTCTAACATTTATCTAAGTATAGGTTCAAAATAATACCGTATAGTATTTCTAGTCTTAATATTTTCTGAATTATACAAGAGGAAATATTTTACAATTAAAGTATAGCGCTGTATAGCTTAATCTGCTATACCGCCAAAATAAGGTTAGGTGGGTAAGCCATTGGTTATTGTTAGTGCATAGCTGTTATGTAGTGACGTATCGCTTGTAAGGTTTGTTTCGCTATGCCGTTTAATCAAGACTATAGGTGGCTGAGCTGCTCTTCACATAGGAGTTAGTGCATAGCTATAGCACCCGTCAAGGTATCGCTATATGGCTGGCAATGTTGTGCTATGCGGTAAGAATATACGAGGTGTCTGCGGCATATGTGTGTGTGCGTGCGTGCGTGCGTGTGTGTGTGTGTGCGTGTGTGTGTGTGTGCGTGTGTGTGTTTACTCTTGCATGCGGTTACTCGGCTTTAACTGAGAAAAAAGCTTGAAAGAGTTTTATTGTGTTTGGGTGGGGGGGGGGGGGTGAGGTGGGTTAGGGTTTGTTGTTCATATTGGATACTCGTATAAATTGACCTTTTTTATTATTATTACTGTACTTAATCATATCATACAGGGTTATAAATGGTCGAATTGTGACGTGAAGGTCAGTCGAGTGTGTATGACGTTTGTGTAGTGTTCGGTGTATGTTTATGATAGAATACAATAAAAATTTTTTTGTATATATGTCTAGGGTCAGGTTGAGTATATTTGTGTATACTTTTTTACCTCGTGACAAATATGTGCCAATTAATTTCACCTTTTTATCATTATTTAATTTTTTTTTCTTCCTTTTTTTTCGATTTTTTGTTACTTCAGAATTAGGAATATCTCTTCTGGGTAATTTATTTTGCTGTTATTAATAGTATTTTGTGTCTCTCTCTCTCTCTCTCGCACATATGAATTGTAATTTTGTTCAGACTCGGAGCGTTTTGTTGATGCCAGCCAGCCAGCCCTCATTTGCATACCAGTTATCAGACAATAACATTGAATATGAGCAGTGGTGGGTGTTATTGTTGCTGTTATATTATAGTGATCATAGTTATCCTAGAATGTTTATTGTTGGGTGTTTATATATTTTATTTATTTGGTGTTCGTTTATTTCTGGTTGTTAGTGTCGCTTCTGGGTCAAGTGGCCATTAGTAGTAGATCTGTTTTTGTGGTGTTATTGTTATATAATTCGTCAAAGTATGTATTGGTTTTTTTCTTATTTTATCATATCGTCTTTATAAACCGGGAGATATTTATTATTTTATTTTTGTTTATCCTCTTTTATTATTTTTTAGTCGTGTATTTAATTAACACCTTAGTGGTCACTACTTGAATTTATTTCCCTTATTACTGCGTGAAATTTCGCAGCCTTGTACCTTGACACCTAAGGCTCCTTATTTGTGACCTGACCTGACTAGTCACGTCACCCCCTTCTCTTAAGCTCCTCTACGTGTGTGATGGTGTTGGTGTGTGGATTAGTGGATGTCATCATTATGACCTGACCTCATGTTTTTAAGGTCACCCTGTATATTTAAGCCTCTCTCTGTCTATGTAATCCAGTTGCCTCTGAAGATGTCTTGAATAAAGACGAAGCTAAGTGCCCGTGTTCCATTCTCCCGTGGATTTATCAAGATATATATATATATATATATATATAGATATATATATATATATATATATATTTATTATTTTATACAAAAAATCAGAAGTTGGGTTAGGTTGGGTTTGGCTGGGTTGGGTTAGGTTAGGTTTGGTCCATTATTCCACTGTGCTTTAATCAGTTATTTTGAGACAGTGAGATAGAGCGCATTGCCTCCCTCCAGCACCACCACCATAACAACAGTCATTGCAGGGGTCAGAGGTCACCAACAAGTCACGTGAGGGTAAGGCGTCAGAGGTCACGTGAGAGTATCTAGGGAGCCGTGATGTGTTACGCAGTATTAGGTGGTTTAGTTAGGCCTATTTATTTGTGTATTAACTGTATGTTGTATATTAACGAGTGTACTGTTATGTAGTCGCTTTGATGTAGAACTTTTTTAGTCGGCGATAGTTATTTACATATTTATTTATATAGTTATTTATTTATTTATTTATTTCAGTCGGATGATATTTTATTTATGTATGAAGTATTTTAACAGGCAATATATGCATAAATGCAATTATGGTTCAACCGGACCTGTACTTGGACCCCAGTTTGATTATGCGAAAATTAACCTAACAACCAAATTTTACTTATAATTTAATTTTGCCTAACTTAACCTAACCCACATGTGAAGATAATATTTCTCTATACCTAAACTAATTTACTCCTAACCTAACTAACGTAACAATTTAACGAAGACACCTGAAAAAATGCCAAATCGACCCCCTCACCTGGGAGACGAGCACTCCACACCGTAACGCTTGGAGGAGCATCACACGAGAAGGTGTCAATACTCTCGAATTAGCCCGACTGCATGCCGAGGCAGACAAGTGCCAACGCCGGAAAGACGCTGCCACCGCATCCTCCCGCACTAGATGTAGCCCTCCACACGTGCAACATCTCGAGCCACTTCGTAGCTCACAAACGAAGGTGACGTCACTAATAACTCGTAGTACTGTGTGTGGTGCTGTGAGGTGCTGTGCGGTGCGGTGTGGTTTGGTGTTTCTGCCTGGTAATGTCCTGCACAAGTGGCCGGGTAAACACATGCGGATCATTTGCTGCCAATTAAAACTTTATCAATAGAGATTCTAAAATTATCCAGTTTTACCCTAAGTGTTAAAGGGGGGGGGGGGGTGTGAGCAAGAGTGTTGGGGGAAAAGGGGAATGGAACGGAACAGAGTTAGTGGAAGGGGAGAGGCGGGTGTTGGCTGTACTTAACTAATATATCAACCGGTATACTTAGTAATAAATAGTTTGTTCATGATTTAATGTGTGTGTGTGTATTTTCAGCTGTAAAAACACTTAGCGAGGGTTTTACAAGTACTGTCACTTTGTATGGGAAGAAAGGGCTGTCTGTCGCTGAGTATACAACCTTTTTTTGTATGATAATTATATATAGTAAATAAATAAATAAACACAGTGAATGAGAGTTACGCAATACCCGACTTCAGTGTAGGAGACGATGTTGTGTGATGGTGGTGGTGCTGGAGAGGGGGGGGCACCTGTGTACTTAATTAAGTCAGGTATTAAGGAGGGAATTATTAGTGGTGGTTTATGGGGGCTTTTGTATTAATAAGTGACGTACTGTGGCAATTGGTGTATCGGTACAATTTAGTTGCCATTTGGAGCACCCTATGGCACCTGTGACCTCTTGGCCACCCGGCGCTGTGACACGCGTGAGTTGCCGTGTGAGGGACCTCGTGGCACCCGGCGTCGTGGTACAAGCCAGGTGAAGGTTGAAGGCGTAGGTAGGAGGAGGGTGTAGTGGGAGGTATGGTCTACGGTGGTGGGTGTAGTGGCTAGTACTACCTCTTTAATGACTTGGTGCCCCCTCCCCCACCCGCGCCTCACCCCCACCCCCCCACCCACCCCCACCCCACCATACTCCCACCCGCACCTCTTGCTGTTGCTCCACTACGCCTGGTCTACCGCCGCGCCCCGTCACTCCTTTGTTTCCAGACCTCTACTACGACCATGTGACCTGATGATTTTGTGTGTGTGTGTGTGTGTGTGTGTTTGACAGTGAGAATGAATTTGTGTGCAAGAGAGAGAGAGAGAGAGGAGGAGGAGGAGGAGGAGCAGGAGGATGCTCGACCCTCCACAACCATTCGACCTTTTGGTGCCAACTCTTAACAATGGAAGTGAAGCGTAAATAACTCCATTGTCGTCCCCACTTACGAGAACTGACAAACAAGACGGACAAATAGATCTACCTGTGTATATTTAGTCACCGCTGCTGTTTTGGGTCTTAGTGATCACGTATTAAAGACTTGAATTGATGGTGGGTGTGGCACTGTGGAAGTCATTAGTCCTTACCTGTGATATACTCCTCGCTTTATCAACACAGCGGAAGGTATGTCGTAGTTCATTATCATACCTGTTGGTTGACCCCGTAGAGTACAGGAGGAAACACGGGACCAAGAGCCACACCTGTTCACTCCTGTTGAATATTTATGACCTTGAGGGAGATGTGACTGTAGGTGTACCAGCTGCGTGTGTCTGTGGGGGTGAGATAGAGACTGCTACTGTTACTGCTACTGTTGTACTGGGGATGATAGCAGAAGGAGGCGATAACAGACATGAAGTGTGTGTGTGTCTTAGGTACCAAAGTCCTTGAGGGTTTTCTGTTCATGGGTCACGTACAGGTCATGGGGTCAGGGACTGGTCACCACGAGGCATTCACCCGCAGATCAATTACTTGCTGGTCATGGGTCACGATCTAGTTACAAGTCAGTCACATCCGCCCAGTGAGCATTAACAGGCTACGTCAGACCCGGTAATGTGTCAGCAGCAGTGAGGTGAGAATATCGTTATTTATGGCCCATACTTGTTAACTGGCTGGTCGACACCTCGTTAACATTGACGAACACAACAGTTTAACACACGGTGAAGTGGACACGCTTACAGCCACTGACAGTCTAGATGTGTAGTGAGAAGAGCCTCTAGGATTTTAAGCTGACTCACGTTTCAACCTGGAAATAATGATCTTAGCCTCAAACACATTGACCCTCAAATCCTTAAGAACTTTCTCTCCCTAAGGGTAAGGGACTCATAGATTTATTATATTAATTAGGTCAAAGAAAGTTTAAATTACGACTCGATAACCCGAAGGTGTAAGAACTCATAACATTGGCGTGGGTGATGACAATATCCTTCCCACCAATATTGACCGAGGAATAAAAGTATCAGAAGTATTAGCCACGATTACCAGGAAGTTTGGTAATAGGAAGTTGGGTCTGTCTTATTGTTGTTGCTTGTGGTGGGTGGATACACGGCCCAGTGGGAGGAGGCACAGGTACTGACAGTATGGTTGGTTATAATGGTCACGAAGACAACTACTGGCCGGGACGAGACGAAGACCAACCACAGGTATACTGGTGTGTGTGTGTGTGTGCGTGTGCGTGTGTGCGTGTGTGTGTGTGTGTGTAATCCCTGAACACTTGCAGCAACTACAGTACCTGAAGTAAGAACTGACCACCACCCCCCCTCACCTCACCTAACAGAACACTTCCATTACCTGATTGAAAGCTCCCCTTCCCCCCTCCCCTTCCCCCTCCCCTTCCCCCTCCCCCCTCCCCTCCACTCACTAACATCAGGTGTTGCATTAATTAGCAGCATTACACTTGGCAGCTACCATCACGTCAGGCACATTTAATCGCTTGATGTTTGGGCCAATTATGACCAATTTCCACCAGCGGGGACTTTATCACGAGAAGAGGAGGAGGAGGGAGAGAAGGAAGAGGAGGAGGGAAGGAAGAGGAGGAGAGAAGGAAGAGGAGGGAGAGAAGGAAGAGGAGGGAGAGAAGGAAGAGGAGGAGAGAAGGAGGAGGAGGGAGAGAAGGAAGAGGAGGAGGGAGAGAAGGAAGAGGAGGGAGAGAAGGAAGAGGAGGAGGGAGAGAAGGAAGAGGAGGAGAGAAGGAGGAGGAGGGAGAGAAGGAAGAGGAGGAGGGAGAGAAGGAAGAGGAGGAGGGAGAGAAGGAAGAGGAGGAGGGAGAGAAGGAAGAGGAGGAGGGAGAGAGAAGGAAGAGGAGGAGGGAGAGAAGGAAGAGGAGGAGGGAGAGAAGGAAGAGGAGGGAGAGAAGGAAGAGGAGGAGGAAGGGAGAGAAGGAAGAGGAGGAGGGAGAGAAGGAAGAAGAGGAGGGAGAGAAGGAAGTAGAGGGCGGAGAGAAAGAAGAGGAGGGAGAGAAGGAAGAGGAGGAGAGAAGGAAGAGGAGGAAGGAGAGAAGGAAGAGGAGGAGGGAGAGAAGGAAGAGGAGGAGGGAGAGAAGGAAGAGGAGGAGGGAGAGAAGGAAGAGGAGGAGGAAGGGAGAGAAGGAAGAGGAGGAGGAAGGGAGAGAAGGAAGAGGAGGAGGAAGGGAGAGAAGGAAGAGGAGGAGGGAGAGAAGGAAGAAGAGGAGGGAGAGAAGGAAGTAGAGGGCGGAGAGAAAGAAGAGGAGGGAGAGAAGGAAGAGGAGGAAGGAGAGAAGGAAGAGGAGGAAGGAGAGAAGGAAGAGGAGGAGGGAGAGAAGGAAGAGGAGGAGGGAGAGAAGGAAGAATAGGAGGGAGAGAAGGAAGAGGAGGAAGGAGAGAAGGAAGTAGAGGGCGGAGAGAAAGAAGAGAGAAGGAGAAGGGAGAAAAAGAAGAAGAAGAGGAGGAGGGAGGGAGGGAGGGAGGGCGGGCGGGCGTGTTTATTTACTGTTCAACTGTTGGATGATCACTACTACTGGTGCTGTTACTCCCTGCCAATACATGCAAATGATCCCAAATGGTCGTTAAGTGTACTGGGTCGTTCGGTCGTTAGATATTTTTTACGTTTCGTCATCATCAGATCAATAGTGAATAGTGTTCTGGCTCGTGATACTGTCTGCTTTAGTGAGCGAGTGATTGAAATGCGAGACGTGTACATGTGTTTGTTTGTGTGTGTGTGTGTTTGTCCACCTGCTGCTGGGGGGGGGGGTAATGTCTTGTTAATGTACGTCATATGTAGTAATTATTTTTTTATGTATTGTTTATCACTGTATGTATGTATGTATGTATGTTATTCTCCTTTTTTTATCACTAATAACCTAACTTCGGCTCCTATAATGACGTTTCCAAATTGCTTTTATTATTTTTTTCCAAGGGAGTAACGCGCTATGTATGGTGAGTCTGTTGTTGACGTGTGAGGCCTGGCTGAGTGTTGTTGTTGTTGTTGACGTGTGAGGCCTGGCTGAGTGTTGTTGTTGTTGACGTGTGAGGCCTGGGTGAGTGTTGTTGACGTGTGAGGCCTGGTTGAGTGTTGTTGATGTGTGAGGCCTGGCTGAGTGTTGTTGACGTGTGAGGCCTGGCTGAGTGTTGATCTGTTAGTATAAAACACGGGAAGGAAACAGCTGTGTGACAATAACGACGGTGATTAAGGGTACAAGACGAAGGAGTGACGCCCTGAGTGACGCATGGAGGTGTTATGCGGTGAGGGACTCATGAGTGACGCATGGAGGTGTTATGCGGTGAGGGGCGCATGAGTGACGCACTGCAAAGAGGGAGGAAGGAGGGGAGAGTTTCACAGAACTATAACGCATGGGAGAATGACACATTTTGGGCGTATTCAAGTGTGGGCGGGAAAAAACGCGTCAATTACGAGGCGTGGCGTGGCGTGGATGGTAGTGGCAGCGGACGTAAAATATGGACCAGTACTAGGAATTATTTTTTCTTACATGTGCGTCGACGATCTACACCCACACATGGAGTACATATACACCCTGGCTCTAACACACACACACACACAGAGATTAATAGTAAAGGAGGAAGCTAAGTTATGTGAGTGTGTATGGTAGGCGGTAGTGTCGCTAGGAGGATATAACGAGGTATGTACTGGTGTGTTTTTATGGGGAGGCGGCAGGTATGCAGATATATGTGTATAGCAGAGGTGTGTGTGGGCAGGTACAGGTGTGTATGGGCAGGTACAGGTGTGGATGAGTGTGGCACGGTAATCTGTGTGGAAGGGGGGGGGGGGGGGGAGGGACGCCCACATCGACCCCTGTGAGAAACATGTTCCCCTGAGGACCCGGGGGGGAAATGGGGTGGCTGTCTGGGTCGTGGGTTTACAAGGGGGGTTTTCTCTGTCTCTTGAGGAGATGGGAAGGAGGGTTGTAGTGTCTCGGAGGCAGGGAGAGAAGGGAAGGTCTCTTAGTGTGATGAATGTTGAGGAGCGTGAGGCCCTCTGGTGGTGGAGGCAGACGCGGTAGGTGTAGCCGCGGACGAGGTGTGAATCACTCAGCCATTCACTCACCATTGCGTGTGAAGCATCCATGTGTATTGCGTGCTGTACACATAAGCCTTGGCTGGAAAACCGCTGCTGTTGACAGACTATGGAAGTTTTGATTTTTTTAGTATTATTTTTTTAATTATATAAGCGTGTGTTTATGAATTTGCGGGAGGGATATACACTATTTGTTAAAACATATATTATGGCTTAATATAATACAGTAAATCGGTATAAATTTGAATAATGGAATAGTTGGTAACTCCCGTAAAGATATCGCTTGAACATAATTATAACAAGAAAATATAAAACGTAGCTTGAGATGTCAGTACCTGTAGTCACACAATAGAGGTAACACGCTAACACAGTTTACGTTGTAGAATTAAACTCTTCTTTACCAGACCTTGAGAGCTTTACGGGTTAACTACTCCTTGACGTGGCTCTATAGATGTGTGTGTGTGTGTGCTTCCATGCTCCACCAGACACAAGCATCGTCGATAAAGCCAATAACAAGAGAGGGTTTATTTCCACAAGCAAGTACAGGCGGGTCGTCGGCCTTAACGCTACACAGGCACACGACTCCACCAGCGTTAATACAGGAAGCCAAGATTACGGCTCTGGGTAATGTTGTGTTTGTTTTCCTCACCTGTTGTGTCGTGAGGGAGGTAACATGGTGAGGGAAGTATCTACAATGGAGGTGGGTTTTTTTTTATGGTTGTTAGTGAGGAGTGTGAAGACGACTGGATGTTGACTACTGATCATGACACTGACCTTGACTACCGACCATGACGCTGACTACTGACCATGACACTGACCTTGACTACTGATCATGACACTGACATTAACTACTGATCATGACACTGACCTTGACTACTGACCATGACGCTGACGACTGACCATGACACTGACCTTGACTACTGACCTTGACTACCGACCATGACGCTGACTACTGATCATGACACTGACCTCTCCTACTGATCATGACACTGACCTTGACTACCGACCATGACGCTGACTACTGACCTAGATTACTGACCTTAATTACTAACTTACCTTCAGGCTCCCTATACACTTGTTATTCCTCTCCTGCCCCCCTCCTTTTTCCCTCCCTTCCTCTTCTTTCTCCTCCTTTCCCATCCTTTCTTCCCTTCCCTCCCCTCCTTTCCCATCCTTTCTTCCCTTCCCTCCCCTCCCTTCTTTTCTTACCTCTTCTTTCCCCTCCCATCCTTTCTTCCCTCCCCTCCTCTCTCCTCCCCTCCCATCCTTTCTTCCCTCCCCTCCTCTCTCCTCCCCTCCCATCCTTTCTTCCCTTCCATCCACTCTTTTCTTCCCTCCCCTCTTCTCCTTTATCATCCCTTCCCATCCTTTCTTTCCCCCATTCCTCTCCTTTCCTCTCCCCACCCCACCCAGATTACATCTTTACCACACTGTTCACCCATCACATCACCCTGCCATAGTTCACCCACCCCACCCCCCTGCCATAGTTCACCCATCACCCGTTTATTATTACCAGGAGTCTATGTGTAAGAGAGAGAGAGAGAGAGAGAGAGAGAGAGAGAGACTCCAATGACAAGCTGTGTTGTGGCGGGCGAGCGGCTTAACCTGTGGCCCATGTCTCTGCAAGTCCCTCCATGGCTCACTAAGCATGGCTCCTGCACCAGTCCCTTTCCTGAACCGCTGTGGCTCGGATATGGCTCCTACGTCATCCCCTTCGCCCCACACTCCCACACCCCACACCCTCCCTCCCCCTACCCCCCCTCCCCCTACCCCCTACCTACCCCTCCCCATACTAGGAAAGGGATATAAATGTTGTTGTTGTTGGTTGTCCGAGAGAGGGGAAAAAAATATTAAGTTTCCCCTCGATAACTTTCCGGTGACTTTGTGAATTGATTGTAAATAAAGGTTTTGGGAAGTGTATTATGATATAGCTTCCTGTTGGTGATGTTGATAGCTCAGGTGAGTGTGGAATTACAGGTGTTTTGAGTTGGAAGATCTGTCTTTTCCAGTGACTTTCCTTGAGAGAGAGAGAGAGAGACCCACACCCACCTTGCATCACGCCACACACCCTCACTCTTCCTAACCCATCTCTATCATGTTGAATATTATTAATTTTTGTTTAATTTGTTTGAGTTACTAGTGATCTGTGCATCTGATTAACAATGCAACGATGGAGTTAAATTGAAACTTGTGTCGTAATTGGTCGGTACAGAAGTCGATTGTTGACGTGACGCTGTTCCACCCATCCCACACAGTTGACGTAAATTGAAGCGTTTTAATTAATTGGGATAGTAAGCTTTATATATTTTTGTAAAGCTTATTATACTTACATCCGGGATTTTTTTTGTCTCTCTTTCATTCCATTGTGTTGGGTATTAATTAAGGTTGAAAGAGCTACAGTTTTATTTGTTTGGTGGAACTGAAAATTAATTGTTGTTCTTGTTGCTGTTCTTGTCAAATTTAACAGCAGTCTCGACAAAATCTGATTAGTGAATTAAAAATAAACGATTAATATTATCTCGGAATTAATTCTTTTAATATCAAGTGAGAGTCTCCGGTATTTGACGACAGGGAAGTGAGGGTGTTCGGGGATGTATCGGGTGTAGCTGCTTGATACTGAAGGCATACACACGTCGTCTGCCTTTTAAAGATAATTCCCCATAATAATGAAAATAATAATCGTAAATGGAGGTAAACATGCATTACTTAGATTGTAATTATTAAATACTTTTACAGAATAATGATGTTAATTACTTCACCCGGAATAATAATAATACCGTTTTTCATAATTCATTTTATTAAGCTGTGTCTACTTAACAGGGTTTCTCTAATAGGATTCTAGTTACTAGTAGGGATAAAATTAGACGTATCCTGGTAAGGGGAATACTGTCTTCATTATTTAGTACCTATAGTCTTGAAGGACAATATTCATTATATAATATACCAGTAATACTCATATAGGATCATTATATAATTTAGTGTGAGAAATATTACTGTGAATTATTACTACATCTCTTCCCCCTCCCCCCCCTTCTCCTCCTCACCATTTCTCTTCCCCCACTCCTCCTCCTCATCCCCCGCCACCCCCCCTTCACCCCCATCCCCCCCTCCTCTTGATAATTGTGTAATTTTTTTTTTCAGAGACGTAGAAAATTCAACGAAAATACGCGGCCGTCATTGTCAGCGGGCGGAGTAAAATCCCGTTCATACGAAATAAATTGTGGAGAGCCCTGTTGATGCGGCCCAGTACACTTTGTCATCCAGGGGACTTAGCCAAATCCCCGACGATATAACGCTAAAAAACTGACGGACTGAAAGTGGGCATGAAGGGTTGCTGGTAGTGGTGGGGGGGGGGGGGGGGGGTGGTTGTTGGTAGGGGATGGTTGGTGGAGGAGGGGGTGGTGGTGGTAGGGGGCTGTGGTATGGAGGATAGTGGTGGGGGGAAGGTGATAGAGAATTGTGGGTAGCGGTAGGGAGATGATAGTTAGGAGTGGTGGAGGTGGTAATTGTGGTAGGTAGAGAATGGTGGTAGTGACAGTGGTAATGGTGGTAGAGGTGACGGTGGCAAAGGAGGAAGGTGGTAGGGGATGATGCTGTGGTGGTCAGGTGTGTGGTTAATCCTGACTGACGGGATACTCCGTTTGTATCTTTATATCGGATATCTTGTTATGGCATTCTACGTATATGGTAAACTGGATATAAAAGCCGTGGTTGAGATACAGGTTACAGTGCCGCCGATCATAAGTTGATTGTCTATACATTGTTTTGATTTGACGAGAGAGAGAGAGAGAGAGAGAGAGAGAGAGAGAGAGAGAGAGAGAGAGAGCGAGCATATAGACCCTAACGAGGTGCATCTGTCTTCAGGCCACACTAGTTCAATATCAGTAATGACAGGCACGGGTAAGCTGCTTGTTATTTCCAGGTCGTAGTGATTATAGTAAGGCAGTAATTTCGAGTCACGATGCAGCAATCACGGTGGCCGCAGGGTAAGAGTTTAACAGTGGATAACAGGGGTTAGCAGAGGTAACTAGAAGGGCTGGGTGTGTGTGTGTAAGTCAGGTGGGTGGTGGTAAATTGATTATGTTGTGGCAGTCTGGTTCTTACTCATCCCAATGATAGAAAATATGTGTTTTTATGACGACTTCCTGTTGTCAGGTCGTGTACACTGTTGGTGATAATCTCAAGCTGTAATGTTTGTTATATAATTTTCTTGTTTTAGTGGGGGCGATTATCTCACTTGGTTTTTCCAGGCCGGAGGGGGACTGTATGATTACTGTTCGTCTGTCTGTCTGCAATTTCAAGTTACAGCCCATTACAGACAAATTACTGAAAACAATTGTCATCAAGAGTTGCACAAGCTTAGTGGATAATGATGCAGTAATACTCAGGTAAACGTTTTTGTATTAGATAAAAACTGGCTGGGTGGTGGACACCTGTACTGGGTGTGTTGTTGTTGTTGTTCGATACTTCTTGTTTTTACTTGTTTGAGTGAGATAATTTTCACGCTGTTCACCCTAACACTGGAGAAGCTGTTGTTTATACCTGTAATTTAGTGTACGCTTTCATATGTCCTACCGTATATATGATTTACAACGAGAAGGGTGAGGGAAAGACGCTGTATATATGGCAACAACAGTTTTACTCCCCGTCTTGTCACAGGTGCGGTGTGTTGTAGTGCGTGGCGGCGGTAGTGTGTGCACCTTTATGTTGTGAAGGCTTAATTACTAACGTGTTGACTGGCTCACCTGTTGAGGCCTAACTCAGGCTCTTGTTTTCTGGTATTGCATTGGTCCAACTCTTACCTCCCGTCCCGTCGGTGGTGGAGAGTCTAGCTGGCTGGGTGGGTGTTGGGCTACAAGGAACGCGTGGTTGTTTTTCCTTTATTATTATTATTATTATTATTATTATTATTATTTCATGTATTTGGCATTGTATATATATGTAAGTTTATTCTAGTGTTTTATAGGGTATACTGACAGGAGCTTCAGGTAGTAACCCACTCTCTCGAATCGAAAAATATGCTTGACCAGGAGAGATAAGAAGTTACTGGATAAAGAAACGTAAAATTAAGTCGTTTGTAGGAGGGAATCTCGGCTTTGTTATGAAGTGTCTACAGCAGTTACAGTGGCTAGGGATTGTGTGTGTCGTGGGAGAGAAGTACATAATGAGCTGAAGGAAGATCGAGAACTGTATTCTGTAATGTATTGTATTTCTAGTCTGCGATGGTTTGTGACCAATAATTTTGTATCTGTAGTTTATAGTGATATGTGACTAACATTAATGATTCGTAGTTGCAATCTACGTTGGTTTATGATCAGAATCCCTGTTGGTTTGGGAATATAACCCACTAAGTTATGTGATTGTAATACATATAAATTTGTGACAGGTATATTTAATAGTCATCCATGTTTGTTGGTGAGCATGACACATCACTCAGGGTGTTATCTCCTGTGTAACCTCAGATAATACCGCCGATGGGAGGTTGTTGGCCCCAGAACATAATGTGTGTGAGGTTCCGGTACAGTAAACCCCCGTCAATACTACAGTGACAGTCTCGATATAGTGATTGTACCCAGACTTGACCTTCTGATTACTATGTGTTTTATTACAGCTTCCGGTAATCCTCACGCCCTCTGTAATTTGTATTTTCCCAGTATGAACCTGTAGTAGTTCCACATTGGTTGGCTAAATTTGGTGTAAGAATTCGCTATATAATTCGATATCAGTAAAGTGTTCGATCAATCACTTGACTTAATGAATAAATTACAGATAAAGCTCGGCAATACATAGAACTTGTATTCTTGTTCATTTTACAGTATGGATGATCTCGTTGTATTATAAAAAATAGCGTCACTATCACCTTCAAGAAATGCAAGGTTACAATTCCACCTTAAATATAAACTATACAAATATTATCTAATCTGATATTGGGTGGTTATAGGGGCTAGAGAGGCCACAGACATGTCATTAAAGTATACGATATTGATGGGAATAAAAAAAAATAAGTACGCATGAAATTTAACACAGCGTATCACACCTTGAAGAGTTTCCAAGGGACTAAAACTATTGGGATATATGAACTGTTTGTGTAGTGATCCAGTAATTCCGTAGTCTGTATTTAAACATGGCTGCCACTGAATAAACAACCGGACACGTTTGTTTTAGGTTGGTCGATAAAATTGTCTTTGTTTTTCTTGCTAGATAAAACGAATTTGTCAGAATATCATGTTCTATTCTGTTACTCTACAATACTTTTATCATAAATATATGCAAACATTTTTTAATTCAGTATGACAGGTACCTTTGAATGTTCTCTCGAAAGATTATCAGTGGAGGTTTCGTTCGTATTGGTGTGTGAAAGTGATGTTGAGGTGTTGGTAGAGTGCTTTCATTTTGTGTAGTTATCCCTTGGTACGCTGCGGTGCTCTGTGGTGGCGGTTACTATTAGAGAAAACGGTGGTAATGTTGGGAGGACTATTCTTTTCCGGTTCTTTAATTCACTGGTTCCCAATCTATGTTACTATTTCATGTGTGGTAAGGAAACCAAACGGAATTTCTTGTATAGGCATTTAATATCTTGTTCTTTGTGTACTTGATTTTGAATTGTACTTCCTGACATGAGATTTGCTGCTTTATAGCGAACGTAGTGTCTAGAGAAAACGGAGGTTATACTGTGTAGGGGAAACTAAGATGACCATTTTACATACGGCCAAGAGACGAAGAAAGAAGACAGATGATGAATTTTGGAATGGGTTCAGTATTTTATGTATGTTTTTTTTATAATTTAGTTGAATATTAACCGGTGTTATTTTGCAATGTAATTAATAAAAGTGTCAGGTATCCTTGAAGTCAGGTTTAGGATTGATAGATTCATTTTCTTTCGCAGGTATGTTGGAGAGACCACAACAGGACCACACCATCCCTGCCTGACAACTGTGACAGGGAGTACAGGCGGTAACTGTTGGTAGAGGGTAACGTGCGGTGACTATATGGTGATCTAGAGGCTTTGTGTGGTATGGGGGATATTGAGGTAGTAGGAGAACTGAGACATAATGGGAATATAGAGGTAAGAGGACTGAGAAATGTAGAGATATAGTGGCAGTGAGAAGGCAGGGAAATATAGGATAGCTGCATTTATACCCACGGACTATAAACGCTCGGTGGAACTCCCTGCGTCTGAGGTTTTTCCTGTGGCAAATAAATTTCTCTCTCTCTCTCTCTCTCTCTCTCTCTCTCTCTCTCTCTCTCTCTCTCTCTCTCTCTCGTTTAAATAACTTAGTTTTAGTTAAATTATAATGCTAAGAATCTTTAACCTTTTATTTAAGGTTTATGTTCCTTTAAGTCTGCCCCATGCCCCATTGTATTGTTGGTTACAGACCCATCGCCTGAATTTTCTGACCGGAGGATAGTTTCCCCTCGACGGAATGAGAGAAAACGGTAAAATAAATTTATACAGAGAAAATGTGAATTTGCAACAAGCTTGAAAGGGATGACTTATATAATATTACGAAAGCAGAATTTAACTGGGATTTGATGATATTTTTACATGTATTATATATGAAATTGCAATGATCGAATTATTTTTGACTGCTAATAATTAATTGCAATAAATGTTGTAAAAGTTTTATTTTGAGGTTATGAGATTAATTAGTTTGGTATTATATTACAGTATATTATATAGGAGTTGTCTCAAATAACAATACAGTGACAAGTAATCCAATTATGATACTGTAACCGTGAACTTTCTTGCGCTTCTCAACTCTTATGAAATGTATAGTGTAGGTGGTTTGGGTGGTGGTGATTGTAGTGGTGGTTGTTGGGAGTTGGAATGGTGGTAGTGATGATTGTTAATTTCCCGCTTCCATTTTTCCATCTCCAATTAAGGCAGTTCTTAATCACCTTTCTCTATATTAAGGTCGTTTTCTTTTCCTCCCTCCAGTTACCGTATTTTTTACTGTTTTCTCAACCTGTCTCATGTATATACTTGTCTGCCTTATCAGGTCTCATAGTAACACGGAACGGAACGCCTTCTGGCTTCTGACCTCTCCCTCCCGTACCACATAACTCCGTTCCATATCACGGACGTACACACACACACACCCACACACCTAGGACTTTACTCCCTTTATCTTTGTGACTTAAAATGCGTATTCATGGGAGGCACAAATTCTATTGGTTGCAAAAATTATTTATGTGTCGTGTTTTTTAACTCTTCTTACAAGTTGTCGAGGTACAGTGTTACCAGACCGTCAAGTGTTGTGTCCCGTTTTGGTTCTTTGGTTCTGATGTTAAGATGTAAGAAATATGATATATTTTTAAGATCATGTTTCGTTATAAGGACAGGTTCTAACGGCGCCGCTGACACGTAATGGACACTGAAGACAAGGGGTGCTTCACGTTTCGTCTGCTGGTGGAGAGCGGTGACCAGTGGGCCAGTAGTGTGTTAGGTGTTCTCGCCTCTACTTTTTTCTTTTGTTGTTATAATGAACGCCGGGGATTACGATGGCTATCAGTTCATGTTTACATGGGTGTGAGGTGTTACAGAGGCTGAGCCCTTCCCACTCCAACACCTTATCCCGGATTATGCCCGGGGCAGCTTTTGTGCCCCGCGGGGGACGTTGCTCTGCCTCCAAGCACCAGCCTTAGGTCTTCAGGGAGCTGCTGGTAGAGGGGCGCCCTTGTGTCCAGGGAAGATTACGAGTATTTTGCCACAGAGAGATGCGGCAGCGTGTGACGGTGGAGGGACGCACCAGCGAGACGAGTTACACTAAGAAATACAATACAGGACTCTGGACTACAGATCCTATCAAGCCTATTTTCAGGTTCACTGTACAAGTTACAGGAGGGATGACCTTCCACAGGAGCCCCGTGTGAACCCCAACTGTAGGTCTAGATTATGGCCTTCTTTACATCAATGTTCAAATATTAGCACAATTTCAGTTTGAGTATAATACTAACTCATCATATTAGTATTAGCTGTTCTTGTGTGGGCAAGTAGATGTAGGTGTCTTCCCGAACGTTATTAACACCCAGAGAGAGGTTAGACAAATGTATTCACTATGGCCTCGTCTCCTGCCAAGGCAAGATATTTAAATGAGGATGATTTGAACTAATTGAGAGAATTCCCATGAGTGCTGGCTTGAGGTATAAATGAGTTCTGGTCGGCAGAGGTCTGCGGGATAGAATTTCAACAGAAAAGTCCTGGATTTATCCATACGCTCTGATAGGGCTCTGGATACTGATGACTCTTATCATTAAAAATTTCCATAATTTTGTCATCGCTGGATGGTCACCATACTCGACTGTGAACGGTGGCTCTGTGGACTGTTGCTCCGAAGAACACTGACGGGATGTATCTATAGAATAGGGAAATGGGAACACACAGCCATTATATACAGTATATGTGAAGGGGAGAATCTTGTTTAAAATTGTTTTAATGCCACGATAAAACGGACAGACACATTCAGATTGATTTTGCGTTTTCTTACGGTATAAAATATAAAGAAGATATAGACATCGATTATTTTGCCCACCTCGACTTACTAGTGTGATGATGTGAGGCGATAGTTGTTCATCTGAGTTCCCTTTCAAATAATGTCTAAGGAAACTCATCAATGTTATGAACTAAACATGGCTACAGTTTTTCTCACTGAATATGACTGCTTGTTTAAGATTAATAGAGGAATTTGTCCTTACCGTGTTATCAGATTAATGCTCACCTAGGTACGTACTCCTTCAGTGACCCGAGTTTGACCTCTCATCCCGAACACTGCCGCCTGGTGATGGTGGTATGAGGCGTGAGGACGGGCAATATCCTGGTGTTACCTTCAAGTCCTCTCCCCCCTCACACCTCTCCCCCATGACCCTCTCCTATGATCCTCCCCCATGACCCTCCCTCCATAACGCCCCCCTCCCCCATGACCCTCCCTCCATACCGCCCCCCCTCCCCATGACCCTCCCTCCATAACGCCTCCCCTCCCCCATGACCCTCCCTCCATACCGCCCCCCTCCCCTCCCCCATGACCCTCCCTCCATACCGCCCCCCTCCCCATGACCCTCCCTCCATAACGCCCCCCCTCCCCCATGACCGCCTCCTCTTATCTAACTCCTCCACACTCCCCTGAAATCCTCCTCCTCCTCCTCCTCCTTCGTCTCTCTCCCTTTCCCTCGCTTCTCTCCTCCTCCTTCTTCTCTCTCCCTTTCCTTCGCTTCTCTCCTCCTCCTTCTCTCTCTCCCTTTCCCTCGCTTCTCTCCTCCTCCTTCGTCTCTCTCCCTTTCCCTCGCTTCTCTCCTCCTCCTTCGTCTCTCTCTCCCTTTCCTTCGCTTCTCTCCTCCTCTTCTCTCCTCTTCCCTCGCTTCTCTCCTCCTCCTCTCTCTCTCTCTTCCCTCGCTCTCTCCTCCTCCTTCTCTCTCTCCTCTTCTCCTCTCTCTCCTCCTCCTCTCTCTCTCCTTCCCTCGCTTCTCTCCTCTCCTCTCTCTCTCCTCTCTCCTCTCGCTTCTCTCCTCCTTCTTCTCTCCCTTTCCCTCGCTTCTCTCCTCCTCCTTCGTCTCTCTCCCTTTCCCTCGCTTCTCTCCTCCTCCTTCTCTCTCTCCTCCTTCGCTCTCTCCTCTCTCCTCTCTCTCTCCTTCCCTCGCTCTCTCTCCTCTCCTCTCTCTCTCCCTCTCCCTCGCTCTCTCTCCTCCTCCTTCTCTCTCTCCTCTCCTTCTCTTCTCTCCTCTCCTCTCTCTCCCTTCTCCCTCGCTTCTCTCCTCCTCCTTCTCTCTCTCTCTTCCCTCTCTCTCTCCTCCTCCTCTCTCTCTCTCCTCCTTCCTCTCTCTCCTCCTCCTCTCTCTCTCTCCTTCTCCCTCTTCTCTCCTCTCCTCTCGTCTCTCTCTCTTCTCCTCTCTCTCTCTCCTCCTCCTTCTCTCTCTCCCTCTCTCCTCTCTCTCCTCCTCTTCTCTCTCTCCCTTCTCCTCGCTTCTCTCCTCCTCCTTCGTCTCTCTCCCTTTCCTTCGCTTCTCTCCTCCTCCTTCTTCTCTCCCTTTCCCTCGCTTCTCTCCTCCTCCTTCGTCTCTCTCTCTTTCCCTCGCTTCTCTCCTCCTTCATCTCTCTCCCTTTCCCTCGCTTCTCTCCTCCTCCTATTGGCTGTGTTATTAATCCCACGCAAGACTTTAAATTAAAACTTTTAATGAGGATATTTGATGTTGTGTTGTGTTGGAATATTGTAATACGAAACTTACAATAGGTTAGGTTAGGTTAGGTTAGGTTTAGCGGCTATTATAAAGGGTGAACTAAGATAAATCCAATTATTAGTACTATTTTCATGTTAACTATTAGTGTTTTGATGATAGGTGAGTAGTTATGATATGCTGACGTTAAGTAGTAAGGTGTGTGTGTGTGTGTGTGTGTGTGTGTGTGTGTGTGTGTGTGTGTGTTTAGTTTAATGATCAATGTTTGTGTTCCTGTGTTTGTGCATTAGTCCTGATCATTGATGTTTACTGACGAGATGTGGAGCGTAATGCAGCTGTGTTTGATCACGTTGGTGAGTAGTGAAATGTATGTTAACTCTCTCTCTCTCTCTCTCTCTCTCTCTCTCTCTCTCTCTCTCTCTCTCTCTCTCTCTCTCTCTCTCTCCCCTTCAGGTTATGGTTAGGTTATGTTAGGTTTAGTGGATAATGATTATTGTCTTATACGATGCTCCTCTGGGCCAGACATTACCTCCTATGGTTGTTGTGAACAGGGCGGGAGAGGGGGGGGAAGGGGAGGAGAGAGAAGGGAGGTAGAGAGAGGAAGAGGGATAGAGAGAGAGGGAGGGAGGGGAGGGGGGGGGCAGTCTGATGTTCCCACGGACTGGCAGATTTTTTTTAATGAAGTTTTTAACCCGAGTTAATTAACTATTAACCGTGTGTGGTGGGAATTCCTCTCCCCACACAGTTGTTGGCCCCCAGAGGTTAGAGATTCATCTAGTCGATCACTCAGTCAGTCACTCAGTCGATCACTCAGTCAGTCAGTCACTCAGTCGATCATTCAGTTAATTACTCAATCAGTCACTCAGTCGATCACTCAGTTAATTACTCAGTCAGTCAGTCAGTCACTCAGTCACTCTGTCAGTCGATCACTCAGTCAATCATTCAGTCAATCACCCAAAGATGTTATTAAGAGTGATTGACGTGGGTTTATAGTGGAGGAGTCTGTAAGGTAATATTTTTAATCCAAAACAGGTAAATAGGTAGCAAGCATCTCTTAGTGTTTTAATGGCTATTTCCACAGGTGCCTGACTAGATAATCACTTGTTATTACTTTAGCTAGACTTAATGTGGCTAGTGGTTAATACTATATACCTGATTTAAATAGTTTCTTTCGTCTATTAAATTGATTTTTGATAGGCTAGTGAATATCTTGGTACTATTAAGTAAAAGTAAGAAAAATGTCTGACTTTTTTTTTTTGACGTTATGGTTAATGTGCTTGGTGAGTTAGTGTTATTTTATACGTGGGTGAAGTGAGAGATTGATAAGGTCTTTCTCCCGGGGTCAAGAGATTCTCCTGGTGGTAATGGGTTCCGGCGTTCACTTGTTTATCCTTGATGATTGTCCCGCGTTTATTTGTATTTTTTTCATCGTGTGGATATTTCCCGCGTTTAGTCCAATTTCTTGAAATTTCTTGCATCTAGTTCAACTTCTTTCTAAAATTTCCTTTATATTATTATTTCTTTGTAGATTCCCTATACGTCTTGCTTCTGTCTTTGTAATCTTCATTCATTCAGTTTATTCTTACATTGTTTTTTTATTTTATGTTATTCTTTCGATGTTTATTCCCTCGCTGCAGTTCTTCCTTTAGTAAATATGTTTTAAGTGCTCCTCGGCTCGCAGTGACAAGTGTACTTCCCGTGTTAATTGTCTTTAGTGATTTTGATCTTGTGATTTCGCCAGATTACTTGTGGGGTAATTGGGGTGGGTCATAAGAGAGAGAGAGAGAGAGAGAGAGAGAGAGAGAGAGAGAGAGAGAGAGAGGTGCTGGGTTATTTTCTCAGGGGCTGGAGGTGGTCTCAGTATGGTCGGTGGGTAACAAATTCATTCAATGTTTCGACTATAGTGATGATGAAGTGTATATAAGGTATGTCACGAGAAATGAATACCCGGGAGGACTTTGGCTTGGCCCCGACAGCTACAGACTCCAGACAGCGGCCGGTTGACGAGGTTTCGCACAGGGAACAATTGAAGGAACTTGACACCGAGGGGCCCTACGACTCCGCGCGACACCTCCATACCTTGTACTGTATTGTCACGCCCTCATCGCCGCCCTTGTCACGCACTCATTCCCACGTCCCAACTGCCAATCTCGTACCACAGCGTCATGTACAGGGAACAAGGGTGTCCTCTCGCTCCCCTGTTTTTTATCACCCCGTTTGGAATGTCTGAGTTGGATTCTTAATGACTCGTCTGTTAGTGGCTGGATTGTATGCCTTGTCGACTGTTCATCCGCCATTAACGTGTTTTAGTTCTGGCTGTCATTCAGTTATCGTTCGTATAATTTTCCTCGACATCGTATCCACGCAGACATTGGATGATTAATTATCTATGAGTTGATATGACATAACCGGATCGTGTTGTAAAGACTAGAACTATTATTAGGGTATATTGATGCAGCAGCCGACGACTTGTTTCAGCGGTATAGTGTTGTGTTGTGTCGAGGCTCGTGTGATGGGAGGAATAACCTGGCCTTTGTGATGGTCTAATGAAGTTACAACAACAACTCATAACTCATATCCTGTGTTGTCTTTCTCATAATTCTTTCCTTGACCTTCGACATTGTCTTACCCCCTCCCCCCCCCCCCCTTAGCACACTGCATCTCTTAGGGGGTGGGGTGGGGGGGGGTAGTGGTGGTCAATGTAATGTGTACTGTATATGTACTCCAAGTTTGCACACTGTAGCTAAATCCTGAATTGCTTCAAACATAGGTTGGATGCTCATATGAGCAATAGGGGTTGGGTGTAAACGGGACTGCCCAGTATGGACCAATAGGCCCGCTGTAGTTTCCTCCATTCTTATGTTCTTATGTTCTGGTTCCCGATGGACTTACACCTCCCGACAGATTTACACATTCCGACAGATTTACACCTCCCGACAGACTTACACATCCCGACAGATTTACACCTCCCGACAGACTTGCACCTGATTACCTTACACTTACACCGGCCCCTCTGAGTAATGACAGCAGGCGAGGGGGAGGAGGGGGGGTGGGTGTGATGTAGGAGCCGGACGATAATTCACCACACCAGCAGGGAGGGAGAGGAGGAGGAGGAGGTGGTGAGTTAGGATGTCTAGTGTGTATCATCGTGTTCTTATACCTGTACGTCTCCCTGTCTGGTGTGGGGGTGAGGAGTGCCTGGTGTGGGGGTGAGGAGTGCCTGGTGTGGGGGTGAGGAGTGTCTGGTGTGGGTGAGGAGTGCCTGGTGTGGGTGAGGGTGAGTGCCTGGTGTGGGTGTGGAGTGTCTGGTGTGAGGGTGGATGAGTGCCAGGGCCAGGTCGCAGGGGGTGGGGGGGGGAGGTGTGTGTGCCTTAGGGATCAATACCTGACGCTCAGAGAAGATTGTGTGTGTGTGTGTTGGGTCAGACGCAGCTGCCACCGTGTCTGAGGCGACCTACCTGACCTTAGCCTTCCTGTCTTTATAACATCAAGAAGCTAATGGGAGGAAATATGTGTGTGTGTGTGTGTGTGTGTGTGTGTGTGTGTGTGTGTGTGTGATAATAAATGTATGAATATTATAAGAACATAAGAATGGAGGAAACTGCAACTGGCCTTATTAGCCCATACCGGTCAGTCCCATTTACACCCAACCTCTATGTTTGAAACTATCCAGCGTGGTCGAGTTAATGATGATCAGCTTACTCTAGTTATCATCTCAAGGTGTTCATAATTCATACCGAAGCAAAAGTTCATCAAAATATATCCAATTATGCTATTACACATAACATTATTTCTGAGGTAAGAGGAAATAATGTAGGTAATAAAAGTGATTAAAGTACCAGGTATGAGAGGGAGGGGGAGTCAGTAGCCGTGTGTAGGGATTAACGAGTGGTTATTAAAAGGCATCATAGACGAGGGATGGGGGCGACCTCCCTCATGTCACCATTATTTAATAGGATCCTCTCATGACTGCCGCGCCAACACACTTTTTTAATCCTGGGAGACTTTGATGGTACGAGGGAGTGAACTACAGGGTGTTATCAGGCATAGATGTTAGGGGCGGTGTGTATGGGTGTGTGGCATAGGATTTCCGGCCTTAGTTGGGGTGTGTGGTGGAGGATAGTGTTGCCCCTCATCCTACTGTGTGTCCCCCGGGTGCCCTGTTAAGGACGCGACGGTAATCATATTATCTCATTATAGCTGCTGTTGATTCCTGGGGGGGGGGGGGGGGGGAGGGACTGGGTGGTTACTCCCTCCCTCCCTCCCCTCTCTAACTTGGTGATGACGTCGGAACCCTCACCTGTGACCCACCTGCCCCATTACCTGTGTGTAATTGGATTATGTCCTCTTCTTGCTTTCTGAAGTCAAAGTGGAAGTTAGTCAGAGTCTTCATTTGCCTGAGATGTTAGGCTAGGCTAGGCTACACTACACTGACAAATTGTGTGGATGTGTACTGGTCTGGTAGTCACTCGCCTTTAATTACAAGACATAACAGGAGAATGACCATTGTGGTATACGAAGTTTAAAGGAGATCGACATTCCTCTTGTACGAAACGGGAAGAGGGAAAGATAATTTTTTTTTAGAGGGAGAGAGTTTTGGGATTCAGATGGTTTTTTGCGGGGGTCCCATGTTATTGACCTGACCTGATGTTATGTAAGGTCACCCATCGTGTATAAGTCTCTCTCAGTCCCTGTAAATTCAGTTACGTCTGAAGATGTCGTGAATGAAGGTGCTCCAGTATTTCCCCTTTTCTGTGTGACTTTGTGTTCATCTTCTCCACGTTACTATTGTGGATTTACATGAAATTTAAATGTTAAGTTTAGATTTTGGAGCGATGGGGTGTGTGTGTGTGTGTTGTGAGAGTAGAGGGAGAGTGGTGTACTTGACGTGATTTTTACATAGAGAGGGAGAGTGTGGTAGGCCTGGTGTGGCTGGGAGAGTGTGGTGGGGTCTGGTGTGGCTGGGAGAGTGTGGTGGGGTCTGGTATGGCTGGGAGAGTGTGGAGGGGCCTGGTGTGGCTGGGAAAGAGGGTGTGGTAGACGTGGTATGGCAGAGAGAGGGAGAGGGAGGCAGAGTGTAGTAGGCCTGGTGATCATGTTACCTGAGACAGGGTCGTTCCCACCTTATGTCTCCACCTATTGTTATCTCAGGACTACCCCTCCCCCCACCCTGTACTCCCCCTATCTCTCCCCCCTCTTCCCCCTTACCTCCCCCTTACCCACCTTAGAGCAGCCGGACTCCTTTGGCTTCCTTTCTCCTCTCGTCCCAGCTTCCAGGTACCCTCCCTCCCTCCCTCCCGTCTCGTCACCCTGATACTTCATTTCCTTATCCTTACTTTCCTCCCCTTCCCATCGCCCAGGTACCTCCTCTCCCCCCTTCCCATCACCCAGGTACCTCCTCTCCCCCCTTCCCATCACCCAGGTACCTCCTCTCCTCCCCCTTCCCATCACCCAGGTACCTCCTCTCCTCCCCCTTCCCATCACCCAGGTACCTCCTCTCCTCCCCCTTCCCATCACCCAGGTACCTCCTCTCCCCCCCTTCCCATCACCCAGGTACCTCCTCTCCCCCCTTCCCATCACCCAGGTACCTCCTCTCCTCCCCCTTCCCATCACCCAGGTACCTCCTCTTCCCCCCTCCCCATCACCCAGGTACCTCCTCCTCCCCCTCCCCATCACCCAGGTACCTCCTCCCCCCTTCCCATCGCCCAGGTACCTCCTCCCCCTTCCCATCACCCAGGTACCTCCTCCCCTCCCCCTTCCCATCACCCAGGTACCTCCTCTCCCTCCCCCTTCCCATCACCCAGGTACCTCCTCCTCCCCCTCCCCATCACCCAGGTACCTCCTCCTCCCCCTTCCCATCACCCAGGTACCTCCTCTTCCCCCCTTCCCATCACCCAGGTACCTCCTCCCCCTCCCCACCAGGTGCAGGTAACTTGGTTGTCATTGTCTAGTTGGCCGACGACTTGCTAACCTTTCATATTCACTAATTACGTACCTCCTGACCTCTGTCCTTACCTCCTGACCTCTGACCTTACCTTATAACCTCTGTCCTTACCTCTTTACCTCTGTCATTACCTCCTTACCTCTTTACCTCTGTCATTACTTCCTTACCTCTGTCCTTAACTATACCACATGTTGCATACGCCCTTATTGGTTCTGTCTGTCTGTCTGTCTGTCCCTCGACTTGAACAGGACCTAAAGGATTAACTCCGGGTTCCTGCGGTCCATGTCACACAGCATCATCGTATGGACCAACAACACTATGCGGAATATATAGAGAAGAGATGGTGTTTACAGATGGCTGAGGGTGTTGTCAGGGGGTGTTGTCAAGGGGTGTTGTTAAAGGGTGTTGTCAAGGGGTGTTGTCAAGGGGTGTTGTCAAAAGAGGTGTTGTCAAAATAAACCTTGCGCCGGATAAATTGAACGTCCCTTCTCCCTCGACCCCTCCTCCTCACCCCCTCCCCCTCACCCCCTCACCCTCAACCCCTCCCCTTCACCCTTACCCTCAACCCCTCACCCTCAACCCCTCCCCATCACCCTCAACCCCTCCCCATCACCCTCAACCCCTCCCCATCTCCCTTAACCCCTCCCCCATCTCCCTTAACCCCTCTCCCATCTCCCTCTCCCTTTTCCTGTATTCCTCCTTCAACTTCTCCATTGCCTCTTACTTATCTTCAGCTTTTAGAAGGGAATGAGATGAAAGTGAAAAGAAAGTGTGTGTGGAGAGAGAGAGAGAGAGAGAGAGAGAGAGAGAGAGAGAGAGAGAGAGATCAGTATGCGTGCCAGCCAAGACCAGTTCACCGTAACCTCTTCCGAAACCCAGTTAATGGAATTTTTGATCCTTCCTCTCACTCACGACTTCCTACTCCTCCTCCCTACTTCTCTTCCTTTTCTTCCCCTTCCACCTACTCCACCTCCTCGTCCCCCTTTCCTCCTCCTCCTTTTCGTTCCCCTCATCTTCCTCCTTATTTCCCCCTTCTCCTCCTTTTGTCTCTCCTCCTCCATCCTTCCTCTTCCTCCTTTTCTCCGTCTTTATTCCTCCATTTCCTCCTTCTCATCCACTCCCCGGGCCCTGACTACCACGCCAGCTATCACAAGTCCAGTAAGAATGCGGTAACACTGGGCTCTAGTTTAAATAGCCAGGTACACAGAGGGAGGTATGCAGGTAAACAGTGTGTACGGAGGCGACACACTGGCCAGCTGTGTGGTTGATTGACGCCCCTCGAGGTGTGTGACTCCTGCCAGCACAGCGATCCTTACTGGTTGTGTTGTGTCAGAGGCGGCGGATGATGGCGAATTTCTACTCTCTAGTTCACTACAAATATTGATGATTGGCTCCAGAAAATGACGGGTAGTTGGCTTAATAATAATAATAATAATAATATCGATTCCCGACCAGATTTCACCTCGCCGAAACTACCCCCCTAACGTAACGTAAGAAACCGAAATGAACTTAACCTAACTTACCCCTAACCTAACCATACCATTTTAGTTTTATCAAATCAAATCTGGTAAATAAATTAGCCTTTCAAGTTTATCTCTCAATTTGGGTTACAAGTAAAAAAAAATCGTCATGTTCTTGCGATTTTTTCTTATTTCGGATTTGTGGTTTGTTGACATTCAGTTTGTATTGTGTTGGTCCACTTGAGGCCTTGTGTGGTGATGCTGCACGGAAGGACGGAAGCGTGACTGGGGTATTTAAACAGTGGTGCCTGAAGGAGGGGAAGAAGGCAAAGACGTTAATCTGAGGACTTACAAAAAAGAAAAATCTTAAGGTGAGGTAAAGTCCAGTGATAAATGTTGACATGAGTTTAATATTGATGGTTGTGGTATGTGGAGTGAGTCATGGAGGGGGGGGATTTATGAAGTGTGTGTGTGTGTGTGTGTGTGTCTTGTAATGAATCGTAATAGGAAGTAAATACGTAGAACTGAGAAAGAAAAGGAGAAGAAAAAAAGATCAAGTTTAAACAACCCAATTTGAGGTGATGTCTGTCTATAACGAGCCCCAATATCTGACCCAAGGAGGATGGAATAACACTCCGGGATCTTTTATCTTCCTCCTCCGCCTCTTCCTCTCTTGCAATTTGGCCACCTTCCCAACTCAGATGGTGGAGAGGGCGTGGAGGAACACTGCTGATGGCGAGACAGATGGACAGGAGAGAGAGAGAAAGAGAAACGGGGAAGATGGACAGGAAAGAGAGGGGGGGTGGAAGAGGAGGAAGAACAAGAGGAAAATAAAAGAAATAAAAAACTGTACAATGGATATGAAAAATATATATAGAACAAGGTAGATAAGAAATGAATACGGGAATTGATTGAGAATTTTAAACTGCGACTGATAACACAAATCATCGAACAGACACACGGTGAAAAAAAAAATATTTACCGGAATAAAACAAAATAAAAATAGAATGATTGGAGCAAAATAGCGAGAGGAAGTTCCACCCAAGGATTCGTGGTGGCTCAGGATGTGTTGTGGGATCTGTCGTGTGGGAGAGGGGGGGGGGGGGGAAGGCGCGTGGCGGGGTCCAGGAGGCTGCCTGCCCTCTTGACCGCTTGATTTGCCTTCTGAGGTAGCTGTCACCACCTTGTAACCCCTCCCTGTTCCCCTCTCCCTCTTCCCCTCTCCCCTCCTCCACTCCCCCAATTCTTTCTCTGCCACAAAAGTTCGTTCATCCACCATTTATACTTGACTGCATTGCTTCAGCCTTTATTATTATTATTATTATTGTTATTATTATTATTATTATTATTATTATCTTGTGTTCTTCATTCTTAAGGTACTCCATTTTTTCTACGGCAATTGTATTATTATTCTTCCTCGAAATTAAAAAAAAAAAACTTGCACTGTAACTTGTTAAGAATGGCGTAGACTTTCGGGAAGGGGAGACGGTGATGGCAGGCGAGGAAGCTGTCTTGTGGAGTTATCTGCTGACACGCACTAAAGGGACAAATAACAATGAATAGCAAAAATAGAAACGAAAAAAAAAAAATATGTTGGCTGCACAAATACCTGTCAACAGAACGAGTGAATGGAAACGGTCAGGCAGAACACCGAAGGGAAGTGAGATAAGGAAAGAAAAAAAGTCGAAAAACAAAAGGAAGGAAAGATGAATGGGGAAGGAAGGATACAGGAGAAAGAATGGTTGTTGGCATTTAGTAGGGAGTCTACATAATTGGGAGTCTTATTGGATATTAGTATTTATTTGTAAGAGACTGTTAGTATGGTTTAGTTATCCCGTAAATGGAGACACAGCAACATACACGGGCACAGAAAACGAGAGTGTCCCCGCTAACTCAGGAGTAACTGTACTAGATTCTCTCTGGCTCGTTCGTCGCTCACTTTACGGTTGTGTTCGATCGCGTCTCATTAAATTATTACACGACTGTGGATATCCAATGAAGATTTAACCTACACGGAAATGATGCGGTTGTGTTGAGAGATATTTTTACCGCTGTGACTTTTCATATGTTACCGTAATGTTTTTGTGTTTAGTCGTGTATAGAGACGGAGTTTGGTGTCCTAATGTCTTAATCATCGCAAGTTTTTTCCGTTGCCATCTTTTAAAATTGCTTTTCTAAAATATAAAAGCTGGGTTAGTTTGTATTTATAACTGTTTAGACGTCTTTAGTATAATTTAAGGGTGATTTTTAACCTTTTTTCTCGATTTTTCGTGAGATTACACGGGATGGTGGTGACTGGTGGTGTTTGTGGGAGGCAGGAACAGGGTGTTGGACTATGGGTGGGGGACCTTGGGTATGGTTAGGTAATGAGGCTGTCTGTCTGTCCTCAGGTCTCCACTTTTGTCTTAGAGGTTCCCGAGGTAAGGTGACCCCCCCTCCTCCACCCCCACCAACCCAACCCCACATAGCCCCACCCCACCTAGTCCCACCCCACCTCGAAGCCCCCGTCAATTACCCCGTAAATAGCAGTTCTCCCTCCCATTACATCATTGTCTTCCTCCTCCCTACAGCCTCTTGTTATTTGTCTTCTTTCATTCATTATCTCTCGTCTTTGTTAGTCTCAGTGGGGCTTTTGCTCGTCCTTCCTTCCTTCCTTCCTTCCATCCATTCACTGTGCCTTCGTTATCCTTTTTAGGGGAAAGAGATATATGTGTGTGTGTGTGTGTGTGTGTGTGTGTGTGTGTGTGAAAAAATGATCCATCCAACTATTTTCATCTGAATTTAATGAAACTTAGATAGTTGACACACTTTTGGCCTAATGATTCAACTTCAGTGATTTGGGCAGAGTTGTTTTGATTACGTCACAGCCGAGGGATACGCCATTAACTTGAGGTGATTCTTGTTTTAATTGGATACCTGGCGATGGTACCATTATCCAGGTGAATTCGAGAGATCATGTAATTTTTAGTTTCGTTTGGTCTTCAGTGGGTACAGGTCAACAGAACTGTGAGTACATATCAACAGGAGTGAGTACATGTCAACAGAACTGTGAGTACATGTCAACATAAGAGCGAGTACAGTCTTGTGTCCTCGTGTTTACAGTGTAATGGTGATTTTTGTTTTCCAGCGTCACAGTGTTATTATGTGTCCCTAAGAGTGTGTGTAGATAAAAACATACAGTAGCGTGTTGAAGTATCTGGCACGTCAAGAATTCTCAGCTGGTTTGTATCAGTTTGTGTTAGAGATCAGCTCAGCCAGAGGCAATTTAAGGGAAAGATGACTCACCTCGTCTGTCTGAGGGCTGTAATGACTCTGCCAAGTGCATTCTCGGCCAGGAGCAGGGATTGGGTGTCCTTACAATAACACACACACACAGGGGAGGGGGCCAAAGCGGCGGTAGATCGTGCATGGCGCCACAGTCCCTCACCCTTCCTGAGCCGCCCTGTACGCAGTCTTGGATACTGGAAAGCTTCTGGTGTGTTGTGTTTGTGGGCTGCTACTGCATGTGGCTCTTGGCAGGATCAGTAAATGTCTTGGATATGTTATATGTGCTGTCTTTAACACTCCCAGTTATACCAGGTCTAAATAGAGTACAGTTTGCCTATTCTGAGTAATTGAAGAAAAGATTCAACTGCCTTATGGTTTAAAATATGACTGTGTGTCCACTAGGAAGAAAGAGAAGAGAGGAAGATGAAGGAGGAAGGGGAGAATGAGGAACTGGGAGAACACAAGGATGTATAGTCTGTCGTCTGTCCGTCTGGGGAAGGAGGAGGCGAGCACACTAGTTTGAGACGTAGTTGAGTACTCGCCAATGGAAGCATCTGGTGTTAATCATAACATTATATATTCTTTTTATCTAGTCGAGGATAATTATCTTTATTGTAAGAGGTCATAAAACTCGTGTTTGCCTAGCCTGAGATAGACTTAATTCGTTATGGTCCTCACACTGGGAACGGGATGAGAGAAGAAGACAAAAATGAATAGGCGAAGACAAGACTGGCATTGTGTGGGCAGGCGCGCGGGGAGGAGGCACGGCGCGAGGAATTCAAGCGTATTAAAATGATGAATGGTACCTGGGCATAAAGGATTCGATTGTAAATACAGGGAACTGGATTGAATAGATGAGCGTGACTTTTTGATGGTACCCGAATCAGGGCCTCTGCCTAGATGAGAACGTTTTATTGGTGCTGTAGGAGTTGTGGAGGACCTCTTGGTGCTGGGTGCTGAGGTCTTGTGCTGCTTCAATCTCTCTCACTACTCTTCTCCCGGGTTTGTTTGTTTATTTTATTATCGCCTTGTACACCGTTATTCCCTCTTTCGTCGCTAATTATGTTCGTTTATTGTCTCGTTGCATTATTACCCTCTGGAATGGTTCATAAGTTGCATTATCGTGTTGTTTCGCTTTATGTTGTGTTTATTAAATTTGTATTACCTCTTGTGAGTGGGTAAAGTTGTATTTTACTCTCTCTCTCTCTCTCTCTCTCTCTCTCTCTCTCTCTCTCTCTCTCTCTCTCTCTCTCTCTCTCTCTTGCCGTGTTTTTTATCATTGTATAATTTTCGTCCATTAAGGAAGGAGGGGGAGAGGAGGGGGTCACTGGTTTGGTTTTTGTATATATTTTTTTATAAGAGGTCAAGGAATGTGTTATGGTGCTGGAGAAAAAAATGGAAGGAATATATACATAAGCAATACTGAAATAAATAAAATACTGTATGATACGAGTCTCAGGGCTTTTGTTATGAGTTTGGTTCTGTTTGAGTTTTTTATATTTATGGTTTTGTTTGGATTTTGTTTTTAATTGCTCTGTTTTAATGCCTTTCTTGTGTGTTTTTGTTTCCACTTTGTTTTTTAATTCCTCTGATTTGATACCTGACTTTTTATTTATATTTTCTGGGCTTTTATTTACAATCAATCACTCATCTAACTTTATTGTTCGTTCATGTTGTTTTACTCTTCCTAGACACATACACTAAATCCCCCAGCACAAGACAATGAGGGTTCCTAATATATACACACACAGTATACGGTATAATTTATCACATAGCTATCGGTTAAAAATATTATATTATAGGTTGTCTTTGTAGTTTAGTCATTATATTGTTATTTTTTGTGATCTAAAGTACAGTGGGTATTTTCGGAGGTTATGTGGTGTTATTTTTCTGGTTATTGTTATTATTGTTGTAGTTGTTGTCGTTCTTGTTTACAGCTACTGTGGTATTAATCCTTGGAGAACCCGGTAACACACCCATTCTCTCTGTCCCACGCGTTCATCTCCCCCCTCCCACGCGTTCATATCCCCCACTCGTCCCCCCCCTCACTCATTCTCCCCCTCCTTCCCACTCGTCCTCCCCCTCCCACTCGTTCCTCCCCTTCCCACTCGTTCCTCCCCCTTCGTTCTCGTTCCTCCCTTTCCCACTCGTTTCTCCCCTTCCCATTCGTTCCTCCCACTCGTTCTCCCCCTCCTTCCCACTCGTCCTCCCCTTCCCACTCGTCCTCCCCTTCCCACTCGTCCTCCTACTCGTTCTCCCCTTCCTTCCCACTCGTCCTCCCCTTCCCACTCGTTCCTCCCCTCCTCCCCCCACTCGTTTCCCCCTCCCACTCGTTCCCCCTTAAATCTGCGGTGCCCTCCCTGCCTTTACCCCCCCCCCCCCCAACCCTGGAGTGTGTTTGGCTTCCAGATTAGTCGTGGATTATCCCCAGTTTACCCGTGTTTGGTGGTGGTCGCTGAAGATCATTCCTGTAATTTCATCCCGGGATTAACTCAGTGTGTTTACCGTTGGATCTTAGCCTGTACCCTCTGCCTGCCACTCACTCAGTCATTGATCATCTATATTTCTATACCTATACTCTGACTGCCACCATAACCCCCCCCCCCCACCACTACCATAACCATCACCTCACCGCTACCATAATCATTCCCCCCCCCCCACACTACCACCTTACTTCTACTACTGCAGTCATTACCTCACCCCTATACCACTACCACCACACCCCCCACCCTACCACAACCATCGTCCCATCATCATTACCACTACTACGATTATATCCTTCTCTCCTTCACTCACGTCTCTTCAATCCCATATATCTAAACCACCCACCCACTTCTCTATGCCACCCCACCACCCATTTACCTTTCACCCATGCCACCCTATCACCATCACCTATACCTCTACCACCCCACCACCACCACCCATCCCCCTGCCACCGCCACCCCACCACCGCCACCCCACCACCGCCACCCCCCTCTCTCGAATCTCCATACGTGGTTTATCTAGGATTAGCCTAATATAGTTGCCTTTCCCGTGCACACACAGCCCTCTCCCCCTCTCATAACCCCTCTTTCCCTCTCATATCCCCCCTCTCACGATCTCTCTCCCTCTCGTCATCATTCTCCATCCTTTTATCTCTCCTATACTTGACTTTCCTCTCTTTCTGATATACCTTCTCTTCACTATGGTCTCTCTCTCTCTCTCTCTCTCTCTCTCTCTCTCTCTCTCTCTCTCTCTCTCTCTCTCTCTCTCTCTCTCTCTCTCTCTCTCTCTCTCTCTCTCTCTCCTTTGCTTTCTTCCTCCTGTTCTCCCCCTCTCTCTCTCTCTCTCTCTCTCCTCACAGTATATCCTCGAGTAGCTTTTAATTCCACGGTTTACTTGTCGACTGATTGAGCCGCGGCACAACAAACTCACTAGAAAAATACACACGAACGAGGGCAGCTGAGAGGAGGAGGAGGAGGAGGAAGAGGAGGAGGAGGAGGAGGAAGAGGAAGAGGAGGAGGAGGAAGAAGAAGAAGGAAATCTGAATTTTATCTTGGAGTTTAATTCCTTGTGGAGCATGGGTGAAGAAGGAGAATCATCATCATCATCATCATTATCATCATCATCATCATCATTATCATTATAATCATCATCACGTTGTTAGTTTGAGTAAAGTCAAACCTGTCATTATAACTTGGAATTAATATTAATATATAATGATCCTGGTTATTGTGGCTTCCTGGTCTTACCTGGAACTAGTGCCTTTACCTGGTGAGGCTGTGGTAGTAAGATGAGGAGTGTTGTGTTGTGTTGTGTCTGGTGTTTTATATATGTGAGTGAAGTAATTTTGATTGAGTTTAGGGCGGGGCAGGGTGTGAGGTAGGGGCAGGGTGTGAAGGTGTGGGGCAGGGTGTAAGGTGGGGCAGGGTGTGATGTGAGGCAGGGTGTGAGGTAGGGCAGGGTGTGAGGTGGGGCAAGGGTGTGAGGTAGGGCAGGGTGTAAGGTGGGGCAGGGTGTGATGTGAGGCAGGGTGTGAGGTAGGGCAAGGGTGTGAGGTAGGGCAGGGTGTGAGGGTAGGGCAGGATGTGATGTGAGGCAGGGTATGAGGTGGGACAGGATTACAGGGCACGTGCCACTCCCGTACGCCGCCTGGGCCACCACAACTGTGTCTAGTATTTATTATGATGATGAAAATAGTGTTATTATAAATAGTAATAATAGTATAAATTATAATATTAATAGCAGTGGTAATTTTGATAATGTTGGCAATGATGGCTGATAGTTATACCAATAATGAACTAAACATGATAAAAGTAATACCAATGATGACTATTCTAAAACGTAACCTAAAAGTTTATTATTTAAAGGGATTAATATGAATCATCTAGTGTTTGGGAGTTATTACGTATGACAATAAGAAAGGAGTAGAGTAATTAATAAAAGTTTTGTTGAGAGGCTAGTCAAATGGAGACTAATGAGACGCGGGGAGAGTGTTTGGTAAGGCGTGTGTCGCAGCGTGAGGCCGAGGACTGGGATATAATCAGTCGCTCATGAAAGCCTTCAAGCTGCGACCTCTTGACCAGTGGCTGCGAGAGGAGGGGGAGTGCACGACGGGGGCCTCATCCCCTCAATAGTGGAGGTACTGGACCCACGAACGTACAGAAAGGCCGTCATTGTATTTCTCTGGTGTGTGCTGGCCTCTGGTAGGGGTCTCGACGCCTTCACTAACTTCCACAGTATTTTGTCTCAAAAGCCTCCCTCCTTGCCCGCCTTCAGGCCATGAGGCCGGCTATGGAGGTCCTTCACAGGGATGTGTGTTAGCCTTCACCATGTGTGTGTTAACAGCGGGCAGTGGCTGGTGACTGCTGGTGTCGTCCCCAGGCCCTGTGGTGCGTCCAGCTGATTTGTTTAGCTATAAATCGTCGCAGCCATTGCAGATGACTCTGTATTCAGTTTTAATGGCGCGGAAAATCGTAAGTCTTTTCCCCGTGAGTAGCGAAGTGGGTATTGTGGGTGGGGTGGGTGAAGGGTCGCGGCCGACCACACCACGAAACTTGAGAGGCCGCAATTAAGGGATAATTTTGTGGGCACGTGGATGGCCAGCCTACTCCGGCACACTCCCTCCAGCACTGGTGGCTCCTGGGACACCTTGGATAACCACACTCCGGGATTTCCTCCGTAAACTACTAACAGGATGCTAATTGTTGCTATGGCGACACCGGTAGGGGACTATAACACTGGACACTCGTAGATACGAGTATATGGACCTACGAGAACAACTCTGGTGATCGTAATTTACGTGTATTGCTTATGAGAAGTTGTGACGAGACCAATGAAGGACTTAAACACTGCTGCCTTCTCTGTTCCTCTTGAGACAGTCACTAGCAGGTCGGGGTCAAGGTTGATGTAGACGGTACTGAGTTAATTAGTTAATCATTGTGGACCACAAGTAGAGTATGTTGTAGCCAGGTGTATATGAAGCAGCTGTGAGGTTGTTGGAGGAAGGGAGGGAGGTCTTAATGCCGTGCTGGTGGAGGTAGGTGGGCGCTGGAGGGAGGATCTTCGAAGGGCGTGGCTGGCAGCATCACCTTACCCAGCTTTGAATAGGATGTGTTGGAGACGTGTACTGCACAGATGCTCTTTTGTACGTCTCACCTGCCTGCCAAGATGTGCTCTCTCTCTCTCTCTCTCTCTCTCTCTCTCTCTCTCTCTCTCTCTCTCTCTCTCTCTCTCTCTCTCTCTCTCTCTCTCTCTCTCTCTCTCTCTCTCTCTCCTCAGCCAGATACAGTGTACTAGAAGAGGGAAAGAGAATTGGAATTAAAATTGAAACTTGACAGGAGGAAAGGCAGCGTACTTAACAATAGACCTTATTTGGAAGTTTCTCACGGCTCTTGTGGCCCTGTCGTGTGTGTGTGTGTGTGTGTGTGTGTGTGTGTGTGTGTGTGTGTGTGTGTCAGTCAGTCAGTAATTTACTTGAGCTCGTCCCAGGGCGGTCGGCAAAGACACCAGCAGATGGTCCCGAGGAAACTTTTGTGTTGTTATTTACACTCTGGTTGATTGTGGATCGCGTCACTGTCTAGGGAAGTCCCCGGTCTGCCTCCTGGATGGGTCCCCCGCCCCTCATAGTCGGCGTGTTATTAGCGTCCTCTGCTTGTACTTTTTGACACGTCTTATTTCTTCTTTGTTCATGGAATTTGGGATATATTATAATATAGTCTGTGTGAGGTTCAGAATCACCCTTTTGCCCCCTGTCTACCACCTACACCCCATACCATATACCCCCTCCCCCTACCTACCATATACCCCCTCCCCCTACCTACCCCCTACACCCCCTACCCTCTATCCCCCATCCCGAGATATTATATAGTCACTCTCAGAGGTTTTCTCCCTTATTAAAGTTCTCTAACCTAACCTAACCTAACCTAACCTACTCTAACCTAACCTAACCTACTCTAACCTAACCTAACCTTATATACTGTATGTGGGAGTTACTTATAAGGATTGACATAGACAGTAGAGTGTATTATAAGCACGTTTGTTTTTTTGTATATAATGTCTAAGAGAATCAACAGTGTAGGGGGTGAACATGGTGTGTGGTGGAGCACTTGAACACCCGCCCGGAAGAGTGGCCACCGCGAGATGAAATTCGACGTGAAGATTGAACGAAAGACGCCCTTGTAAGGTGGGTGGTGCGGGGGGGGGGGGGGGGTGAGGAAGACACACGATCACCCAGGGAGACTCAAGCTGCTCTTCCTCCTCCTCCTCCTCCTCCTCACACTCACTGGACCATGCCACCTCCTCTTTCTCTCCTCTTCTTCCTCCTCGCTTTCTCTTCTTCTCCAATCTCCCTAGACCTCTCTTCTTTGATTTTCTTTGGGCACACTTCACCTCCCATCCCCCCTCCTCCCCTCCTCCCCCTCCCATCCCCCCTCCTCCCCCTCCCCCATCCCCCCCCCCCTTGGTGTCCGCGGAGGAGCCTGACGAGGGGTGTGTATAGAAAGGGAGAAAAGAAAAGAAGAACGTTACTCGTGGGAACTTAAGAACACGCCTGCGATATCTTCTGAGCACTTAAGGGGAGAGAGAGCTTGGGGTGGTGGGGGGGGGGGGTGGGGGTGTTCTGTCTATCTATACCTATGAATATTTTAACTTATCAAATAATAATAATTAATTCAGTGTCATTGTCATCAACAAAAATCATTATTAGTATCATTACCATCATCAACATAACCCTTCTATTATCACTACCATCATCATCATCATCACTACCATCATCATCATCATCACTACCACCATCACCATCATTCAGTATTTCCTCTGTAAACCTGGCTTTGCATACCATTAGGCCTATGGTAATTAAACTCTCCAAGCGGTTTTTCCTTCACACCTGGCCTAGTGTGTTTGTATACAGCACCCAGCCTTCACCAGTCTCTCTATACGGATCACCAGTACTGTTTAGGGGACGGTCCGACTGGTGAAACACAACCCTTAGTGTTGAAATAGGTAAAGATATGCAAATTTGTGGGATTATTGGTGGTTTATTTTAAAGTGTCGGCCGTGTAAGTCTGTTTGGGGTGTGTCCAGGATTCAGAGGGTCGAGTGTGACCAGGCGGCGGGTCGAGTGTGGCCAGGTGGCGGGTCGAGTGTGGCCAGGCGGCGGGTCGTGTGTGGGTGAATGAGGTGTTTGGTGGGTGTGAGGTATAGGTTATGGGTGAGTTGGGGGTGTGGGGGTGTTGATGGGGACTCCAAGACGGGATAAGGGATCAAATGAGGGCCCTAAGATAGGTTGAGTAAATCAGAAGAGGACCCCAAGATAACTTAAGGGATCAGATTAGGACCCACGACGTTGAGAGATCAGATAAGGCCCCCTAAGATTGATTCAGGGATCAGATGAGGTCCCTGGCACATAGTATGGGGGGTGAAATAAGGGCCAGAGGAACGGAAGAGTGAAGGGGTCAAACGAGGGCTCAGGGTAGAGAGGGATAAGGACCGTAAACCCGGTAATGAAGGGTCTGCATTGAGGGTAAAAAAAAATTCCCCATGCAATCTATATTTCCTCTTTGAATGTGATTGCTTGGTTGATGGTGTATTAAAGTAGGGTTTTTAATTGGACTTCCCCCTCTTGCGTTTTGTGCTGAGAATTAGAGGAAAATGAATGGCTTTTGATCAGGTGCAGGGCATGGAGAGGGGGGAGGGGAGGGGGCGACGATCACCTCTGAATGGGATCAAGTCTCTTATTCATGTTGGTGTATGATTGAGTAAGCTATGGGGAGGGCTTTTATGTTTGTGTATTTATATTTATTTATTTTAAGACCCCCCCCCCCCGCCCCCCATTCCCCCCATCCCTCCCCCCCCCCCCCCCACTCATCCCACCCCCACACACGTTTTTTTTTTTTTTTTTTTTCAATCTATTCTAACAATCGATAAATGTCTTTTGTTAAGTTGTCGGTCTTCATGAAAGTTTTACTCACCAACAACACCACCAGCGCCATCATCACCACCACCACCACCACATCCCACCACAGAAAAAAAAAATCCCGATTCTCTTTGTAAAGGCGTTGAGGTCTGGGATTGTTATGGCTCACTGGTAGAGTGACTAGGGTGATGATGACGGGTGATGAGGGTGATGATGAGGGTGAAGGGGTTGATGAGGATAAGCCTATTCACTCTAGATAAGATATATATCAATGGGTTTATTATTTTATTTACCAGGGATAAAAAAAGGTAAAGCTGCAGCTGTCATAGACCTCGTAGGGGATTGAAGCGAGAGTCACCTTGTGTTGGTATAAGGCGGTCAGGGGGCACTCTGGTGTTGGGTAGGCTAGGGGGTAGTAGTAGGCCGGTGTTGGGTAGGCTAGGGGGTAGTAGTAGGTCGGTGTTGGGTAGGCTAGGGGGTAGTAGTAGGCCTGTGTTGGGTAGGCTAGGGGGTAGTAGTAGGCCTGTGTTGAGGTAGGCTAGGGGGTAGTAGTAGGCCTGTGTTGAGGTAGGCTAGGGGGTAGTAGTAGGCCGGTGTTGGGTAGGCTAGGGGGTAGTAGTAGGCCGGTGTTGGGTAGGCAAGGGGGTAGTAGTAGGCCGGTGTTGGGTAGGCTAGGGGGTAGTAGTAGGCCTGTGTTGAGGTAGGCTAGGGGGTAGTAGTAGGCCTGTGTTGAGGTAGGCTGGGAGGGTAGTAGTAGGCCTATGTTGGGGGAATTTAATTGAATTTCCTCACGTACAGCAGCTAGTTTATTGTACATCCCTTACACATCCTGTGACCGGTAGCGCAAAAAAAAAAAGTATTACACAGTAGAGGCCACAAAGGGTGGGTATAACAGTCCCCATGGATCAGGACATTATAGCATCGAATGTTAAGAGTATTTCAAATATATTTATTGGTTTTGTAGGTAAGGATACATACACACAGACCAAATACTAATAAATATGTTTGTATAGAGCCAGTGTGGATGGCTTGGTTGATAAATTAGTGTGACAGCCTACCATTGACAGCCTACCATTGACAGCCTACCGTGACAGCCTACCATTAACAGCCTACCGTGACAGCCTACCATTGTGAGGGGGTGTGAGTGTGTTTTGAGGCTAGCAGAGGTCACCGGCCACTTACTACTTAACCTAATTAACGTCGTGAACTGCCCCCAGGTGTATAATGGTTCTGTTAAAGCAGCGAACAGACTCAAGAAAATAATCACTGTGTAAAGGATTGAATATTTTTGTTGTTTTTTGTTATGTATGATTGGATTGTGGTGAATGCTTTTATAGTAGGTTTTGGTATATAACACAAATTAATTATTATCTTTTCTTCTTTCTTTCTTTCTTTCTTTCTTAGTTTACTGGTACTTATATTTAGTTGTTTATTAATATTTACAGAGTTTCTTGCACGGGAGACAAATGATGCAAGTTTAGGATTGATTTTGTCTTAATTGGTTATGAACTTAATGTTATAGGAGAGAGAGAGAGAGAGAGAGAGAGAGAGAGAGAGAGAGAGAGAGAGAGAGAGAGAGAGAGAGAGAGCTTCGTTACGTCACGTTGTTGAGTCTTCATTCTGGTAAGTTGTTTTGGTTGGAGTCGAGGCTAAAAACTCTTTATTTACATAGATACCAAAAATATATATATAAGTTACCCCGGTACTGACCCGATACAAAGGCAGGGGAGACGAGATGGGTGTTTCCAAAGCTATATTGTGCTTGCAGGGTACAGTGAGGTGTGAGGTAGGGTACAGTGAGGTGTGAGGTAGGGTACAGTGTGGTGTGAGGTAGGGTACAGTGAGGTGTGAGGTAGGGTACAGTGTTGTGTGAGGTAGGGTACAGTGTTGTGTGAGGCAGGGTTCAGTGAGGTGTGAGGTAGGGTACAGTGTGGTGTGAGGCAGGGTACAGTGTGGTGTGAGGTAGGGTACAGTGTTGTGTGAGGCAGGGTACAGTGTGGTGTGAGGCTGGGTACAGTGTTGTGTGAGGTAGGGTACAGTGTTGTGTGAGGTAGGGTACAGTGAGGTGTGAGGTAGGGTACAGTGTGGTGTGAGGTAGGGTACAGTGTTGTGTGAGGCAGGGTACAGTGTTGTGTGAGGTAGGGTACAGTGTGGTGTGAGAGGTAGGGTACAGTTTGGTGACAGTTCGCCTTTGTCACCTTCACCGTCTCCGTCACCATTCACCATCACCCACCACCTTCACCACCACCGTCGCCTTCCCCACTTCCCATCACCTTCACCGCCTCCGTCACCTCCACCTTCAGAACGTTTAGTAGACACAAGGGCGGGCGGGTCAATTTTTTTTTCCGTTGGGCTCATTAGCTTGTGTTTTTGTGGCGTGGTTCACGTCGGTGTGATTGAACATTTTGCACACGTTTGGGGCGAGGTTGGGTTGGCGTCACTCATCAGCCCCCATATTAGGGCGGTATGGGCGTGAAGGGCCGCCCTCTGTCACATAGCACCTCAATTATTGGCAGGTTGCTCTTGACTTCTGATAGGGAGGGAGGGAGGTGGAAGGGGTGGGAGAGAGGAACGTAGGGAAGGAAGGAAGGAAAGGAGGGAGAAGGGGAGTAGAATGTGTGTGTGTGTGTGTGTGTGTGTGTGTGTGTTTTATCCTAACCTTATTTCTATTATCTAATTAATATTTTTACCACACGCTTCTATTAATTAAATGCTATAGGTATTGCCACTCCTTGCTTGTCTAATTGATAACAAAGGATTGAGGTTATTAATACAGTACTTTTCTTCAGGTAAGTTGAGGAGAGATGGGAGAGAGGGAAGGAGAGGAGGAGGAGGAAAAGAGGATAAGAGGAGGAAGAACGGAGAGGAATGCACCAATCCCTGTGTTTGGTAAGATGATAATAGATTTGGTTCTGTTTATATGACCCCCCAAATAAAATACGAATCGGGAGGTTATAAGATTGGAAAGATTAGAGCTGCAGTTGGGATTGTAAATAAATAAAACAGGAGATTGGGATTATGTTAATGATGGTTGGGTGTTATTCACTGAGCCCTGGAAGGTGGGGGCAGGGAAGTGCATGTACCTATTGTCGACAGAAGGTGAGAGACGGCGAGGAGGTGTGAGGGATGGGGGGGGGGGGAGGGTTGCGTAGGTCGTGGCAGCTGGCAGTAGCGCAGTCTTGATGGTCGTACACACACACACACACGTAAGACGAAGATTACTCATGAGATAATAATGTGATGGCTACCTGCTCTATGTGCGTTCATAATAATGTGGATCGTTTATGGAATTATTTGTTTTTGCGTGTTGTGTGTAATGCACGGGTGGGTGGGTGGGTAAGGGCGCCGGCTGATGTATGTCATATCGGGCATAAACGCATTGATGCCTCCCGACGTTCATGTCTGGCAGAAGGACTGGGAGATGGAAGGAGGTGAAGGGGGTAAAAAAAGGGCCCTATTGGAGGGAGACTGCAGCTGAGGGCAAAAAAGTGTGTGTGTGTAAGTATTGCAAAAAGGTCGGTGGGTCGGGGTGTGATGGGGAGATAATGGTGGCTGTCTCCCCATCCGCGGTAATACCCACTGACACACAAACACACACACTGCAGCTAAGTAGGCGTGAGTAGAGGTGAGGGGGAGGGAGGGGGATAAGGGGGAAGGAAGAGCAATGATGGAACGGGGGGGGGGGGGGGAAATGAGATTCCTTGCCAGGTTCCAGGAAATTGTGTCGGGGGCGGGGGGAAGGGGGGTCTTGCTTATGATCTAGGGGAGGGGAGGGGCATTTTTCTGGACATGGAGAGGGGGGGGGGGATAGGACAGGGTAAGGAAGCTGCATGGTAAACAAAAGGCGGCAGTATAGAGAGAGAGCTTATGGTCGGTGTTCGGAGGAGAGAGGCGAAGTGGATGAGAGATGAGGGATGGAAAGAGATGGATAAAGGGATAGGCGAAGGAGGGAGTGTTGTAAGAGGGGGGTTGGTGGCTAATTGGCAATATTCTGGAACACGTTGCATTGCTTGTATTGTCGACAGCATCAGATTTTCTTGTTCCCATTGTTTTCCATTCTGGTGGGCATGGCATTCATTTAGGGTCCTCTCATGCAGGAGGAGGGGGAGGTGGAGGTGCAGGAGAGGGGGAGGTGCAGGAGAGGGGGAGGTGCAGGAGGAGGATATGATATTGATGGTTGTAGAAATACTGTGAGTGGTGGAGGTGATGCTGGTAGGTTAGGACGTACGTGTGTGTGTGTGTGTGTGTGTGTGTGTGTCCTGCATCACTGATCGGTGTATTAGTACCTACAACAACAAATGGTTCACGGTAACATACAGTCACATGGAAATATATTGCTGTACCCTCTCTTTACTGTAAGGTCAAAGGTCAGTGTGTGTGTATATATTGATAGAGGATTATTATATCTACCAACTCTGATAATCACTACAGCCTTTACCTGAGTTGTGGGACACCTTGTATGAGTGTTGTGTGTGGGGTTTATGAGTTTTGTTATGAGTTGGTGTCAGTTTATGAGTTTTGTTATGAGTTGGTGTCAGTTTATGAGTTTTGTTATGAGTTGGTGTCAGTTTATGAGTTTTGTTATGAGTTGGTGTCAGTTTATGAGTTGTGTTATGAGTTGGTGTCAGTTTATGAGTTGTGTTATGAGTTGGTGTCAGTTTATGAGTTGTGTTATGAGATTGTCAGTATTGTATGCAACTCGTATACGCCTGAAACTCCGTCCTGGCTATACTGAAACATGTTAGGGTAGAGCAGGAACAGCAGCAGCACAACACAGCAGGCCACTACAGCAGAGAAGTGTAGTAACGAAACAGAGCATCACATTACAGTAATCCACATTAGCTAGTCATTACAACCTTGTACTCCAGCCTGCAGGGTATTACAGCTGTGTACTATACAGTAGATCACCACGGCAGTTAGGACAGCAGAAGGGTATCACGGAAGAGTGCCACAGCGGATCCCCACGTCAGTGTAGGGTAGCAAGTCATTACAGGAGTACAGTCCTTCTAGTGATCCCGTCAAGGTGAGGATAACCTGGTGTGGGGAGCCGCCTCCTCCACTATGCACCCATAACACCTAGTAATAAAAAGCAGTGGGTTCTGATGCGTCGTTGTGTGATGGCGTCTTGCAATCCCGTTGACGCCACAATCACGTTGTCATTCGCTCCCCGGGCAAAAAACTCCTCAGATTTAATTTTTTTCCCCTCAGGTGGTTTCCAATTGCACGGGCCCCTTAACCGCCTCTCGAGTGTGTTCATTCTTCTCCGGCGACCTGGGTTAGACGCCTTAACCCAGCGTCACGTGTACTGGGTGGCCGGGGTTCAGCTTTACGTCCCTAGTAATGATTTCCTGCTTATAAGAATATTTCGTATATTTAGTTTTTTTGTGTTAATGGATAATTTTTTGTTGTTGCTGTGAGTGGACGACATGCTTGAGAAACGCGTTAGCTGTAGCGAATGTTCAAGTGAGGAAAATTAGCAGCGTGAAAAAGTCGGTGGCTGATGTGTTCACAGGGCTCACTCCTTCTTACCTCCTCACCCCTTTGGTGCCGTAGACCTGTGGGTTTTTTTCTATGAGTTTCTTCTCTTCGTTCTTCCGCTAGTGGGTTCGGCCAGCTGCCTCTCCTCCCCTCCCCTCCCCGCCTCAATTCTTCACCGCGACTCCTTCCCAGAGGATCATTACCTTGGCACGGGCGACGCGGCTCTTAACCCAGCACCTGACCTCCCAGGGATGCCCACCCAAGGTACACACCTGGTGGGCGCCTCCTCCTCCTTCAGTAGATTTCCTGGATGAGTCAATATGGATGTCACCTGTTGGGATATGAATGTCCTACATTGATGGGATAAACCAACTAGAATTGTATATTTAGGATCACATTGTGGTATTGGATAGTGTTCAGTCACCCCCCTCCTCCCCCCCACCACCTTCACACTGTGCCTGAGATCACGATTGATGGTGATGAATTGATCGGTTGTTGTGTGACTCTCACAACATTTTCATTGAAAGTGACGATTGAGGTAAATGTGATAGTGTAATTAACTAGAAAATAAATTAGATGATTAAATATGAAATAAAATTATAAGTACGGAGTTCTATTGACTTACAGGGCAGGTGAGAACAGTATAAATAACTTTCTGTGCCATTAAGTGTTAGGTCTGTAGTGGGGCACCTAAGTTCTAATTAGAGGGTGGTGGTGGTGGTGATGGCTTTGGGGGTGGTAGTGATGGCGTTGGTGGTGATAGTGGTGGCGTTGGTGGTGATAGTGGTGGCGTTGGTGGTGGTGACGTCGGGTGAGTGGGTGAAAACAGGTGGAGTAGTGTATGGTTGGGCGGCCTCAATATGGAGAGGTGGAGGAGTGTAAATGTTGTTTGGGTTTTAGGTTCATCTTGCTGAGGTGGATAAGAGACGACACGGTAATAGGGAGAGGCGGGAGAGTAATTAGTGAGCGGTGGAATGGAAATGAGGGACAGGTGTGAGAGATGGGAAGATAATGAATGAGACGTGGGAGGATGAGAGGGCTGCGGCGGCCGAGTGGGATACATAGCTCGCATCTTCTCCTAAGGGTCGTTGGGTTGAGCCCGGGGCACCTCTAGTTCACCCAGTTATAAATGGGCGCTTAGCATCGTCAAGTGCAGCGCCGTCCACAACTGCAGGATATTGTGTATTTGTATTTACCACAACATGTTGGTGTGTGGGGATGGATGGTAGGTGGAGTTGCTGGCTGGTGGTGGTGGTGGAGCTGGCTGGCGGTGGTGAGTCAGGGACGGCACGAGCCCCTCACCGCCTCTTCCCCGGCCCGTGGGGATCTACCGCTATTGTCCGCCGCGTCGCAGCGCCCAAGACCATTGTCCTCATTTTTGTGCCTAGCAAGAGAGCTTTTTCCGTTTGCCCGGCAAGTTTTTTTTTGTGGAGCATCTTCCCAGGTTTTGTTGGCCGTCGGGGGGGTGGTGCCGGGGGACAAGATGATGGTAACCCACGAGGGCCATTTAGTGCACACGGTACAACGACCAACCAGAAGGCACCTCGACCATGTTGTCACGCGCTGGGGGCCGTGCAACTTCTATTCATGCTAGGCTGTGATCTCTCTATCAGTGATGGATCCATTAAGGTGGTTAGGCTGCACGTTACTGGTAGAGGAGGAACCAGTGTGCTGGGACCAAATGCTCGTCAGTGTTGGCCTCAGTATCAAGTTTATACTGTACCGTCCACCTGGGGGCCGCCTCACCCTCCAGAATAACAACCCTCGCTCACCACTGTTGATCTTACTCTTTTAAAAACCCGCCGTACACCCAAACACTCTAGAAATAGTAGACGAAGTAGTTTGTTTTTACCAGCAGCAGAGAGGGGTGATGGTGTGGGGGGGGGGGGGGGACTCACGATGTACACACACGAGTGTTTAATACCCAAGCTTATGCATATCCCGTACGTTATCTTGCTGTTATTCCACGTGACGTTAATGGAAAATTGTGTTGAGGGAGGCGGTACACACACACAAACACACACACACGCACGCACACAAAGTTAATGGATTAATTCACCTCCTGCTCTCCTAATGTTTACTTAGTAGTTGCCGGGAACATTTTATAAAATACCTTACTGTACTATTGTCGGTGCAGCCTACCTAACCTAACACATCGGCCCCAAAGCCGACAACAGCTGCAGATATTGACTATGAGGCAACAGTCACTGAATGCCGCATAGATCTGCGGCTCAACTAACTCAACACTGCTAGGATAGCTACTTATGTATTAGAATATTTAATTTTAAGGTAATAAAATGGTGGCGAAGGTATGGCTATGGGGGAGGATGGAGGCCATTAAAAAAATTACTTGTAGTGGTAGTAGGAGTAGTAAGAGTAGTAGTAGTGGTAGTAATAGTATAGTAATAGTAGTGTAGTAGTAGTATGCAGGAAGAAAACCTATTAATAAAAACGAGATTTTTCGTCATAGGCCTAACTCATATTTGTATTCTATTTTATAGTTTCATTAACATACGGTGGAGACGTCAAAAAACCACAGTGTCATTGAGGTTTATGTTTAATGTTTAATAAACCATAGCAACAGTTATGGGGGGGGGGGGGGTACTTGACCAGTCTTATCTTATCTCTTCTGTTGATCTATTGATTAAATTATGTTACTCATCATCCTGGAAAAAAAATAACAAATTCTCCTCAACGTAGCAACATTAAAGTGATATTCTTGTCATTTCTCAGGTGTCAGGGCGTAAGTAACCTAACCTAACCTAACCACATACTGGATTGTGACAGAAAACTTATTACTGGATATTTTAGTTATTTTTTGTGGTATTTGGAATGTTCACTTCCCAAGTGGTTAGAGGTTTTTGAAGACACCTGTGAGAGAGAGAGAGAGAGAGAGAGAGAGAGAGAGAGAGAGAGAGAGAGAGAGAGTGTGTGTGCGAGTGTGTGTGTGTGTGCGTGTGTGTGTGTGTGTGTGTGTGTGTGTATATTTTGGTATGATATAGAAACACTTGTGACAAATTGAATATAATTAAGTTGTTGTTTTTTGGGGCAAGTGAAGAAAACAGTAGAATGGATCCATGTAAACAACGAATCCAGAGACTTTGTTTACTGTTTGATACTGCAGTACCAATCTCTCTCTCTCTCTCTCTCTCTCTCTCTCTCTCTACACAAAGTATGTAAAGTTTAATTTCCAAAACTTAAGGAATATACGAGTAAATTTTTCAGGTCCTTAGTTTTAATGTATTTTTATTATGAAAATTTAGACTTAAGAGTTTCCATTTAACCCCCCCCCCCTCCTTCCCCCCCCTCCCCCCCCTCCCCCCCAAAAAAAAAATAATAATAATAATAATGATAATAATAATAATAATAAATAACAAATAAATAAATTATGTATTGTTTATTTTCTGGGTAACTATCGTATTTATTTTTTGGTAATAATTATCGATCAGAGTAAAAAAATAATATTGTTCACACTACTGATGATTGTGAGGGTAGTAGGTTGACAGGTCATTGAATTTAAAGATGGTTGGTCGTGTTACAGGTCAAAGCAGGCTGGGTATAGTCTGGTCGGGTTACAGGTTAGAGGAAGGCGAGGTGTCGGGCAGCAGCAGGTCTGAGTGTGGTGCTTGTATTCTAGTCGGTCGGTCACACGCTGTCACGAGGCGGGTTGGCTGTGCTCTGCCCGACAGCGTGTGAACTGGCTTTTGGTAACCTGGTGTGGTGTTAAGTGCCGCCACCATAGTTAACACCACAATCAACGTCACCACCACCAGACTATGAAACACATCACCATCATCACCATCATCACAGCGGGCGAAACCCTGGGGAGACGCGCCCTGGGAGTGAGGTGAGACAGGATGAGATGGTGGTGGCGGGGAGGAGGAAGAGGAGGCGGTGGTGTTGGTGTCGAAGGGGGAGGTGGTGGTGGTGTTGGTGTCGAAGGGGGAGGTGGTGGTGGTGTTGGTGTCGAAGGGGGAGGAGGCGGTGGTGTTGGTGTCGAAGGGGGAGGAGGCGGTGGTGTTGGTGTCGAAGGGGGAGGAGGCGGTGGTGTTGGTGTCGAAGGGGGAGGTGGTGGTGGTGTTGGTGTCGAAGGGGGAGGAGGCGGTGGTGTTGGTGTCGAAGGGGGAGGAGGCGGTGGTGTTGGTGTCGAAGGGGGAGGTGGTGGTGGTGTCAAAGGGGAAGGTGGTGGTGGTGGTGTCAGGGAGGAACTGGTGGCAGAGACAAGGTGATAGTCCGTCCGTTCGTAAGTCAGTGAAGGAATTAATAACATAAGAATGAAGGAAACTGCGGCGGGTCTATTAAACCATACCAGACAGACCTGTTAACACTTATCACTCCTATATCTGTCCAACCTGTATATATATGAAGCTTCCCAGCGAGTTAAGAGTCAGTGATGGTGTTCGGTAATTTTTTCCACTCATTCCAAACTAATGTTTACCGATTTTATGCCTAAATCTAAATGTGTTCGGATTAGTTGGATAGTTTAAGTAGTACCTTAGTTATATCACCTTTATTTAACCCAAATTTCCATTTATACATTTTGATCATATCGCAAATTGCTTTTGTTTTTTTAATCTTTCACTATACTCAATGTTCCTAATGCCCGGGATTAACTCTGTCATCCTCTTTTATATTCTTTCTATTTATCGATATCCATTTTCTATAGTACGGTGACCAAAACTTACTGCGTAATCCAAGTAAGGTCTCATACGCTTGTCATGTTACTAACGCTCCTAGATATGAACCCTAGTACTGTATTTTTGTATTGCTTCAAACATAAACACATTGCTGGCTCGGTTTTAAGTTTCTATTTATCATTACCCATAAATCTTTCTCACATTTCTGTACATCTACGTTGTTCAACTCATAACTGGTTCCTGTTTCCTTTCCCCAGGCTTAGAACTTTACATTTTCCCCATTAGATGCATCTGGCCTTTTTCAGTCCATGCTCGAGAGACGTAGAGTGAGGGGCGATATGATCGAGGTGTATAAATGGAAGTCATGGCTAAACAAAGTGATATAACAAAGGTACTCAAACTATCCAACCGGGAGCGAACTCGTAGCAATGGTTTTAAATTAGACAAATTTAGATTTAGGCGCGAGGTTGGTAAACATTGGTTTGGAAATAGAGTATTGGATGAGTGGAACAAGTTACCAAACATCATCATTAACTCGAACACGCTGGATAGGTTCAAATGTAGGTTGGATGGATATATAAGCGATAGGGGTTGGGTGTAAACGGGACTGCCCAGTATGGGCCAATAGGCCCGCTACAGTTTCCTCCTTTCTTATGTTCTTATGTGTTTAGATTTTGCAATTTTTCGGAGTCTACGTCAGATTTAATTACACGCCATATTGTTGTGTACTCAGCAAATTCAGTTATGTTGTTGTCAAGGCAATATCTGTGTCGCTTATGTAACGGTGTAAGTACTGAGCCTTGAGGTACGCCGCAAGTACTGAGCCTTGAGGCACGCCGCGGGATGTTACCCCAGTCAGATTTTGTTATTAAGCTGACTATTTCCTGTCAGCTGAGGAGATGTGAATTTGAGTAAGGTAGGGAAGATGTAGTTAACTGAGAGGATAATTAATCTGAGAGAGAGAGAGAGAGAGAGAGAGAGAGAGAGAGAGAGAGAGAGAGAGATCACGTACACCTTTTTAAAAAACTTCTTAATGATTGCTTCATTATGACCATGCTTATCACCACAGAATTATTAAATGCTGCTGCCTCTGATGGAGTCACGTAGCGAGAGAGAGAGAGGGAGGAAGGGAGTAGACCCGATATCCAATCAATTAATACACGAGGGAAGTGTGTTAGTGGCCCAGCTGAGTGAGACCAGTATTGACTCGTACTTAATTGTTGACAAAAGAATCAGTGTGGTGGACGGGAGATGCAGTATGCAAATGATGTAGCCAACCCCGACATGCAATGGTTTGTGATTAATACCATTGTGTTTTTTTGTTTTTTTTCGCGGTGTTCAATTGTTGCGAGGGTGAATGTTTTGGGCTTTTGTGTCCTTTCAAAGTTGTATTTGGGTCTTCATACGGGTTTATAATGGCGACCGCAGTTGCTAAGGGAGAAGAAGGAAGAGGGAGTGGATACCAGTCTCTCTCTTACTCTGTGTAAATAAATAATAGAACAGAAAGTAGTATTTGTTTTTCTCTCAGTTATAATATTAAATGACCTGAGGTATAATATATAAGATGGAACTTGACTGCGGTGTAAATATTACAATACTACCGGCCTTGTATATTCCTGAGTCCTGTCTCTTTTGGTAAAACTGTGTGTGTGTGTGTGTGTGTGTGTGTGTGCAAAACAGTGAGATGTATAGAGTTCAGGTGGGAAGGGCCGCCACCATATGGAATAGGTAGTCACTCATTGTTTAGTTTTGCTTGTTACCTCCACACACACACACACACACACACACATTGAATTATTTTGTCTAATGTAACTGTAACAATGCACTATTAAGTTACTCGTTTTCTTAACACAGGTAAGGGTTGATCATCATACCTGCTGGCTCACTGTTTTACCTGCCTTGTAATTATTTAAGTGAACGTAGTATCCTTGAACATACTTTTACTTAATTCACTGGATACATTTTTTTTTCAACTTGTGATTTGTAATGGCTTCACCACCACCACCACCACCACCTCCTCCTCCACCACCACCACCTCTGACGTATGAACTCTCTTGTGTGATTCGTTGATGTAAACAAGATCGTCAATGTGATAAGACCTGATTGGATTGTTCCCATTAGACAATTTTGTACTTCAGTTTGGTTAATGCTGGGGTTAAAGATACAGATCTTTGACCTTACCTCTCCCTCCCAGCCCCTCCCTAGCCCCCCTCCCCCCCCCCCCAGCCCCCTCACTGTTGAAAGAAATAGTCATAAACAATCTAGAGTCGGCTGTAGTTGAGGTCTGTGAACCCGGCAGCTGTTTAATTCGTCCATTTCATGTTGAGCGACTGTGTGTTGATGGCGGGAAGGTCGCATGTGGCTGCCCCGGTAGAGGTGGTGTGTGAGGCATTGCCGTCAATCAGTCCGTCTCTCTCTCTCTCTCTCTCTCTCTCTCTCTCTCTCTCTCTCTCATAGGTTGAAGGGATGGAGGGTTTCAGGCACAAGACCACACAAGTCTATACACTGCCTTCCATAATATACACACTTTGACCCATCATTGGTAAAGGTGCTACACATGCGCTTAATTAATGAGTAGACAGCTGTGATGGCGAGGTTGTTGCTCTGTTTAGTTACATCCTTTACTTGTTAGCGGATGGTGTCTAATTGTTTGGTGTTCTTGTTAGTTAGACGCTGAGTATAACTTTCTATATCCAGTTGTAATAATATCAGAACCTGCAGGCGCTGATGTAGAGTGGTAAACATTAATGATTATTATCACTCTTGGAATCCCGGAAATCTTTCAGTCAAGTATTTTTGGTGTTATACATTAATGACTCTTTTGTTTACTCGTGTGGTTAGGTGGTTATGTTAATGTGATTTATGTAGTTTTTGTAATCTTTTTGTTTACTTTACAGGTACGGTGTTGAGGCTGTAGCTGCTGTCTCAGGTACGCTGGATGACTGTATTATATTTACACACACACACACACACACACAGATACTTAAATACATATCGTGGTCAGTATCTATTTTTTTTTCTCGTTACTAGTACTCCAGGAACTCTCGTATCAGCCATGGTAATGATTCGGTCTCTCTATACCTGCCTGATGTCTTGTGCCCTGGAGCCGAGGTTGACTGACCCTCGGGAGACCTAATACTGTTAAATCAGCCACCCTACGTTGTCATAAGGTCACCTGTCACCCCGCACCACCTGAGATATGAAGTATTTAATTATACCTCCTCATACATTTCGATATTTGTGAATGAATTAGTTTTTTACATTAAGTCGAGTTTTTTTTAGCATTATCACTAGTACAGCACTGGCTCACACCTAACATCAGCCCACTGTGTCTCTTCACAGGTGGATAAAAAAGTCTACAGGTGGGTGATGGCGCCTTTAGTCCATCACCCTTAACGCTGTATGGTGACCCTGAACTTACTGTCAAGGTCGCCGGGGATTATTATTGTTGTTTTTTTTAGATGTTAAAGCGACGTACAGGTTAAAGGAGAGAGTTTTTTTTCCTATCTCTCTTGTTTTAGTGGTGTTTGTGGTAGGGTGGTGGTGGTGGTGCAGGTGTGTGGTATGCAGAGCGTGGTTAGACTCCACCATTAATTACAGCTAGGGGTAGAGAAGTTGTCCCCTTTATGAATGAGCGTCCGTTGCTACGCTCCCATGACCAATTCCTCGACCACCCTCTCACTCCCTCCCACACTCCCGCGGCGCCTCATAACTATAGCAACTCTCACGCAGAAGGCCTACCCACACTCCCAGCCACACCCTTTCCACTCCCAGCCACACCCTTTCCACTCCCAGCCACACCCTTTTCGCCCCCCCCCCCTACTCCACCCTATTGACTTACCCGCCACATGAAGTAGTAAACAGAGGCCACAATAACATCCGCTTATCCTACTGTTGCATTCTCTCCCGTACTTCTCTTCCACTTCCCTTCCACATTCCCCGACACCTCTTCCACATCCCTCCCACATCCCCTGACACTTCTCCCGCATTCCTCGAAAAGTAATAGAGGTGTGTGGGTGGTGGAGGAGTTGAGTGGATATGTGGATGGTGGAGGAGTTGTGTGGATACGTGGATGGTAGAAATATGTCTGTGATAGGTTGGATATTGGTGTGGATGTGTGGATAATGAGGCATGTATGTCGGTAGTTGTGTGTGTGTGGTATGTGGGTATTGAGGTTATGTGGATTATGGGTCTGTGTGTAGATGGAAGAGTATACTAAGGTGGCAAGGAAGTATATAAGCTGACGTTAAATTCTTAAATACATGTTTGCATTGCGTGAGAAGAAGGGGGAGGAGGAGGAGGAGAAGAAGGAAGAAGGAGGAAGAGGAAGAAGGAGGAGGAGAAGAAGGAGGAGAAGAAGAAGGAGGAGGAGAAGAAGAAGAAGGAAGAAGGAGGAAGAGGAAGAAGGAGGAGGAAGACAGCAGAAGAGAGGTCAGCGTCGGGGCTACAAAAACGTCACTTAATATATAGTAGGGTTGAGGTTGTCTACTGGAGTTTATTTACCTTCATTAAATCACGTTTGTGTTATCCTGTATGCGGGGAGTAAGCTGAAGGTGGAGTCTCCAGGTGGGTGGCTTTACGGATATTAGGTGGGTAGTGTGTGGGTGGTATGTGGGTTAGCCTGGGCCGGGGGGATGGATGTTCGAGGGGTTAAGAATTGTGTATGGTTTGTTTCTTTCATCTGCACAATACAACACACCCTGAGGCAACACACTACACCCTGAGGCAACGCACTACACCCTGAGGCAACGCACTACACCCTGAGGCAACACACTTTACACCCTGAGGCAACACACTTTACACCCTGAGGCAACACACTTTACACCCTGAGGCAACACACTTTACACCCTGAAGCAACACACTTTACACCCTGAGGCAACACACTTTACACCCTGAGGCAACACACACTACACCCTGAGGCAACACACTACACCCTGAGGCAACACACTTTACATCCTGAGGCAACACACTTTACACCCTGAGGCAACACACTTTACACCCTGAGGCAACACACTTTACACCCTGAGGCAACACACTTTACACCCTGAGGCAACACACTACACCCTGAGGCAACACACTACACCCTGAGGCAACACACTTCACACCCTGAGGCAACACACTTTACACCCTGAGGCAACACACTACACCCTGAGGCAACGTACTACACACCCGATTATTGGATAGTTTATTGGTTAGGTTAGGTATTGGTATTTTATGAGCAATAGTCGTTAGTGTGGAGTTGGATGCCGTATAGTGTTGTTAGGGTCGGGGGGGGGGGTGTGGTCATTGTGTGGTGATCGTAAACATGTATACCAGAGGAATCATTGTGTGTGGCAGTTGGTTGGTTGGTGGTGCTGGAGGAAGCAATCTGGGAAGGTCGTTGGTGAGAGAGAGAGAGAGAGAGAGAGAGAGAGAGAGAGAGAGAGAGAGAGAGACTGTGTTCTTCTTGACATTGTGGGTCTTAAGTGCTCCTATGAAAGCTGTCCATCCTTGAAAGGTTTTATGTGCAGAAGGTGTTACTCCTTGTGTGTGGGGCAGGCTTTATATATCCTCATATATGGTTCACGTTACTCGGGAGTGGCGTCATGCACGACTCTCGCTCATCTTGCTGGATAATTTTAGGTCGGGTTGGTGGAGTTGTCAGAGGTCGTCCTTAGTATGCAGAGGATGGTAAGTGTTATCAAGGCCTCTAACACTACCATCCCACTCAGCGAGAGGCAAGGAAGTACAAATTGATGTGAGCATTGTGTGTTTCCGATGAGAACTTGTAGCTGTTTAAATATAAATAAGATCGGTGACGGGGTGCCTTGATGTAACCTTATACCACAAACTGTACGTTAATTGAGGTAAACAGCGTGAGTCTCTGTAGTAGAAGCGTGCACCAGTGAGGCCCTGCAGATCTGGGCGGCAGTACAGGATCAGACGTTATCTAGCGGCGTGTTTTACGGGTCGTTACGTGGTGGAGCCGCCCTTTGAGAGACCCCTGAGTACATAAATTAAGGTTGAATGTAGCCCCATTACGGAGGTAAGTGATGAGGGGGCACGTGGGTATTGAAACATGTGTGGGTGGTGGGGAGCGGCTGCTTCCTGCCCCTCCCAACCACCTCCCTCTATCCCCACCCACCACCACCTGCATCACCATCCCTGGGTGGGGGGAGTGGGGCGTACACAACCTTCCGGGTGTGTCCTATACCTGTGTTGTGTGTCGCCTCTAGACGCTCAGGCGGTTCAGACACGAATATTTTTTTTTTCAATTTCTTTAGGTTACTGAATTCCACCCAGTGTTGTCTAGTGGAGCAGTAGTGTGTTTACATAGTGGGTGTGCACTAGGGTGTCCTGTGTGGAAGTTAACATTGTTGGTCGAGGCTGTACGATTTGCTTAGATTTGTGGTGTGTGCCGACTAGGGGGGTAATTACCGATGCTATAGACCTTGTCAGGGTTGTGTGGGTGGGCGGGAGGTCTTTTGTATGTGTATTCAGGAACAGACAGACCCAATATCCCGACAGGATGTGGGGCACCTGCTCGGGCATTCCTTAGCCCCCCTGGGAGTCTACCTTAGACCTCGGGGTCTAACTCAGACCCTGGGGGTCTGACTCAGTCCTCTTGTGTCTGTCTACTATAGGCTTCATGGAGTCTGTCTACGGGGGCTTCCTCGCCTCCCAGAATTTACCTCGCCTTATTGGGTCAACCTCCCCTTCCTGTGTCGTCCTCGCCTTCAAAGTCTGCCTTACCCTCTGACTCTGGAGGTTTACATCTGATGTCCTGGTTATAATTCAGCCCTCGGAGTCTGCTTCACTCTCAGGAGGAGTTCCTTGGCTCCCGGGCCTTACTTCAACTATCTGGGATCTTCCTCACAGGTCTACCTCAGCCCTCGCAGGTCCTCCTCCACCCCCGGGGATTAGCCCGACCTCTGCTCTTATACACATTTAAGGTTCATGTCGAGTCCCGCCAGTCTGTGGGAGAGGAAATGACACGAGGATTATTCCGGGTAGTTTGTGGTGAGTTATCGGGCTATTGCCGGAGCTGAGGACCCCGGACGACGAGGAGGACCAAGAATTGAATAACATCGCGATAAATTCTCCCCTGCCACTTCTCATACCTGGGTTTTCATTTGATGAATTTCTTGTGTGTGTCGTGTTGGCATTGTGGAGGTGAGGGTGTGCTGGTATTGTGGTGGTGAGGGTGTGCTGGTATTGTGGTGGTGAGGGTGTGCTGGTATTGTGGTGGTGAGGGTGTGCTGGTATTGTGGTGGTGAGGATGTGCTGGTATGGACGGGAGAATGAAATGCAGATTAGACAGAAGTGATCGAGTGTTTATCCTTCCCGACCGTATAAATTAAGGGATATAGACGTCATGCTGTTCGTCTGTCTCTCTGTCCGTCCGTATTCACAATATTGTCCCGTACAGTAACTTCAATTTTACTTCTGGCATTAAAATAAAACTTCACACACACACAGAGGACCTATTTTCCCCAAGGGGTAGATTATCAGCTTCCCTGCGGACGGCCGACCAAAGTTACACCCCAGTACAGAAAGTGTAATTCCAAGTGACCTACATCTCTCCCTCACCCCCTCTCTCACCCCCTCACCCCTCCCCCACCCCTCACCCACCCCTCACCCCTCCCCTCTGTACATTCGTGCTGGCTTATCCCTGGAGGTCTCACACTGTTCCAACTCCAACGCACTTTATTTTCTCCTCGGTAACAGGAAAGTTTTCTATCTCTCTCACTGAGCCAAGTTAGGTCAGGTCAGGTCAGGTCAGGTTAGGTAATGCTATGTTATGCTATGCTATGTCAGGTTAGGTTATGTCATGTTATGCTATGCTATGCTATGTCAGGTTAGGTTATGTTATGCTATGTAATGTTAGGTTAGGCTAGTTATGTTACGTTATGTTACAAGTGTCCATCCACCGTATAGGCTGGTGGCCCCATCTCACAGCGTCCTAAGGACCACTTGACAATGGACCAAGTACACAGGGTCTTATCTTAACATCGGCCAACACACGAGATTTTTTACGGGTTAAACTTTACACCGCGTCAGCCCTTATACCATCTCTTATACCATCCCTTATACCATCCCTTATATCAGCCCTTATACCAGCCCTTATACCATCCCTTATACCTTACTACCATCACTAAATTCCGACTCTGAACCCCAGCAGGTGTCCCGAAGGCTAAAGTTCTGTCTGATATTTGGATGTCAGGGGTACAAGGAATCATTAGTGGGAGGTAGTGCCCCCTTTGCCTTATACACGTCAATTTACAGTATATCTAACCTAACCTAACTCAACCTAACCTAAACGTTACACACACACACACACACAACATTGGTATAAATCCTTAACATTACATTACGATTGTCATATACAATATCATATTTTACTCCGACCAAGTTTTCCGGGAAAGTGGAGCCCTAAATTTTACACCGGAATGGGAAGGGAAAGAATTTACTATTAAAGAAGATCCTCCATTTGTGATCTCTGCTTCGGTAACTGGTGGTTTAGGTGGGAGAGGGGGGGGGAGCCCACTAACTGATTCCTATCCCCTTCCCTCCCTCCCTCCCTCCCCATCCACATCCTCCCCTTCTACTACTTCTTCCCCCTCCTCCGCCCCCTCATCCAGTTTCCTTCTTTACATTCATCGTTGTTTGTTGTTTTCTCTCCCACTGGGTCTTTATCTGCTCTCTCTCTCTCTCTCTCTCTCTCTCTCTCTCTCTCTCTCTCTCTCTCTCTCTCTCTCTCTCTCTCTCAATATTTTTGTTACGGGCATTAGCCTACCCGGGCACAAGTTATTTTATAATGACCCACATCACGGCCTGGGGGGAGGGGGGCAAAAATAGAATAAACAATAATAATAATAATTAACACAAATTAATAACAATTATAATAAAGTAAAATAATAATAATAATAATAATAATAATAAATTAAAGAGCCACAAAGAAAATGAAGCGTGAAAAACAATATATGTATGTTGTGTTGTCAATATTAAGAAAAACAATTGAGACCCTGCAATTGTGTGTAACTGAGGCAGAAAGTCAGATCAGCAACTTGGGACTTGGTCAAAAAAATTTTGAGCCATATGGCAGCAGGGTCTACCATTAGACAACACATTATGCTTCCAATATCTTCCCAGAGGGTAGTACCTCCCTGTTTGGTAGCTGCCTACTACCTGGCCAAACTTGACATGTTTGTTGAGAGAACGAGAGATGTTATGTGCCTGGATCAAGTGTCAACACATATGGTGATTATAATACCAGGTGCTTGCATCACCGTCAACAGGTATAAGACTTTACAAAACATTCCACCACTGTCCTGCCACTCGTCTCGTCGCGGGTGTTGTCGTGTTGGAGATAATCCCATGCACTAGCGGCTCTGGTGGAAGCTTACATTAACTATGCATGAGGGTTGGCGTGCAGACGAGGCCCTGCTCACACCAACTGTTTGTTATTGTGTGTGGCGGGTCCTCTGTTGACAAGAACTTCTGGAATCTTTGGTGTGTGTGTGTGTGTGTGTGTGTGTGTGTGTGTGTGTGTGTGTGTGTGTGTGTGTGTGCAAAGTCAAGTACAGCTTAAACTTTATCTTTACCTTTCCGCTCGTGTTGAATAATGAACGTTGTTGTCACCTGTCTGCTGCTATGGCTATTAATAACCCTCAGGTGACTCGGCAAACTCCTCCTCCGCCTCCTCCTCCTCCTCCTCCTCCGCCTCCTCCTCCTCCTCCTCCTCCTCCTCCCTGGGACTCACCTGAGGGAGGGAGGAGGGTTTCAAAACACCTGAAGCCCTGTTAGTGTTGTCAAGCTCTAGAAGTGACATCGTGTTTATGTTATGACTTAAGTTCATATTTATCTCTTTGACTCGTATTAAAAAAGACCAAAACAAAACCCCGAAAGTAAAAAAGAAAACAAATAAAAACAAAATATAGGGTAGTAGAAAATTATTTATCGTGTTTATATAAAAAAAAAATATTGCTTGGCCCTCAGAAGCTATATGGATGTAGGTGATGAGTTTGTCCACAAGAGGGCGATCAGTGTGTGTGTGTGGTAAGACGCCTGGTATTCTTTTGGTCATCCTGAAACAATTGAACAGTAGGGTTTTTTTTCCCCTTTGTGTAGTATAAAATTGTGGGTCTTATAGATTTTTCGTCATAATCTCAAACAAGAAAAAGGTTAGGTCCTCTGGAAAAATAAATCATCTTTGTGGAAGAATCAGCGGAGTTTAATCTGTTTTCTTTGCTTCTCAATTATTCTTGAACTAGTCTTTCGTTTTCTTCCTCTTCTTTGCGTCTTTTTTCACTTTCTTTTCATTCTTTACCTTTCTCTACTTCTTTAATTTTTCACTTTCCTTTCTTTATCCTTTTCCGCTTCTTACTCCTTTCTTTTTTATTTTTATTTCTACTTTCCTGTTTTTCATTTTTTTCGCTTTTTTATTCCATTTGTTTTCCTTTTTATTTCATATTTTCTTTCTTTTTTATTTCTCCTTTCTTCTTTTTTCTCCCACTTTCTTCCTTTTTATTTTCCTTCTGTTTCTTTTGTTTTTCGTCTCCTGTAGTTGTATGGTTGAGGAGAGAGGGAGGATGTGTGTCAACGCTGTCTTGACCTTTGTTGTAAGTTATATATACAGGATTTTGTTGCCTCATTTCTCCTCCTCCTCTGGTTTCCTTCTCCTTCTATTTTTGGTTTTCCTGTTCGTTTTCTTCTTCTTTCTTCTCTCTTCTTTTTCCTGACCTTCTTTGTCTCTTCGTCCTCGGAAGTCGTCCTCGCCCCTTGTAACCTCCAGTCCTCATGACCTCCCAGGAGACCTCCAACACACACACACACACTACGTGATACACACATACGCTAGTTTGGCTTTCATCTAATTTTATTTCCGTTTTGGCTTTTCGCATCTTGTAACGTGTGTGTGTGTGTGTGTGTGTGTGTGTGTGTGTGTGTGTGTGTGTGTGTGTGTGTTATGCAGGCATATCTTTGTCCAGGATCTATATACATGCAAATACGTTTGTGAGGACGAATGAATAAATTAAGAGACTCCTTTAAGCTCGTACGAAAAAAAAAACAAGAAAAATGTATTAAAGAAAGGTATGTTTCCTAAACCAACTTTTCAATCACAGAATCTGCATAATTGAGAGGAGACCCGCTGCCTCCTCACCTGCCGCCGCCTTACCTCTGCTCTACCTGCCATGGCTTGTTCACTACTTCTTTTATGGTGAATCTATACCGTATTTTTTTTATCTTGGGGTTTTGTTCACTTGGTAGTTTTATTATTCCGGCTTAATAAACGGTTTCAGATTACGTATTTATATAGTAGCCGTCAGACTCATGTATAGGTCCTCAGTACATGTGTTTTAGCCTCATCCAGCGGTGTGTGTGTGTGTGTGTGTGTCATCCCAATAAATTACACGTTGTTAGGTCACTCTCACCCACAAGACCTTTGACGTCAGATGTAAATGTCAGGCGTCGTTATGTAGGGGTGATGGCGGGTGGTGGTGGTGTTGTGTGGTGGGTGGCTGTACCGCCGCCCACTAACCACCCACACACTATAGCTATTGACAAGGAGTAACGTACGCCCTTGCCACCGTCGCCGCCCACTTCCGTCGCCCATCCCCCCCCTCTCCCTTCCCTCTCCCCTCATCCCCCCTCCCCTCCCTCCCCTCTTGGGGCGCTGGTGGGGGTAATTACTATTGCCGTTGTGGGTGCTTTCTGTGTCGCTGTGGTTACCCTCGTGGCTATGTCACGTGGCCCTACTGTAGTAAAACACGCAACACTCAAGGTCAAGTTAGGTCAGGTCATGTTAGGTTGTATTAGGTTAAGTTAGATCATGTTATGTTAGATTAGGTTAAGTTAGGGTAGGTAATGTTATGTTAGATTAGGCCATGATAAATTTGGTTATACTAGGTTATGTTAGATTAAGTTCGGTTAGGTTAGGTTAGGTTGAGCATCTACCAGTGCTGTTGAAGACGACATACAATAGCTCACCTGTTGTAGGTAATGATTAATACTTCACATAGAAAATGAAGGGCGTTTGAGGTTACTGAAATATGGGTCAGACACGAGAGTGGACGATGGAGACGCCGCCAGGGTAGAGGATACGCTTTTATTTAAGGACGGAGGGGTAAAAGTGTCGGTAAAATGAGCCGTCTGTCTGTGTGTCTGTCTGTCTGTGTGTGTCTGACTGTATCTTTCTGTGTTTGTCTGTCTATCTATCTATCCATCTATCTGCATCTGTCTGTTCGTTTATCTCTGTCTATCTGAACATAAAGAACCAAAGTTAATTCCCCTAAACTTACCTACTGTACATAATATATCATTCAGCTTGTAATTGGGGTAACGGGAGGAGGTCGGGAGGAGGTGAATAAATAGCCTCCCGTTCCATGTGCGCTCTCTCTCTCTCTCTCTCTCTCTCTCTCTCTCTCTCTCTCTCTCTCTCTCTCTCTCAAGAACACGACGAGGGTGTTATTGGTTTTAAATTATAATGACCTTTTTAAAATTTTGCGGAAGGTAAATTTTAGAATAATGTTCCATTTTTATTGTACATCACCTGTAATTGTTTAAAACTTCTTGTTTGTTTTCTAGACTCTGATGATGGTAAATGATTTAACCAAACATACATACATACATACATACAGACAGACAGAGACAGGCTACGTACAGTGTGTGATAAATATTTACTTGTGTGGCTTCGGCGGCGGCAGTGTTAGAAGCAGTTGAGACTGTTGTCGGATTATGTTATACAGTATAGGGGAGCGACCTCACCTGTGTGTGTGCTGACTTACCTGGGATTATCGTAGGTCAATGACTCTCGTTCCCTTCGTCTGCTGACTCCTGAGGGGTGTTAAGTCACTGATATCTCTGTCCATGGTGATGTCACGTGTCGGGCAGTTCCTCGGCTTGCTTTCCCGTTAAGTTGCTTTTATTTTCACCCTGTCTCTATTATCCGGTAAAGGGATGACTGTCCGTCGTTTAAGAGTATGATATAGAGTGATTGATGGATAGAGTTGTCGTGTCTATAGAAATCTGCTTCGTTTTATTTTTACATAGTTATACAATGTTTCTTATTCATTACTGCTAATTAATCATCACCTGTAACTATGGCAGCCCTATTAATTTATTATGTAGTCAGTAATTGATTCCAGGTGATTTATTGTGTGTTGGTTATTGTATGATGAACCAGTTATTGTCATTCAAAGTTGTTATTGTTTTGTTTTTTATCTCGGGTTAGTGTTGACGATGGTGCGGCTGGCTGACCTCATTTACACCACAAAATAGTGAGTTTGTTAAGTTTGTCTCACTGGGTCATGTGTCTTTTATGCCTGGAGAAAATACTTTGGGTTAGGTGAAAAGTGAAGATTTTTATGTGTGTGGCGCCATTGTGAGTGAACTGTCAGAGTGCAGGGTGGGCGAGAGAGTGTGTGTGTGTGTGTGTGTGTGTGTGTGTGTGTGTGAATATCATATTATGTTGTCAATTATTATTATTTTTATGTTAATTATCTTTGTGACAGTCGACATTTTAGTGAAATAAAATTTTAGGTATATGGAACACTGACGAGGTAAAGCATCTGGTAGTGACGCGCGCGCACACACACACACACACCATCCCACTTGCTCCAAAAGTCGGCTGTTTCTCTGTCCTGTTTTATCAATTCTGTTTGCTGTCGTTCCTTATTTAAATGATTTTTTTTTTAAGTTATGTGTACAGGTAAATTACTAATCATCATATGAGCTACACGTGCCTCTTAATTAGGAATCGTGGACACCTGAAGAGTCATAGAAATTCATTATAATAAAGTCTGGGATCGTATGGATATAGGCAGTAAGTAAATCGAAATTAATCGTCTTACCTAAAATTAATTGGTTCTCGGGGGGGGGGGGGGGGATCCAAAGGTAAACTAATTGGTGAAAACATTTATATATTTTTTTTTATAAGGTTGTTTGATCATAGAGGTTTGGTTATATGATCTGGTAAAAAAAGTATTGTGAATTTGTTTAATGTTCTGGGGAAAAAATTATGTAATTTGTTTAGATATCCGGAAAAAAAGAACACCAGGTTATATAGACTCATCCACAGCACCAGGTTATATAGACTCATCCACAACACCAGGTTATAGATTTGACCACAACACCAGGTTATATAAACTCATCCACAACACCAGGTTATATAAACTCATCCACAACACCAGGTTATATAAACTCATCCACAACACCAGGTTATATAGACTCATCCACAACACCAGGTTATATAGACTCATCCACAACACCAGGTTATATAGACTCATCCACAACACCAGGTTATATAGACTCATCCACAACACCAGGGGACACATGGAAGCAGCCCAGGGCGTCATGCACACGTGTGGGCGGGGATCACATATCATGCAAGTTGAGATACGATCTACAGTATACAGTGGGTTTTGGTCTACTACCCTGTGGCCTGTATGGTGGTGAACCGGTTGGATGTTTACGTCAAACCAGTCGGGTATGGGTAGGTTAGGTTTGGTTACATGACGAGTGGGAACTAGTGTGTGTGTGAGAGTGAGTGGGAACTAGTGTGTGTGAGAGTGAGTGGGAACTAGTGTGTGTGTGTGTGAGTGAGTGGGAACTAGTGTGTGTGTGTGACAGTGAGTGGGAACTAGTGTGTGTGTGTGTGTGTATGCGTGGTGTTAACAGAGGGAGTGAGTGAGTCAGTGTGAGCCAGACAGTGTGGTTGTTGACTGAAGGCGTGAGTCAGTGTGGTTCTTGACAGAGGGACGGGGTGAGTCAGTCAGTGAGTGAGAGCCAGACAGTGTGGTTGTTGACAGAGGGACGGGGTGAGTCAGTCAGTCAGTGAGAGCCAGACAGTGTGGTTGTTGACAGAGGGACGGGGTGAGTCAGTCAGTCAGTGAGAGCCAAGCAGTGTGGTTGTTGACAGAGGGACGGGGTGAGTCAGTCAGTGAGTGAGAGCCAGACAGTGTGGTTGTTGATTGAGGGAGTGAGTCAGGTTGTTGATTGAGGGAGTGAGTCAGTCAATGAGAGCCAGACAGTGTGGTTGTTGACTGAAGGCGTGAGTCAGTGTGGTTCTTGACAGAGGGACGGGGTGAGTCAGTCAGTGAGTGAGAGCCAGACAGTGTGGTTGTTGACAGAGGGAGTGAGTATCTGTTAGAGCCAGACAGTGTGGTTGTTGATTGAGGGAGTGAGTCAGTCAGTGAGAGCCAGACAGTGTGGTTGTTGATTGAGGGAGTGAGTCAGTCAGTGAGAGCCAGACAGTGTGGTTGTTGACAGAGGGAGTGAGTGTCTGTTAGTTACCGTTACTCGCGTCGTGGCAATAATGACCCCAGATGTACCCCTTCCTCACAGCGGCTCCCTGACCTTCTCTCTTACCCTGTCACTCATCTCCCGGATCGTCTGCATTGTCGCCCTAGCCACCATAAATCTCCGCCGCCTCCCGCCCTGGCATCCATACGGGCGGCCACAATGCAGGGCGGCTTGCAAGAAACCGCTACATTGTCCTCAGCCGCCGGGGGACTTAGAGGGGGGGGGATAAACGGGGTAAGTGGGCAAATCTAAGGCATTGTGATCGCTTTGCCATCCCGGGATCACTGTTTCGTGGGGTCGGGGATGAAGGAGAGTGGCCGTCAAGGCTTCCTGTCATCAGTAGTGGAGGTTTTAAAGCTTATGTATTGCCCATCCCTCAAGTCTTCCTGTCACTATTCGTGGGGTTATGAGCTTGTATTGCCCCGCCTCGACTCCCTGTTATTACACGTGGAGTTTTAAGGTAAAATATTGCCCCGCTTCGCCCCTCCTTTGTAGTTTATTGCCCAGTTTCGCTTCTGTGATTGGCATGACGTGTAAGGTTTAAAAGAGTTCTAAATATATTTCATACATATATCTTTCTATCCTCTTCACCTCTTTAAGTGTGGGACATATAGACAGACGCCCCGCCATTTTTACATTGATATTTCCTCACACCTAGAAGGACCACACTTTAAAATTCTGCCCACTGAGTTAACATCTGGTGTCATGTGCCTTCTCCCTTGCATTACTTTCTACGCTAATGTGAGAGTTAAGAGCGGTGAGGCGTGTGTCCCTAACCTAACCTAAGGTGAGAGTTAAGAGCGGTGAGGCGTGTGTCCCTAACCTAACCTAAGGTGAGAGTTAAGAGCGGTGAGGCGTGTGTCCCTAACCTAGCCTAAGGTGAGAGCTAAGAGCGGTGAGGCGTGTGTCCCTGGTGGTGAGTGGGTGATGCAGTCCACGTGTTAATTGAGGCGGGTAATGAAGGAGGAGGCGCACAGGTATGTTAAGAGCTCCTCAAGTATGCTGCTGTGGTGAAAGTCTGAAATACGTGAGGCTCTTGCTGACATCACTGGTTGGGGGGGGGGGGGGTTCTGTGTTGTAGTAATTGTCAGACAGCAACACAGTGTTCTTTTTAACCAAGATAATCTCAAGTGTCCATGCAGGGTGTTTCGTCTATACAGAGTCAAACAGATCATAAATCCTCAACTTATGGAAGGAAAAATACTGATTATTTAAACCTTTTTGGAGTCTTGTTGAGTTACTTCACAACCCGAGTTTCATTGACATACATGTACTGTATATGTGTTCTAAGTCATCGTGTTCCCAGGCTACCAGGACAGACGGGTGGACAGACAGACAGACGGGTACAGTCCCATATCCCCTGACGGAGGCGAGGAAGGACAATAACTGTCTGTATACATCAGGAGTTATTATCCAGATAGGAGCGTCGAGGCGGTAATTGGAGTAGTTCCTTCCTCATTATGCTGTTGATAAACATAATGAGCGGCTTGTTTACACACCCGTGAGCGGCCCTAAAGTTTATATGATGACCGATTTTTGTGGTGATGTTTGGTTGTATTATTTTGGTTAGGTTAGGTGGTAGTTATAGTGCTTAGTGGTGGTGGTGGTGGTGTGTGGTACTGAGGGTGGTGTTTGGTGATAGTGGTGGTGTTTGGTTGTATTATTTTGGTTAGGTTAGGTGGTAGTGGTGGTGTGTGGTACTGAGGGTGGTGGTGTGTGGTACTGAGGGTGGTGTTTGGTGGTAATGAGGACCGTTAGTGACGTCAGATTTGGAGTTATCACTAAGATCCCTTGCTCATTTCCTCTGTTAATTTCAACTTGTTTTTTTCTCGAGTTGTCATTTCTTGTCTATCAAATCATTAATTGGTTTTACTCCATTTTTACTGAGTTCCATTATTCTCTCTTTTTCTCTCTCTCACTCAGCACCTTCTACAGTAGTCTAAAACGGCTGACCAAATGGAGGTTAGGTTAGGTTAGGTATTTAAAGTGACTAAACTGTTTACGAGCTGTTAGGTGTTCAGGCATCTTACGTGTGTTAAGTGATCGAGAATTTATTTTTTTTTAAGAGGAACCTGAGAAGCTCCCAAAAGATGTTCAGTACTTGGGTTCATACAAAGGAGTGTTAGTTACAAGACAAGCGAGGTCATCCTAAAACTATATCTTGCGCTTGTGAGACCTCACCTGGATTACGCAGTTCAGTTTTGGTCACCGTATTACAGAATGGATATAGAATCCTTGGAAAGAATACAGAGGAGAACGACAAGACTAATCCCGGGCATTAGGAACCTCGAGTACAGAGACAGGTTAAAGCATCTTAACTTGCACTCCTTCGAGAGTTGTATAAATGGAAATCAGGGCTAAACAAAGGTGATATAACAAAGGTACTCAAACTATCCAACCGGGAGCGAACTCGTAGCAATGGTTTTAAATTGGACAAATTTAGATTTAGGCGCGAGATAGGTAAACACTGGTTTGGAAATAGAGTATTGGATGAGTGGAGCAAGTTAACTAACTTCATCATTAACTCGAACACGCTGGATAGATAGCTTCAAACATAGGTTGGGTGGATATATAAGTGATAGGGGTTGGGTGTAAATGGGACTGCCCAGTATGGGCCAATAGGCCCGCTGCTGTTTCCTCCATTGTTATGTTCTGATGGTGGTGGCCCCCTTGTATTCGTGGTGTTGTGTATTATTGTTATTATTATTATATTATTTTCATTATTATTTATTATTGTTGTTATTATTATTATTATTATTATTATTATTATTATTATTATTATTATTATTATTATTACTATTATTATTATCGTTGTTGTAGTTGTTGTTGTTTTAGGCTATTAACTAATATGGCACCTTATTTGGGGTGGTTTCACCACACACCACCCGAGGCACGATAGTGGGTGTCTCCGTGGCACTTAATTCATTAGGTGAGGTGAGGTGCGGACAGCCGGAACAGTGGAGGAATACCTTGGTTATGAGTGGTCACTTGTCCTTGATCTACTCCTCAGTCCTCACCGTCGTCAGAGGGTGGAATGTTCTATCGCCAGCGCCGCCGTTAGGATGGGAGGTGTAGTGGTGGAGGGTGTGAGGGAGACTGGTGGTGCAGGTGACCACAGTAACAGGAGGAACTTACATCACCTTACACTCCCTTACACTTCTTGTTAGTATTAGGAGTTGATTTACTGACCCATTAAACCTCTCGAGTCACAGCGGGAGCCTCGTGTCGTGTACCGTGGACTGGTTGACTTGAGACAGTCGGGTTACATCTCGCCACTTCTAATTGGATGTGGTGAAGTGTGGCTGGTGGTGTGGGTCTACAGGTGTGGCTTCCAGGAAACATGAGTAAGTGGGGGAGGGAGGGATGGCTACCTCTCTCATTGACTCATGTAACAGTTGCCTCATGCTTGTGACAGTGTGCCCACCCACACCTTCATCAACACCAGTTCTTTTCTGCTTATTGTTGGGTCCCAGTGTCCTGTGTGTGTGTGTGTGTGTGTGTGTGTGTGTGTGTGTGTGTGTGTGTGTGTGTGTGTGTGCCGCCGCCGCCCCTCCCGCACGAGATGTAGCCCACCACACGTGCAACAACTGTGAACGACCCTGCCGGTCCCTTATCGACCTCTTAATTGAGACACCTCAGAGCTCACCAACGAAGGTTACATCTTTAATAACTCGTATCGTTGTATAAGCCAGGTAAACTTCACACTTTTCCCTCTAACACACAACAATCATCACTCTTGTCAACATTGTCTTTCTTACCACCACCCATTTCCCTCTTCCCGTCACCCTTCCCATCACCATGACTCTCTCTTCGTCGTCTCTGTGTCAAGGGGTACATGTGTCATCACCTGGACGGCCGGTATACGTGAGTGTGTCGTGTGTGGTGCGTGACACACCTCAGGGAGTGTGTTGACGGCCCACGGTGATACACACACACAGGATGCTCTTAATTATCGGCACCCCGCCTCTCTCACCATGCACCTCCCTGGCCCTGCTTCCTTCACACAACCTGTGCTCTCTCTCTCTCTCTCTCTCTCTCTCTCTCTCTCTCTCTCTCTCTCTCTCTCTCTCTCTCTCTCTCTCTCATGGATTGTGTTTTATGTGCGTGCTTAAGCATGTTATATATGAATGTCTGTGTGTGTAAGCGCCCGAACGTATTTGCTTTTGTCATCCATCTTAAGTCGGTACACACACACACACACACACACACACACACACAGAATATATAGTGTTTTTAAATGAATAAGTATGTAGCAGTTTCAATAATTGTTTTCTTTTTTCAATCCTGTGACGTGTAGTGTGTGATGGTGGAGGCAGGAGGTGGGGGAAGGGAGGTCTTGGGATTAAGGTGTATAGGTAGGAGGATTAAGGGGGGAGGGGGTGCAGGAGAGTTAAGGGGTGCAGGAGAGTTAAGGGGGAAAGTGAGGGAGGGGACGCCAGAGAGGTAGGGAAGGGGTCGTGGTGAAGGCGACAACTATCGGTGGCCGTTGCACACAGGTCATTGAGGGTGCTGGTGGGGTGGAGGCCGCCACCAGCCGGGATATTGGGTCTTCCTCTGTGTGTGTGTGAGGGGGTAGATACTCCACCTGGGCCACGTATCTCACCCCTCTCCCTCGTCATACAACCCCCCTCCCTCGTCATACAACCCCCTCTCCCTCGTCATACAACCCCCCTCCCTCGTCATACAACCCCCCTCCCTCGTCATACAACCCCCCTCCCTCGTCATACAACCCCCCTCCCTCGTCATACAACCCCCCTCCCTCGTCATACAACCCCCTCCCTCGTCATACAACCCCCTCCCTCGTCATACAACCCCCCTCCCTCGTCATACAACCCCCCTCCCTCGTCATACAACCCCCTCCCGCTATGATCCTGAGTGGCATAAGTGTAACCCTGGGGAGAGATTCTCAAAGATTCTTGCGTTAATTTGGTTTCTTTAAGTTAAGGATATGAGAACACGTCTACTCATATTTACAAAAGAGTTTCCCCGGCAGAATTTCAATATTATTTTCGCCACATGTTTCTGGTACAGCTTAATGAAGTAGTTGGATGGTTTCTCACATCTCTAGTTAGGGGAGTGTTTGGAGTCGTAATGGTGGAGTGTGAGGGTCTCAGTGGAGGAGGACCTGTGTAGGGTTTTGTTTGAGTAAATTTCTCTTTTGTGGAAATATCTGACCCGAGATACACACAGTTGTCATGAGGTGCTTAGCTGTGTGTGTGTGTGTGGGGGGGGGGGGTCTGAAACTTCCCCGAGATAATATAATGTGCCCGACACTCGACACAACTTCTACGTGGCAGCTGTATACAGGATTATTAATGTACCTGCCAGCAGACGTAGGCCACATGCAGTAAAGGTGTAGCATCATTAGCACTTTTAACATTATAATATCTGCTGTTGGTGTATTTTGTGTGTGTACGTGACACTTAGCTTACACTCACAACTTGATATATGAACTGTTGTGTATTTATGTACGCTATTTCCGTAGGTGTTAGTGAGAGATGTCAGGGGTCTCACGTATAGCTGTACTCTGTCAGGTGATAATGAACGTTGTTAATGAGCCTTGGTAATTATTATCTTAGAGCTGTGTTGATGATTTACTTAATTTTCAGTGTGTTAAAAAATATTTATTCAGAGTTTGGAAATTATGAAGTGGAATCATAATTGTTATGTGAGTCATTAGCGCATTACTGAGGCGGAATATAAACACGATGGATAGTGAATAAGTGTTTCAATATGGTGATCACACCCACCTGACCTGACCTAACACCCATACTCTGATAGTGTACATGACTGATATGTTGTACGTGTATGGAATGTTTGAGGCGTCATTCCTATACACACAATATACTCATGCAGCCACACTGTTACTCTAATTAGATGTATTTGAGATATATGTTACTGTGGTGTGTAAACCCAGAAGTGTTTGTCTGTAAATGGATAACGCTGTAACCATGGGAATCCTTATATAAGAATAGTGGCCGTAAGTGTATGGCGTAAGTGTGTGACGTCAGAGCACCTGGGAGGAGTAGGTAAAGATGGCCTCTTTGACATTGAACGAGTGTAAAAGTCTTCCTTAGAACTGACTTAGGTATAGACTCCAGGTGAACTCCAGGTACAGGTTAGGTAATAGGTTTCCCATTCGCCTTGTTTACCTCATCGCCTCTTGTGTCACCATCCTCGTAACTGTTATTGTCACCAAGCGGCTCACCATCCACACCTGGTAGCTCCGTCACCACCCACTCTGCCACCCACATTTATCAGTATACAGTCCCCTAAATAAGTGTCTTTACTTATGGCGGTCGATGTTCGTGGTGTTGTGAGCGGTGTTAGTCCACTATAGTTCCTGTATGGTTGTAACAGTCAGCCACAGGTATTGATATAAACTACGTGAATCAAAGTATCCGGTAACACTTCGTACACACACACACTATTGCCAGAATTCCAAAATGACTAGTAACTCAAGTTTTAATCATGTAGACATTCTATAAATACATAAGTTGTGTATATTTGTGTATGGGGAGCTGGCATACCAACATATAACGATACACTGGTGAATATATCAAAGTATTTCATCCAGAGTTTAATATTGTATAGACGGAAAGGGTAATGATACTTTATAAAGGGGACTGTATACATCACCCGCCCAGCGCCTCACCTCTACTCTCTCGATAAACTCGGTGCCTGGAATTTTAATAAGCAGAAGGAAGGTGAGGTGGTAGGTAATCCCCCCCCCCCCCCCTTCTCCATCGTCCCCTTGGAGTCTTTTTTGAGTTTAATATTAAGTCTCTCTAATGGACCTGTCCGGAGAGGCGGTAAGTGGCTTAGTGACCCGACTCCCCGATAGGTCATGAAGGAAGAAGTGGTGATGACGGCAGTTGAGGATAGTTGAGATACTGCTTTAGTCACCCCATGAATTCACCAGTTGAGTTATAACTTGTCTCCTAAATTAAAGTGTGTGTGAGAGAGAGAGAGAGAGAGAGAGATGTTGGGTGTGTGTGTGTGTGTGAACTGGGTGAGGCAGTTATCACACACTGATCACGAAACACAAATTATCAGGTAGACTTGGTATGACCACCTGTAGTTCTTGAGATCAGTCTTTATTACAGGAATTCAGATACAGATTACACAGACACCTGGGAAACCTTCTTCGTGTGTCTGTCTCGGGAAGGTGACGACCCAGGGGGAAGGATAACTGTGAAATGCTTAAAAAAAAATATAGCTGACCCGGGGAGTAGTGAGGTGGGAGGGTACACATAGTTAAGAACCAACTTGAAAGGTTTGCTTGGGGGGAGGAGGGGTGAGGGTGGATCATGGTGAAAGGGGAGGGGGGATGGGGAGGGGCGTGTGTGTGGTGAGGGTGGCGGGTTTCCTCGCTAGTGTAGGTGATGGCACGTGCCTTACTTACTACACCTGGCTGGCTGCCTTCACCCCCCCCCCCACCAGCACCACCAAGCTGCTTACACCCCCACCCCACCCTCGTCTCTTTCTATCTTCCTTCATCTTCTCTACACCTGATCCTTCCCTGCTCTTCCTTCCTATTTTTCTTCCTCCCCTCCCTCCCTCCCTCCCTCCCTCCCTCCCTCCCTCCCCACCTGTACAGCGTGTGATATAAGTGTCTCTCCATCACACTCTTCCGTAATAATTCAAGAGTCAACAAAATTCACAAGCTCTAATACAACATATTTATCCACTTACCCCCCCCCCCCCATGAGGTGTTGACCTTTGACCTTTACATCATGCAGTCAGTAGCTGTACCAAGGTCCGTGTATATTGGTTGAATCACAGTAAACAATGGACCGAAATGGACCAGACTGAATCATAATGGACCCAAATGGACCACGGTGTGTGTGTGTGTGCGAAGTTTCAAATTAATTGGCCCAGAATTGAAGGCGTGACGATTAATAGTTATTTGTTGCAAGAATAAGAGAAGGAAGTCTCTCTCTCTCTCTCTCTCTCTCTCTCTCTCTCTCTCTCTCTCTCTCTCTCTCTCTCTCTCTCTCTCTCTCTCTCTCTCTCTCCTTCCTTCCTTTTGGGGATGACATGATGATGATGAAAATAATAACATTAATAATTATAAATAACTCCGGTATTTAAATGCACAGCAATAATTTATATCTTCCAGCACTGAACCACAGCATATTAGTCATCATCATCATCATAGTCATCACGTCATTATCGTCAGTATCATTTCTCTTTCATACACTCGATTATTGACAGTTCTCACCGTCCCCTCCTTCTTCCCTCCTCTACTCACCCCTCCACCCCCCTCCACCCCCCTCCCTCTCCTCCCTCCTCTCTTCCTTCATTTGAAAAATTACCAAAACTCTCTTTGCTCATCCTCCCGGCGGGTTGGATGGGGGAGGAGGCAGCGGGAGGGGTTAGATAATATTTACCAGAACTTTAAACCTCAGTAGGTCAAAGGTTAAGGTCATGGAACCGGTTAATTTGAACAAGATGATAATAGTTCAGTCTACCTCAGAAAAGAAAACAGGAAAATGACTGGCTGACGGGTGACTTATTTAATGTGGAAGCCTCGATTGTCTGCAGTGTTGTTTATGTTAGGTTGGGTTGGGTTGTGTACAATCTTGTCTATGATTGAAGTCTTCGTTGATTACAGATGAATGAGAGAGGAAGAAGGAAGGAAGGCGAAGGAGAAGGGAAGGAAAGAAGAGGTGGAAATAAGAGGAGGAGAAAGGGGAAAGAAAGAGAAGATGAGGAAAAGAGAAAAGTGGGAAAACGAGGGGAAGGAAAGGAAAGAAGAGGGAGAAAATGAAAGGAAGAAAGGGGAGAATAGTGGAAAAAGGAGGAAAAGAGAAGAGGAAAAAAAGCCTGACAGATTAAGGTCAGGAAGATTCAATTAATCAAGGTAAATTACATGTTCCCCGGAGGATTATGATACTGAAATACGGGAAGGTGGAAGGAAGGAAGGAAGGAAGGAAGGAGTCTCGGAAGGCTACCTGGTGAGCCTGTGTGTGTGTGTGTGTGTGTGTGTGTGTGTGTGTGTGTTGGGTTGGGTTGGAATAAAGGTTCATGTGTTCTATTACGATAACCACTTTGCCCAGATAACAGAAGCTATACCGTATGTGTGTGTGTGTTTGTCTGAAGGTGGTATTGACTTAGAGGGTTGGGTGGAGGGGCCGGTGTCTGGTATATATATATAAGGTGTCACCCCGGGCTGTATGATGTGGTTTTACCTTGTTTTGTGGCGACTATACTAGGATGCTCTGTATTCTACTCGGGTGGTCATTTCAAGGTCCTCTTCCTCGTTCTTCTCTCCCACTTCCTGTTGCTTCTCGTTATCTTCCTCTTCCCTCTTCATTCTCGTTCGTTCATTGCTTCCTCTCTGAGCTTCCTCTTCCTCCTCGTTTTCTTATTTCTCCCTCTTTTCTTTCTTTCCTCCTCGTTCTCTTCCTCGTTCTTGTCTTCCCCTTTCTCCTCTTTCTCCTTCTCTTCTTCTTCCTCCCCCTCTTGCTCCTCCCCCTCTTCCTCCCCCTCTTGCTCCTCCCCCTCTTCCTCCTCCTCCTCCTCCTCCTCCTCCTCCTCCTCCTTCTCCTCCCCCTCCTTATCCTCCTTCTCCCCCTCCTTATCCTCCTTCCTTATCCTCCCCTCTGTCTCCCCCTCCTCTCCTCCCCCTCTCCCCTCTTCCTCCTCCGCCGCCCTGCGATTGTCTCTCTTGTTATCACTTTGGTGTGTATTCTCTCCTCGTCTCTGTATCTCTCTTGTTTATTTCTCCATGCAGTGTGAGATATTCTCCCCGTGGGTGTTATGTCGGTGAAAATATTCCTCCCCGGTGTGTAGTTCCGGTGAAAATGTTTATCTTCTCTCTCTCTCTCCTCTTGCCATTGTTGTTTTTTTCCTTCTTTCCACTATTTCATCCCCCCCCCCCCTCCTGTATCATTATTTTTCTTATTCGTTTTCGCACTTTATCATTCTCCTCTTCATTTTCTTTTCCTCTCTCTCTCTCTCTCTCTCTCTCTCTCTCTCTCTCTCTCTCTCTCTCTCTCTCTCTCTCTCTCTCTCTCTCTCTCTCTCTCTCTCTCTCGCTCGCTCTCTCTCTCTCTCCGCCGTTGATGTTGATGACAAGTGACGGGAATGGAGGGAGAATTGGCACGAGTTAAGAGATTGAGTTTGTGGTTCCCTTCTCGCCCCTCTCTCCCTTTCTCCCTCCCTCCTTCCCTTTCTCCCTCCCTCCTTCCCTTTCTCCCTCCCTCCTTTCCTCAACACACACTTTCCCTCCCCCTCTCCCTCTCTCCGTCCCTCCCTCCTGGAATATATTTATTGTGCGAAAAGGCGGATGGAATTGTGATTGTGGCGGTCTGGAGGCATGGTAGGTTGTGGTGGTCTGCAGGCGTGTGTTGCTAGGAGGGTTGTGGGGTGGGGTAGGTGGTCATATGGGGTGGAGGATGGAGTGGGATTGAGGGAGAGGGTTGTAGAGGACCTGGATATTATCACCTTTACACCCTGCAGGAGAAGGATAGTGAGAGGGGAAGAAAAGGGTGGGAGAGTCGGTCTAATAACAAGATGATCTGACACGTAAAGGTGAGGTGAGGTGGCTGGCGGTCATAACATATCACCTTGTTAACACTGTGGCGCTGGTTGGTGCTGGAGGAGGACCTAGTTCGAGGGTGAGAAGAGGAAATAATACACGAGGAGGAAGAAGACGAGAATTAAGAATGGAATAAATAGATGGAGATTCAAAGGAAATAAACAGAAAGAGTGAAAATATATATTACAGAGGAAAGGAAGTAAGAAAACTGGCTAAATCAGGGGCGAGGCCAGTGGGAGGGAGGGACGGAGGTGGGTGACAGGAGGCCATGCAGGTGTGTGGCTCCCAGCAGGACCTAAACACACATCCACAGCGTCATATATGATGTTTCTATCGTCTCTATGGCAGTGAAAATCCCCCTCAATCTCTTTTATCTCACGAAGGATAAACTTTAGCAATATACTAAGAGAACGGTTTTAGTATTAATTAAAACTAGCTCATTATTCTATACACAAACCAAACCAAACGTATATGTATAAAAAAAGTCGATCAGGTGTTTGAATGGGAAAACTGTGTCAGGGAAGAAGTGTATGACAGAACCACATAAATTGATTGAGGTCAAAAGGTGTATTTTTCCCCTCGACGTATCTGGGTCAGAGGGACGGGTGGCGACAGGTGGATGGATAGACCTTGGTCATTTAGCCCAGCCGCGAGAGGATATTATACACTAGAGGGGGGACAACTCTGTTCATTGGGTCAAGGTCGTCCTCCTCTTCTGAATGACTGGGCGGTCTGCTTGATAAGGTGTGACTGGTGGTGGTGGTGACGACAACGGCGGCCATACTGTGTGGGGTGTTAGGGTGAGGTTAGGTCTTAGGGTCGTGTTGGCAGCGGGAAAGTTCATGAAGAAAAAAATCTAATTATTTCTGAAGGTGAAGATGGCGATGATGATAGTATGGATAATAGTAAAGAAAGGAGTGAGTAGGGTGGGTGGTAGTAGTGGTGGTGTGGGTGGTAGTAGTGGTGGTGTGGGTGGGTGGTAGTGGTGAGGAGGGAGGGAGGTAGTAGTGAGGGAAGATTATAACTCGTATATTCACTAGTCTATGAAGCTCGTTTCAAGTAATATACCGGTATATGTTATGTCCCGTTTGTGGAATTGCCTCGTTGATGTATGTACGTGAAAATGGGCCCATAGCCTAACCAAACCCAACCAATGTACGTTAGGTTAGGTTAGGGTTATGTAATTTTACCTAGTTTGTGATATGGGCTTCTAACCTAACCTTAATTGGGTTGGATTAGGTTAGGTTGGGCTGCGCTGGACTGGGCTGGGTTAGTTTAGAACACCACTTCGCTAGCAGGTACAATGACTTTGCACCTTCCGCCTCTCTATACTAGCAGTTAGGAATTCATTAAGATGATTCCTATTTATACATTTCCTAGAGTGTATAGTAATGTATAAGATCATTCACTCCCGGAACGAAAACTCTACCACAGATTTCCTTCACGTAAACGGGTTTAACGTAATTCAGCGCGGCATAATTAGCAATTTACTGGAGGCAAGCTTGTTGGAAATGACTACAAGATAAGTACGTCGTTGAGAGAGATGAGATCGATTGTATAAATTAATAGCAGCGAAAGTGAAGTAGTTTTAAGTGAGGTTCGATAGCGGTGTTTCCTCTCAGTGGGTGGCGGTGTGGGTGGCAGCGGGTGGCGTGAAGAGGGTGGTGGCCTCCATGATCACATAAAGGAGAAGTAGCCACTCCATCCCCAGAGGTCACGAGGCTTTACTGCTTCCCCTCCACCTGCCCTCAATCTTCAGGGGGGGGGGGGGGGAGATAGGAGGAGTCTTAGCGGTCAAGTGGTGAGGGACGGACGGAAGGAAGGAAGGAGGGAGGGAGGTGAAGGTGGGAAGAATTGGGTTCAAGGACAGAAACAAATGACAAGCTAAGTCATGGTCAGGTCAGTAGTCGCGATATAAAGCCACCGTGATGGATGTATATGGTAGTGAGGGCAACTCTGACACAACCATCATACAAGACCTTTTGCTTAAGGCTCAAACATGAGGCTTAAGGTTCAAGTATAAGATTCAAGGCTCAAACATGAGACTCGAGGTTCAAACATAAGACTCAAGGTTCAAACATAAGACTTTAGATTCATACATAAGACTTAAGGTTCAAGGGTGTTATTAGTTAATTTTCCTAGCATATTTTACTACCTCTTTAATCTTATACAGGAAGGAGCGTGTGAGCTTCGCCTCCTCCACAAGCCTCTCATTCCCATCTTCTAAGTGTTTGTCGGGTGGTGGGAAATGGTGCTAAATGTATCCTAATGTTTAGATTTAATTTAAGTGTAATATGGTATCTGGATTATATTAAGTTTCTCATAACTGTGTGTGTGTGTGCGTTCTTTTATCATCCTTCCTGCACTCCTAACTCAGTATTTTGGAGGGGAAGATCCTGTCTATAGAGAGAAACAATTGTAAATCTTTTTCTCTTTTTAATAATTATGTATATTATCAAATTTAACCCACTTTTGTTATTGTTGAAGATAAGTGTTTAAAAAATGGGGACAGTGTCTTTGTTTAGTGTTTTTCAGGCTAAAATAGTGAAGAGTTGGCAGCCCTTTCCTTGCTTGTAGCCTCCCTCCCCGATTCCCGAGTTTCCTGAAAAGTTTTAATTGTCACCAAGTTTGGTATTATGAAGTGTGTGTCGGGTTATATCGTACTCTGTGTTAATATTATACACCTGAACCGCCTACTTTTGCCTCGGTCTGTATAGGTAATAACAGTATCGCGGTCTGTTATTGAAGGTTGTGTGATGGTTGTAAGATATAGGACCTAACGTGAGCTGATATTAAAGGTCATTGTCTATTTTTTTATGGCGCTAATGATTTCCTGTTATTGTTTTTTTTTTTCTAATGTGAAACCTTGACACAGTAATGTATGTTGCTTTTAGTGTTTTGTCAATTTGTCGGTCTTTTCCGGATTATGCGATTTACTGACAGGGGCGACACAACTTACTGGGTTGAAGTTTTGATGGTGTAGGAAAATACATTCAGGCTGCCAGTACCTACCTGTAGCAGTGTTGACCCAGAGACCGTATGACTGAAGAAGTGTTGACCTCAGCACGTGGCGAAGAAAGATACCAACACCAGCGTGAGTCAAGAGTTCATGCACTTAATCTCAGTAGGTCGACCCTCTTGCATACCTCTTCCTTAGTGGGTTGTGATGAGCAGCTGGTGTGAAGAGAGGATGGGGAATGGCGAGTGGGGATGGGGGAGGAGGAAGAGAGGTGCAGGGGAAGAGGAAGTGGGGTATGAGGGATTGGGGGTGGTGAGTGGGGGAGGAGGAAGGGGGTATGATGGGTGGGGGATAGTGGGAGAGGGATAGGCGGCAAAAGAGGAAGTGTACTCTGTTCAGGAAGGATGAGAGGATGTTGTGTTCCTCTGATCCTTCCCACCGACTTCCTTCTTATCCCCTGAGCACAACTTTTACTACTCCATAGAGACAAGTATATGCACCCATAGTCTTAAGGTGATGTAGAAAAATAATGTAGTAAAGACTTGTGTTACCATGACCATATTGGATTCATTTCTGTGACTGTTCATTGTCTTTCTGCCTCAACTCTCATGCGTCACACTGTCCATCGGCAAGTGGTCGTTCATAAAATCCCAAAACTAATATTTGTCGTCTGATTATGATTTTAATATTTTTTTCGAGAATTTTTCCGTCTCGTATTGGTACACATCCGTTGCCTCATTATAGCCAGGCGAGAGGGTAAGGCTGTATGAGTGTTTGTAAACATACTGATGACTGTGATGGTCGCTGTTACATCACGATATAAACCCGGGAGCAAATGTTACCACTAGGAGTCGACCTTATACAACCAGGGAGAATTGTTGTGTCTGGGGCGGAGGAAAATAAGTGTAGTGGACTTTTAATGTTTTCCAATAAATAGTGGGTCTTTGGGAGTCATTAAATGGAGTCCGGGGTTATTTGGCGTACAATAAACTGTTCCGAGAGAGAGACTCGGGTGGTCGTGTAAGTGTGGGGTAAGAGGAGGTCAGTATTACTCTTTATTATAAAACAATATACAGGTGTGTAGATCTTCACGCAGTAACGCTCTCCACTCGTGTCTATTGTCAGTAAATAATAATGGCATCGTTTGTGTTTACCAAAACTGTCTAAACACACAACGTGTTTTAGCAAGTCATCGTTGTGCTCTCACTTAAAAAACAATATATAATTTTATATTTTATTTGATGCAAGTTTTCTGTAAGCAAAAAGCAGCATATTTTTTAACACAAAAATATATAAAACTACATGTGTGTTAACTACAGGAAGATAACTGTAGTAATACTGGTCCTCTACAGTAGAACGTCATTGACAAATTAACATAATAATTACTTACTCGGGTTGACGAAGACCGCAAGTCACCGTGGCCATCCTTGGCACACATGGCCACCGTAACAACCCGTAACGCTGCTATATTTTTGGAGTCATGAGGTCAAAGGTTAAAGTCACGCCTTGAAACAGATACAACTGAGCGTGAGTTGGCACCTCGCCTCGCCTCGCTCGAGTGGGATAAAGTTCGTGTTAGTTTTATCATCCATAATACACAACAGAAGCATCACTATAGAGAGTTTGAGGTATATTAACTGGTGTAATTTGATTTATGAATGAAGTATTGTGTAGGTTGTCATAAGATAATTAACATGTTGTATTGTTGCGTGACGCCAGAAAGCGTTACTTTACTTGGCACTCGTTATGAGAGCGTCACTCGAGTCGTGTGCGGTGGTTATGCGGTTGCCATCCTCACCACCGCTCGCCAGATTGGCGGTCAACACCTGCGGCCCTTGCGGTCATCACCAGCGGCTCTTGCGGTCAACTAGGGCACAAAGGGGATTTGCGGTTACCTTGGGGATGTTGAGGATAAGATGGGGAGGTTCACAACTGGGAAGATGGTGGACCTGCGGAAACGAATATGAAATAACATGCCGGATCAAAATTTCCATTTAAAAGGATTCGTGTGGTGAAGGAAAGATGGGGGAGGGGGGGGGGGTGTAGTGTATTGTGTAGTGTTTATTGTCATTACTGCCTTTGGTGATGGTGGTGGGTTTCATCTCCCCGCCAGTCTTTGTTTTGGCAAGGATAAGGTAGAAGGCAAGAGGTGAGAGTGCTGGGTAGTGTGACAGTTCGGTACTGGTTCACTCTGTAGTTCTTGTATTAGATCACATTATGATTCACATATCTTTAAACTGGTTCACTTTGATGTTCTCAAGTTCAGGTTCATTTAGGTAAACTGGTTCACTCGATAGATCCATTGCAAGTGCTGGTTTACTTCGGAGTTCTTGTGCTGCTTCACTTGGTAACTCGGCACTGGTTCAATTGATAACTCGGCACTGCTTCACGCGATAACTCAACACTGGTTCACTCAATAACTCGGCACTGGCTCACTCGTTGCTTCTCTGTCTCGTGTGAAGAACCTTACTATAGTTCGTTTACTGGTTCGTGTGCTGGTGTAATAAAACTCCAATATTGCCTTTTTTTCTCTCTCTCTGGCCACCTTTCCTCGGTATCGTGCGTGGTGGGGGCTGGCGGTAATGACCCAGAGTGCCTTGTTGTGTTAAGTTTGAGGTGCTCTTGAGGGTAGGGGTGGTGGGGAGTGGGGAAGGGCGACGCCGGCTTGGTGCATCAAACTTGATTCATTACCGTCCTCACGTTTTGCATTTTGTGTGTGTGTGTGTGCGCGCGCGCGCGCTTTGCTTTTGGAAGTCGTGCATCTGAAAGTTTTGCATCGGGAAATTTTAACAGTATAGGCTATGAAAAGTTTTCTTTGTGAATATTGTTTGCATTCTAAAGTTAAACATGTGATACTTTCTTTCTGAGACGTTGATAATAACACACAGACCTCCTTAACCATTTTATCTCTTCCTCTCCATCTCATATCTATATCCCCCTGTTCTTTCATCTCTCTTGATATCCATATTCTCTCTCTCCCCCCTCCACTTTCATCTCCTGTCTATAAATTTCTCTCAATCTTTTCCCGGTTTCACTTTTCACCTACTCTCTCTCTCTCTCTCTCTCTCTCTCTCTCTTTTGTTTACGGTGTGGGGTATAGACAGGCAACTATTGTCTCCCCCTCTTCCTCACACCACTCCTGTATACTTTCTTTTCCCTTTCATTACAAGGGGGGGGGGGGGGATGACGTGCCCACCATTGTTATTCACCAGCACAACATAAACAGAGGAATACATGTGTGTGTGTGTGTGTGTGTGTGTGTGTGTGTCTCTCTACTTGTTGCACTAGTTATACACATGGATACATTTATTTCATATACTCTTTTTAGGTATTAGTGGACTTAGTCATGCGTCTATTGTTCTGTTGCAGGTTTCTAGGGATTTAGTTTGACTCGGTTTTCTTATTTTTAGATCTCTCTCTCTCTCTCTCTCTCTCTCTCTCTCTCTCTCTCTCTCTCTCTCTCTCCAGTTCTTGGTAAACGTGAGGCTCAAGGCTCCTTCTTTGTCCCACCGTTCCATTCTCCTTCTCCATTACCCCCCCCTCCCTACCTCTTCCATTACCCCCCTCCCTACCTCTTCCATTACCCCCCTCCCTACCTCTTCCATTACCCCCCTCCCTACCTCTTCCATTACCCCCCTCCCTACCTCTTCCATTACCCCCCCTCCCTACCTCTTCCATTACCCCCTCCCTACCTCTTCCATTACCCCCTCCCTACCTCTTCCATTACCCCCTCCCTACCTCTTCCATTACACCCTCCCTACCTCTTCCATTACCCCCTCCCTGCCTCTTCCATTACCCCCTCCTTGCCTCTTCCATTACCCCCTCCTTGCCTCTTCCACTGCCCCCTCTGTTTCCTCCTTCACCCCCCCCTCCCCATTTTCTCTCCCTTTTCCTCTCGTCTATAACCCCTAGTTCCTCCTCCTCCTCCTCCACACTTAGCACATCTACTCCATCACATTTCTCCCGACTCCTCCTCCTCCAAATCTCCCTACCACCTCCCCCTCCTCCCCCTTCTCTATATTAACCCCCCCCCCACCCGTCCCCTTTCCTCCACCTCTACCCGTGAGTTGTTTTCCAGCGTCCCAGGGTGAGGTAGGAGCGGCTGAGGGGTGTAAGGGAGGGGGTGAGGTAGTGTTTACGAGGGGCCGTGGTGCCTAGCGCTACATAAACTGGCCTGGCCTTGTGGCACTCTCCCTCGCCGGCCACACACCACCGCCGCTGTACCGTGTAACTTGTCTTCCCTGTTGTGTATGGTTGCCCCTCCCGCACTGGTGGTGGTCGTAGTTTTGTTGTTGGGAAAGGAAAGGGTTGTTAGGGTGGTTGTTTGGCGGAGTGGGTGGATGGTTGGAGGAATGAGTGATTGTGGTTGAGAGTGAAAGAGAATATAGGAGACCCTTTCGGAGGGAGTAAGGTCAGGCTAGGTCAGGTCAGGTTAGGTTACGTTTTGGTGAATAATTTTAGAAAGAGAGAAAAATTACGTAAGTGCCTCGAATATTTCAGGTCAATTATCACGCGGGATAATCATGATCGATAATCGTGTGTGTGTGTGTGTGAACAAAGAACCATGCAAGAGTTGATGAGTCATGTTGTGGAACGCAGGATAATAGCTTCAGGCAGGTATGAAGGCTAAAAATATATTGATAAACGGGAAGAATAAAACACAGAGAGAGAGAGAGAGAGAGAATGATGAGTGACGGTGCTGGTGGTGTTGGAGTGACGGGGATGGGGAGTGACGGTGGGGAGAAGAGGAAGACAGAGAATAAGATAAAGAGACGTGATAAAGATTGATGATAAGGGAGATGGAGGGTTGGAGAGAGAAGTAGCCTAATAAAAGAAGAAAAAATTACGTCAAATAATAATAATCCTACACTGGCCATTACTGATAACAAGGTAGTGTGTGTATAAGTCTTAGGTATTGTTCGGTTAATACTTTATAATATTCGGATGATTTTTGTTATTGTTATCTAAAGTTTTATCCGTCTGTTTCTACTCCTCTCTGCCCTCTCACTGCTCCTCTCTGCCCTCCCACTGCTCATCTATGCTCTTTCACCACTCATCTCCGCTCCTCTCACCACTCCTCTCCGCCCCTCTCACCACTCTCCCCCTCTCACCGCTCCTCTCCCCCTCTCACCACTCCTCTCCCCCTCTCACCACTCCACTCTGCCCTCTCACCACTCATCTCCGCCCCTCTCACTACTCATCCCCGCCCCTCTCACTACTCATCCCGCCCCTCTCACTACTCATCCCGCCCCTCTCACCACTCCTCTTCTAACTGTACAATGTCTCTCCCCACAGGTACGTGCCCTCTCCCCGTCCCCCACAGGTGATGGATGTTCTCCCCGTCAGGTAGGTTCTCTCACTCACCTGTTGCCATGTTACCTGGCGGAGGACCCTGGCAGGTTATCGTCTTGGCGTATCAGCTTGGAAACAACCGCGACCTCTGGCCTTCATCGTTGTTTACCTTCAGCTCTTTCAGGTGTTCTGCCGTCAGGAGTTTCTGCCGTCAGGAGCTTCTGCAAGGAAAGGCTGGAGGTTTATGTATTAGCGAGAGTGTGTGTGTGTGTGTGTGTGTGTGTTTCTTATCGTGTGTGCCCAGGCATGGTGTGATGAATGGGCCTCGGGAGACACCCACCTCACCGCCGACTAATTATGAGGCTTTCCCCCCGCCCATGGCCCGCCCATTCATAATTCACGGTCGTCACAGTTGTCTGTATATGGGAACTGACGGGACCCCTCTCCTGGGTAGGGGGTCATGTTCCTGCTGGTGTGGTCCTCCCCGACGTGGTGGTGGTCGTCTGGAGGAGAATCTTGCCGTCTGGTGGAGGTGTTGGGGAGATAGAGGGAGGTGTCTGTATATTGAAGGAAAGCCAGTGCCGAAATGCCGCCTAGTTCACTGTTAATGAGGATGAATTTTATTACTGAAATACAATAGGACAGTCCAGCGCCGTTGTACCACCGTTTTGCTTAGGTTCAGTTTACTGTTAGAGTGACTGTATTGGAGATTATCATCATGGGGCAGTTTACCTTTAATTTACTCTTGAAACACTGTATACTGTGGTGGTGTGGTGGCCAGGTGGTGTGGTGGCCAGGTGATGTGGTGGCCAGGTGGTGTGGTGGCCAGGACGCCGGTGATTAAGAGGTCCGACTAATCTTTGGACGGGCGACAAGTGGGCGTCGTGACCAGTAGGCCTGAGAGCTGGTGATCTGTCGCGTGTGTGTGTGTAGAGAGCATACCGAAGCTACCACTTAGGCCTACACCAGCAGCCTTACACACGCAAACAAATCCCCCTCCCCCCCCCCCCTTCATACCCCCCCCACCCCCCCTCGGTTTCAAAATGAGTACAGCTTTGGTTAAGATCATTATATTACTCTCTATTGTATTATCTTATTTGTCCTCCTTTATCGCTTCCTCCCAGCGAATGACATGGTTTGCCCATTTAGCACTTCGTCATGGGTTAATGTAGTTATCTTAAACCAGGATTAACATATGGCAGTGATGAACGCCAGAGACTGCTCACTTCCAGGTTAATGAGCAGGTATAATAGTCCGCCTTGCACGCCGTTCGACATATTACCTCTCAATGCTCCCTCTTGTTCTGCCAGTTGTAGGAAGAGGTTTATTTTTCCTTTGCTAAGTCTGGGTTGCATTGTCGTGGTCTGCTGAGGTTCTCCCCTTTTTGACGAGGCGGTATGGGCGGCGGGCGTCGGGCGGACAATAGGGTACAGGGCTGGCATCTTGCAAGGCTGTTCTTAAAGACTCGACGGGGGGACGTACGTGTGTGTGTGTGTGGACGTAATGGTACTACTGCTATGGTGAGTGTGGTTTAGTAGTAGTAGTAGTAGTCATAGTAGGTGGAGGTTGTGTGAACATAGTAGTTTACGTCGACTTGCCCTAATGCTGCTCCTACCCTATATTACTACTACTACTGCTCTCTCTCTCTCTCTCTCTCTCTCTCTCTCTCTCTCTCTCTCTCTCTCTCTCTCTCTCTCTCTCTCTGGAGGAAATTCGTACCATTCCTCAATTATTTTTTGCACAATGTCCGCAAAGAGACTAATTGGTAGATCCTTTGTTGATTGTTCCATTGTTTGTTCTGTAGAAACAGCCTCCTTTCCTTTCAGTCGTCAACGTTCCTTCCTTCCTTCCTTCTTTCCTTCTTTCCTTATCAACGCTCCTTCTTCACCTTTTTTCTCTTCCTTCTTTTCTCTGTCGATCTTCTTTTCTCGCTCCCATTTCACTTTACAAAATCTTCCTTCTCATTCTTCCCCTCTCCTTCCCTTTCCCGTTTGTCCTCCCTCCCTCCCCTCCCTCCCCTTCCCTTCCCTCTCCCCTGTTCTTGTGATTTGTTTTTAATTCTTCACATTGGTGGACTGGAGGGGGTGGGAGGGGCGGTGTATGGGGGGTGAGGGGAGTGAGTGAGTGATAGATGTGAGTGAGTGAGTGGACACCTGGTTGGGTTATTTACTATTGAAGTCCTGAGTGCTCACACACACACACTATAACCACCGAACACTTTTTTATCATAATTCAATAAATACCAGGAACCAGGGAGGGGTTAGGTGGGGGGGTAGTCGAGGAGGGGCTGGGTAGGGGGGGATGGGGTTGCTGATGTGTGTGAGGGGGTAGGAGGGGGTGGGGATGGTTGAGGTGTAGACGTGACCTTGGGAACGTTGGCTTTCGTGATTAATTCCTGGCCAGATTCCTCCTTGACCCACTTTCCTGGACCTCCACTGTTGAGTGTGACCTTGAAGTGACCTTATCTACTAATAGGGTGACCTGACCTTGTGTGCGTGTGATTTTTAACCTACTGTCAATTGTAACCTTCCATGACCTGTAACCTACCATGACCTGTAACCTACCGTGATCGTTATGGGAGGTCTTTAGAAATTGAGGCTGGAATTATGCCTCGGCCATTAATAACCGGGCGTGTGTAGTGAAGATGTTTATGGTGTAGTAACTTCAGTTTACACCCGTTGTTTACTGTAGCTAAGGTGTGTTGGTAGTAGTAGTAGAACTGTACTATGTTATTATTGTTGTTATTATTGTTATTATTATTGTTGTTGTTGTTAGTAGTAGTAGTAGTGATATTGTTATTGTTATTATTGTTAGTAGTAGTGTAGTTGTTAGTTTTATGGTATGCAAACATTCCCGTGGGTGGGGTTAAAGGAGAGGTTATGTAGGCGCGACAAATATTGGGTGTAAGTCAGTTTGTATGGCGGCGGGTCCTTGACATACATGGGTTGTGAGGTCGACCTGCGCCAGTGGAATGTGACAGCCGGAATAGTATTGGTTCTGGAATGTATGTTGAGGAGGGGAGGTACTGACGGAGGGGGTGGGTGCTGATGGAGGGGGGAAGGGTGTGAGGGGGTGCTGACGGAGGGGTGGAGGGGGAAGGTACTTAAGGGTAAAGTATAGGTGAGCAGGAGTAAGGAGGGGGGGGAGGGGGGGAGAATGAAGGAAAGGAATGAAGGAGGAGAAAAAGGGGTAGGGGGGATGAAAGGAATGAAGAGAGGTAATAAATAAGTAGGATAAGGAATGAGGGAAGGGACAAAGGAGTCAGGATGGGAAATACAGTGGGAGGAAACTGTGCCAATGGAAAGATTCGAATGAGGAAAAGTAAGAGAGAGGAAAGTTTGGAAAGATAAGATAAATGTAAAGATAGAAGATGTAAATGGAGAAGAAAGATAAATTGGGAAAGGTAGGAAGCGGAAACTTCGGGGGACAAAAAGACAAAGAACGTGGGGAAAGGAATGGAGGAGGAGGAGGAGTTGCTGGAAGATTTAATACTAACCGGAGAGGGAGGGAAAGTGAAAGGAAAGGAGGGTGAGGTGGGAGAGAAAGAAAGTGGGAGGGGGAAGGAGAGTGGGAGGGGGAAGGAGAGTGGGAGAGGGAAGGATCGTGGGGGAGGGGAGGGAAGGAGAACGCGAGACAGGTGGATTTGAAGGAAGAAATTAGGTCAATCAATGTGGCTGGCGAGACTAGTTCACGATCGATCACCGGGTACACAGACAGACTCGCGGACGCATAGACAGACTCAGGAACACAGACTCGCGGACACATAGACAGACTTAGGAACACAGACTCGCGGACACATAGACAGACTACGGGACACACATACAGACTCAGGAACGTACACAAAGATCCTGGGAGTCATAAACAGACGCAAGAAACAAAGAATCGGTGACACAGAGAGACAGAGAAAATAGGAAAAAGGGAAAAATACGTGTATATAAAAGATGGAGACAAAATAAAGGATTAGAACTAAGAAAATTAAAAGGACAATGTAAAGAGACGGATTAAACGGGATTAAGAAAAAAAAAAAAGAATGAAAAATTTGCACAAAAAAAAAAACACAAAAGAGAGTAGTGAACAAAACAAGAGCACATACAGTTTGGACTTGATCGATATTTTTTTTTTTTCATGGCAGCAAAATTTCAGACCCGTAAAAAATATTCCCTCGTCAAGGAGCGAATTTGATGGGCAGTCTACCGTGTGAACTTAGGATGTGGCGGCTCTATTGGGTAAACTTGAGGGCGGCTCTAGCGGTTAAACTTGAGGGCGGCTCTCGCGGTTAAATTTGAGGGTGGCTCTATTGGGTAAACTTGAGGGCGGCTCTATTGGGTAAACTTGAGGGCGGCTCTAACGGGTAAACTTGAGGGCGGCTCTAGCGGTTAAACTTGAGGGCAGCTCTATTGGGTAAAATTAAGGGCGGCTCTAGCGGGTAAATTTGAGGTGTAGCAACTAGCGGGGGGGTACATTGAAATAATACATACAGTAAAAGTACAGTACTTGTTAAAGGATAATTAGCATACCTTTTCCTTATACAAATTTAACATAATATACGTTTGTCATTTTGGTAAGACATTTTTATAAACTAACAAATTATAACGAGTAGATGTAATTTATTCTTGGAGCAAATATCAAAAATAAATTAAAAATCCTGGGAAATTTAAATGGGGATTTTATTTTCACCTGACGACATATTTGTTTTTGAAGCCTTGTGAGAGAGAGAGAGAGAGAGAGAGAGAGAGAGAGAGAGAGAGAGAGAGAGAGAGAGGTGAATAAAACTCCACCAAGATGTAAACAAGAAAAGAAAGTGCACTGTAAACAAAATCAACCTAACTCACGTAAACAAAAGTAAAACTCGATGTAAGAAGAAGTAAACGAGGCAGTGGGAGGTAATATTTCTCTCTCTCTCTCTCTCTCTCTCTCTCTCTCTCTCTCTCTCTCTCTCTCTTTTCATAACGCCACACTACTGTATTTTCAACTTGGTATATTGCGTCGTGTAGTGAGGCTATAGACAAGTGACGTCATCGTTAGTGGAGATAAATAAACCAATTAACAATAAGAATAAATTGGGATATTACCTTATAGTGCTTTGTTAACTAGGGTGATTTAGTTGGTAATTGGTGGAGAGGTTGGTGTCTTTGTGGGTGTTTCCTCTGTACCGGAACATCTTAACGACCCAAACCATTTCCGAGTGTAAGATTTTTTTGTTTCATTCTTGCGTGGAATTAACAGCAGCAATTGCCGGTCATTCCGAGAAATGACTCTTAGCTCACAACTATCCGGGTTTTACTAATCCCCTGAGAGGCAGTTAACGAGGACTCAGCGGCGTAATGGGGTCGGGAATGCCACACCAAGCGCACTGCAGGTGTCTCGTGGGAGGGAGGTTCGTTAAAGGTGTGAGCGTGTGAAGTTATCTCCGGGAACGATTTCATTTACCGTCTTGGGTTAGGTCAGGTCAGGTCAGGTTAGGTTAGGTTAGGTTAGGTTAGGTTATATTGTATGGCGTTATGATGAGAGAGAGAGAGAGAGAGACCACCACAGGGACGACACTCGGCACCTCACCTCTGGCCGGTCGTCAGCCCCTCGCCAACATGGTGTAAAAGACGCATAAATCCTAGCCAATAACCACCGCATCATAAACCAGGTGTGTGTGTGTGTGTGTGTGTGTGTGTGTTATAAACAAACCTGGTCTTTGAGGGAGATAAATAACCGCTGGACCTTACGTGTGGGGTAGAGGGAAGCTGGCGGCGTAAAGTGACCTGTTTGTAAGAGGATTAACTGATGGGTTCACTGATGGTTATATACTGTAGATTGTTCTGTTCAGTTTAGTAGCTGCGGTAATCCCCTGGGAGGTGTTGGAGGTCACGCCGTCATGGCTCTTTGTAGAGGGGATTGCTGTGTGTGGGGGTGATTGCTGTGTGTGGAGGTGATTGCTGTGTGTGGGGGTGATTGCTGTGTGTGGAGGTGATTGCTGTGTGTGGAGGTGATTGCTGTGTGTGGGGGTAATTGCTGTGTGGGGGTGATTGCTGTGTGTGGGGGTGATTGCTGTGTGTGGAGGTGATTGCTGTGTGTGGGGGTGATGGCTGTGTGTGGGGGTGATTGCTGTGTGTGGAGGTGATTGCTGTGTGTGGAGGTGATTGCTGTGTGTGGGGGTGATTGCTGTGTGTGTGGGGGTGATTGCTGTGTGTGGAGGTGATTGCTGTGTGTGGAGGTGATTGCTGTGTGTGGGGGTGATTGCTGTGTGTGTGGGGTGATTGCTGTGTGTGTGGGGGTGATTGCTGTGTGTAGAGGTGATTGCTGTGTGTGGAGGTGATTGCTGTGTGTGGGGGTGATTGCTGTGTGTGGGGGTGATTGCTGTGTGTGTGGAGGTGATTGCTGTGTGTGGAGGTGATTGCTGTGTGTGGAGGTGATTGCTGTGTGTGGAGGTGATTGCTGTGTGTGGGGGTGATTGCTGTGTGTGGAGGTGATTGCTGTGTGTGGAGGTGATTGCTGTGTCTAGAGGTGATTGCTGTGTGTGGGGGTGATTGCTGTGTGTGGAGGTGATTGCTGTTATCAGTTGTATTCGGGATGGATCCTTTTATCTCTCGACTTATCGGAATTTTGTTTTTTTTACTCGTCAGCGTCAGTCGGGTATCAAGGATGTCAGTGAACGTCTCAGGGTGTTTAAGGAAAAGACTGAACTGTGTTGATCTATTTATCCAGTACACGGGTTCCCACTATTCTTCAGTGTAGCGAATACTAACTCCTCAAGGGGTTACTGGTCGCACCCCTTAGCGCCACTTACTAACACATTGACGCACACTTAACACACGCTGAATACCCCCTTACTGCTATTAACTCATGCATTGATGTACCTCTTAACACCCTGTACCCACACATTGCTGTACCCCCCTTTACAGATTATGTACCCCAACCTTAGTACCCCATACCTGTAGACGAACACCTGTTACAATTATTAACACTCCACCTGTGCTATATAGGGAGTCGACTGAGGTATTATTAAGAAGTATTATTCACCAGCTATTCAGTCTTGGAGTAAAGAATGTCTCGTGTTGACTCAGCAGGGGCCCCCTGTCTGTCCGCTGCTGCTGTGAGAGAGAGAGAGAAAGAGAAGAGAGAGAGAGAGAGACTTGTAGGGTACGTACATACAGGTAGATTGTGATGTGACCCAATTTTGTCTGTGTGTGTATATAGGCCTAAATGGTTAAGGCTTAGTCTGTGTAATATCCCTCATGGAGTGTATGTTATTCACAAACCTCTCTCTCTCTCTCTCTCTCTCTCTCTCTCTCTCTCTCTCTCTCTCTCTCTCTCTCTCTCTCTCTCTCTCTCTCTCTCTCTCTCTCTCTCTCTCTCTCTCTCTCTAAATAAGACCCCCACCCAGTAAGACCCATGGGGAGGAGGGAGGCGGCCTTGCAGTCTTGCACTCAAGTTCTCCCACCAGCCGGGCCGGAATTTGTTCTGGTTGAATAATTAATGGTTCAAACACCAGGCGGCCGTGTTTACCTACCCGCTGTGCCTGCCTGGTTCTCTCTCTCTCTCCCCTCGCTGTTTGGGGGCGGCGAGGGGAGAGGAAAGACAGGAAGGAGAATAACATAAATTGTGGTTGATGATAAGTTAGGTTATAAGAATAGAGGAATGATAGAGAGAGGAAGGGGAGGAGGAAGGATGAAAAGTCACTTCAATCCTTTCTTTCTTTCTTTCTTTCTTTTAGAGTGAGAGGATAGCTACACAATTACAGGAATGAAAGAGAAGAGACGGACGTGAGGAAGGGCTGGGGAAGGAAGTTAAACGAGAAACTCAACACCGACAGTAATAGCGGAGGAGGGAGTTATTAAGTGAAGGCTTCTCTCAGCGGGTGACGAGGCGAGGAACACCCTGCAGGGCATCACAGTCAGCCCGACATGTGAAGGTCTGCCTACTGGTGTGGCTGCTGTAGAAGTTGTCGTCCCAAGGTTAACCTATACGTACCACATGTTGCTGTTGAGCGGTGCTGGTATCGGGCTGACCTAAACAGATGGTGTGGGGCTTCTCCAGCAGGCATTGCCAGTAGAAGGAGAGGGAGAGGAGCATTAATGAAGTGTGCGTGTGCGTGCTACTCGTTCTGTTTACATTGGGTGTGGTGTCCTGCCTGCCTGGTGCCTGAATGGGGTGATGCCTGCGGTGTGTGTTAAGTGCGTGTGGAGAGGCGAAGGCGAGGGATCGATCAGTTGGTAAAGGTGAATGGAGGAGGGACATGTGACCCCCTTCTTCCTGGGGGTGGGTGTTGGCTTCTGGCTGCTGTAGTGGCTGCTGTTATTATGCAGCACTTATTGTTGTTGTTCTCGTCATTGTTGTATTTTGTTATTTTTTGTATTATATTTATGCCAAGGTTATTAACTGTCATATGCCAGGGTTATTAACTGTCATATGCCAGGGTTATTAACTGTCATACGCCAGGGTTATTAACTGTCATACGCCAGGGTTATTAACTGTCATATGCCAGGGTTATTAACTGTCATACGCCAGGGTTATTATCTGTCATATGCCAGGGTTATTAACTGTCATATGCCAGGGTTATTAACTCATGCCAGGGTTATTATCTGTCATATGCCAGGGTTATTAACTGTCATATGCCAGGGTTATTAACTGTCGTACACCAGGGTTATTAGCATGGTGAGCCCTGGCCCTCGTCCATCAGGGAACACAAGGCCATAATGACCTCCTCCCATGCCAGGGTGCCGCGGCGTTAAGTGTATTGGTGAAGCATATTTCTACTCTGGATACATTCAAACTATATTATCCTTATGAGCTAAATATGTTAAATATATCGATGTTGTCTCGTATGTTATGTTTTGTTTGTTATCGCTTTTTTGTGTTAATTCTTATTATTAGTAGTATTATTTTATCATCATCATCATCATTATCATCATCATCATCATTAGTCTGGGAATGAGTTGGGATGTGCTAGAAAAGTCATGGAAATTTAAATATATATTTTTTGTTTCGATTTTTTTTTTTTGTTTTTTGGGTGTATGATGTGTTTTTTTTGTGTGTGTGTTTTATCATGTACATTGTAATGAAGAAGTTTAGTGTAGTCATAAGGAGTTAATTACACACACACACACACGGACGGTCGTAATAAACCCTAAGTTATAGGTTGATGGGTCGTGCACAATCCCTGGTGAAACAGATCTGTATTCGTGGCTCATTAAAATACGGATTATAATAAGAAATATATCACCCCCCCCCCCTTATCCCCTCCCCCTTCCTCCCCTTCTCTCTTTGTCACCTCACGCCCCTCCTCTCTCCTCGTCACCTCACGCCCCCCCCCTCCTCTCCTCATCATCACGCTCCTGTTGCCTTTGTCCTCCACACTCGTCTTCTTGATTTGTGGGACTTGACTTCTCTGTCCCGGGATTATAGTTGTGAGTTGTAGGTCTGATTTGTGGTCGAAGTGTGTGTGTGTGTGTGTGTGTGTGTGTGTGTGTGTGTGTGTGTGCGGTGAAGTTTTTTCCTATGCACGAGATATTTGGTCGTAACTTTTGAGTCGTATTTTTGGTTGTAAATTTTAGGTCGTAACTTATCGTGACTTGTGGTCGTGAGTTACACTTTGGATTTGTGATCGTATTTTGTGTGTTGTTGTTGTTGTTAATGATCCCCAGTTAGACTTTCTTTTTTATTTTGTTAGATACGGGTTAGGTTAGATACGGGTTAGGTTAGGTTAGATACGGGTTAAGTTGGTAATATTAATACAGGTTACAGAAAAGAAATAACATAGAGCCTCCGGAAATGACTGAATAGTGCAGTTTCTGGTGGGTGGTTTAATGTGTACCGAGAATTTAGACGTTTGACGCATAGATGAAGTGATGCTTGTGAGAGAGAGAGAGAGAGAGAGAGAGAGAGAGAGAGAGAGAGAGAGAGAGAGCAAATCACTGTCACCTCGTTTCCCCTCAAGCCCACACAACACAGACCCATGCACCTGCTCTCTCTCTCTCGATGTTGTCCAAAATTTTACTAACTCAGACGCCACTAAAGACGCAATCCAGCTTCATGATATTGTCTTCTAAATTGGTGTATAGCGGCTGCTCCCCCCCCCCCCCCCAGACGATCTCCTGGTAACCCCTCTTTAAAATGATAATATAGTACTTGGAAAACACTGCAAAGAGGCGTGGGGGAGTGACCAGAGCAGGCGTGGGTGAGTGACCAGAGCAGGCATGGGTGAGTGACCAGAGGAGGCGTGGGTGAGTGACCAGAGCAGGCGTGGGTGGTGATCAGAGCAGGCATGGGTGAGTGACCAGAGCAGGCGTGGGTGAGTGACCAGAGCAGGCGTGGGTGAGTGACCAGAGCAGGCATGGGTGAGTGACCAAAGCAGGCGTGGGTGGTGATCAGAGCAGGCATGGGTGAGTGACCAGAGGAGGCGTGGGTGAGTGACCAGAGCAGGCGACAGACGAAGTAAACACTCAGAAGCCCTTGTTGCAGTGTTGGTCTGGGCTCGTCAGCTGTTCTCTACCGGGGGGAGTCATACTCTTCTTAATCAACGAACCATTTCGATTTTCTCTCCCCAAAGACCTCTGACAGACGTGGCGCCGCACCTCGTATACGGTAAAGGATGTCCCAGCCACTCATATACCCAGCCACTCATACACCCAGCCACTCATACACCCAGCCACTCTTACACCCAGCCACCCATACACCCAGCCACCCATACACCCACCCACTCATACACCCTCTTATCCACCCATACACCCATCACCCCTCTAATACTACTGCCTGTTCCCTCTCTTGCCAGAAGGCCCAGGACTGACCGACCCAGTTGTGTTGGTCTTGACGGCTCAGTCGGTTAGGTTATCCCACAGTGGCCTTGGCTCTGGACGTCAAAAAGCTTTAACGTGGCCTCATTATGTATTTTACGAGTTAGCGAGAGGTAGTGGCGAGAGGTGGCGAATGGCCTATTACTGGTGCGGTTATGAGGCCATCAGCTGGAGTGTGTCGGGAGTTAAGCTAAGACTGGGTAAATAGCCTCAACTGTGTCTTGTGTTTACTCCTCCTATACTCTATCCTCTTCTTCCTTCTTCCTACTCTTCCTTCTTCTTCCTCTTCCTACTCTTCCTCCTCTTCCATTCTCTTCTTCTTTCCCTCCCACTCCTATTTTCTTCTTCTTCCTCCTCTCCTCTTTCCCTCTTTCTATCTTGTTCACTGTTACAGCTGATAACGAGATAAAAGATACTGTCACTGTTGTTGCTTCGGTTAGGTTAGGTTAGGTTTTTCATCTTTTTATTTATAGAACTCTTGGGATAAAAGTGCCGAGGTCTCTCTCTCTCTCTCTCTCTCTCTCTCTCTCTCTCTCTCTCTCTCTCTCTCTCTCTCTCTCTCTCAATCAATAGACCTCCTCCTGACCAGGTAGAGGGTGACCTTGGTAATTTAAGGGGCAGGTGAGGTATCGGGTGGTAAAGGTCATGTTTGTATACGTGATTACCTGCTTTAGTGGCGGCTCGTGTGTTGGAGAGGCGTGAGGTGTGTGTATTAAGGCGTGGTGACGTGTGTGACGTGGCGTGTGGAGGGTGTGGTGGGAAGCGTGTGGAGGGCGTGCTGTCGGGACGTGGACCGAGGGGTAGGGAGGAGGGGGCAGCTCGACACACTTAATTACCAAGGGTCGTGATCTTTTGACATATGGCTGATTGTCCCGTCGGCGTGGGTGGCGGGAGCGTGCCACCCATCCCAGTGTACCCTGATCTACTAACCCCCCCCCCCCCACCCACCCACCCCAGCCAGTGGTGCCAACACTCCTGAAGATGATTTGACGTATTGACCCCCACCATTGTTGCCAACGCTACTACCTGTGGAGTCAACAGTGAACAGCAGATATACAACGCTTAGCACCTTTTTGCCCCGGATCATCGTGGAGTGGTTCTCAGGAGAGCAGCAGGTGTTAAAGACGTGACACCTGGCGAGAAAGACTGTCTGGCGCGACTCGAGAAGAAGAAAGTTCCAGTGTATTGATTTAGATTTTAGACGAACTGTATACGTATCTTACACCTGTTTATTTCCTTACAAGTTACACCTGTATTATATTTACACCTGTTTATTACCTTACATCTGTTTATTACCTTACACCTGTATTATATTTACACGTATTTATTATCTTACACCTGTTTATTATCTTACACCTGTTAATTATTTTACACCTGTTTATCACCTTACATCTGTTTATTACCTTACACCTGTATTATATTTATACCTGTTTATTACCTTACACTTATTTATTATCTTACACCTGTTAATTATTTTACACTTGTTTATTATCTTACACCTGTTAATTATCTTACACCTGTTTATTATATTTACACTTAAAGATTAATCCTTCATTAGATCCTTATACACCAATTCATACATAGGATAATTCATTAGATAATTTGCCTTTATGTTCACCTGTGTCTTGTAGAATTATATAACTTGGATAATTTTGTCGTAATTTTTACCACTTTTATGTAGGATCATTTACATAATTTTATCGTCTACTTGCGTCTTTTGTCCTGAAGATTATGTGCAGGATAATGCCACTGTGTTTAGCTCGCGTTCAGTTTATTTATGTAGACTATTATATAAACTCAAGACACACACACACACACACACACACACACACACACACACACATACACATGGTAATATTCTACTGTGTTGTGATGGACTTACAGTTTTTGCTCGTTATAAAACACTTTCCATTGTTGGAATATCACAAGCACCAGGTGTCCTTATGTTAAAAATCACGACTCAATAGATCAGGCCTTGAGCTGTCATGTTTGATAATAACTCAATGAGTACGATGACAGCCCTTTGAGTACATTGGATAAGCCCATTGAGTAAGATGCGTTTAATCCCTTGAGTATATTAACTTAACCCCTTGAGTACGATGACAACCCCGTGAGTACAATAAATGAATCCCGAGAGTACGATGTTTTAGCTCTTTGAATACAATAACCTGTTTTCCTCGAGTAAGATAACACTTGTACTCAAGGGGGAAGGAAGGAGTAGTGGGGGGTGGGAGGTTGAGAGGCTGGGTACATCAAGGTACTCAATGCTGATGGGTGAACAGATATATAACATGGTGGAGGTCCTCGCCCAGTGTGGTGACGTAGGTATAGGAACTCAGTGGGGGGGGGGGGGGGAACTTGGAGTCCCCCCCTTGCGTCGTATTGAGAAACGTGTGTATTACTATGCGGGTCTAGGACCATTTCGTGTACCCAACGACCTTACGAGACCTGGGATGGGGGGGGGGGGGGTGGAGAGGGGAAGGGGGAACTAAAGCGATGCGAAATTAGGTCAGACGCCTCCGTGACCCAGTTTCTCTGCCAGCCCGGCCGTACCCTGCCTGACGTGACCCCGTTTGTCAGCTGGAGAATTTGTTTCCAGTAAATTTGGCTGTTATATATTGGATACAACGCTCCCCCCCCCTCCCCCTCACCCCCGTTCCTCCTTTCCACCCCCCCACCCCCCAAATGCTACCTAATTGAGGGTGTAAACTTTCCTCGGCGGGTTTGTTGTATATATTATCGCGATTGATGACTCGGTATTAATCTGAGGAGGAGTGAGATTCTTTTGTCTTTTTCGGTGGTGTTGAGAGATTTAGGGTCATGTGGAGGGACAGTAACTACGTGGTGTGTGTGTGTGTGTGTTTACCTCTACCGTGTCGAATCAATCTCTCTCTCTCTCTCTCTCTCTCTCTCTCTCTCTCTCTCTCTCTCTCTCTCTCTCTCCGGTATACAAAGACACTAGTGAAAGTTTCGTTCGGTGTCGAGTCACAAGATGTCGCTTTTATTGTTTCCTCTCTGTTGGGTGACTTCAGTCGGTGCCAGCTTCCCCCTTCCCCTCCCTCCCCTTCCTCCTCCCTCTTCCCCTCTTTTGTCCTCTCCTTGACCCACTTTACTCTCGATACGAAAAGAAAGAGTTTAGAAAGAACAATGAAATAATACTTAAGACACCCGTATATTGGTTAGGTTAGGTTGGGTTAGGTTAGGTTGGTTAGGTTAGGTTAGGTTAGGTTAGGATCTATTTTGTAAGAATTTAAATGTTCGTGTATTAATTCGCCTGGGATATATTTATGAACATTTAATGAGATTTTTTTTCCACCTATCGTCCCTAGAGAGGAATATAAATAGGAATGCTTAACCCAACCTAACCCATCATTGTGTCCTATTCTGCTATGCGTGCGTCCGGGAGTTGCAAAGACAATAACTCGACCCAAGTTTGGATTTTAACCGAACTTAAGATGTATGTGCATGTTTGTGTGTGCGTGTGTGTGTGTGTGTGTGTGCGTGTTTTTTTTTGTGTACGGTATATATATTACATCAATATCTCAGAAGGAATTGAGGCGATGGGAGGGGGGGGGGGGACTTATACATACCTATATATACCTGTACATAATGACAACTTTATTACCGATTAATTAAAGAGAAATCTTGTATGACCGATATTTCAAGTTTTCTCTCCCCTCTTGTGTTATTATTATTATTATTATTATTATTATTATTATTATTATTATTATTGTTGTTGTTGTTGTTGTTACCGTCTTACCTGCAGTTACCACCACACTGAAGCCACCAGTTGGAGGGAGTCACTAATTAGTATCCGTGTGTTGTGGTGGTGACGCTGTGGTAGACGAAGCGTGGAGTGTTTTGGTGGGCACGTGTTGGTCGTTACTGGTGGCTGCTAGTGGTTAATTGTGGTTTCTAGTGGCTAATTTTGTCCCCTAGTGTCTAGTTTTGGCTCCCATTGGCTACTTATATCTCCTAGTCGCTAGTTGGAGCCCCAAGTGGCTATATATTCCTGCTAGTAGGTGCTTGGGGGAGTTAAGTTTAGTTTAGTTAAGAGTGCCATCACGCTTTACAACCCTAGCATCAAGCCCCAGTGCCAGGCCGTTCCTCTCCGTGCCTCCAGTGTTGTGTGGCACCTCATTCTTGGCTCCTTTGTGGCACTGAGCGGTTTACATGTTGTGGCTAACCAGCTATCTGTGCTGGTCGAGTATGTGGGCTGGTTTATTGTTGTGGCTAAGGTTGTTGGGTGGTTTGGTTGTTATAAGTGTAGAATGTGGTGTAAATAATAAGACATATAGTGATGAACGAGAGAGAGAGAGAGAGAGAGAGAGAGATTGTATGAATGACTCGTAATATCGTCGAGGTTGTGGTAGCCAGGTAGGAGAGAGTGATGGAGGGGAGAGGTACAGTAAAGTATCTCAACACACCTTAACAATCACACTCATTCCTCATTAACTGGACGGTACGTTGTCAATTGATGGTAATTAGGTCGTTAGCGGATATAAAACACCTCTTTTATTGCCCCCTCATCACCCTCATTATCTCTCGTAAATTCATCAAAAGGAGGAGGAAAAAAAGGGGAGGACAGTTTATGAGTATTGATAAATAGATTAAAATTTGTCCCGTCTGGTTGTGCGTAATGCGATTGGTGTGTGGTTATTGATCTGTCTATGCTGTCACACATACACACACAGGCGCTCACACACACACACCAGTCATCGTAAACAGTTATCCTTTGCAGTGACTTTAGTGTATTCATTCAGTCACCCTTGTGCAGTCATTCTGGGCAGTCACTTGACGTAATCCCCCCCCCCCCACGCAATGACCCCACGCAATCACCCTATGCAATCACCCCAAGCAATCACCCCCACGCAATCACCCCCACGCAATCACTCTAGTTAAATCACCTCACGCAATTACCCCACGCAATCACCCCATGCAATCATCCCACGCAATCACCCTATACAATCACCCAAAGCAATCACCCTAGTTAAATCACCCCACGCAATCAATGCAATCCGGTGTTTGTGTCGTCATTCCACTATTATCAGGCAGGTGGGGGCCAGACTTACCCATGGTACATGAGGCTCCCACACGAGTCTGCGCCGCTAACCAAAAGTACTTTACGATATCTTAAATCACGGGGGAAATTACTCACAGTAAATTCTGATATTTTTCACAGGGGTGGTGGAGGAAACAAGGGTAATGAAGTTATGCGATTACATTATGTGGTGCTCGGCCGGCCAATCTGAAATGTTTTGCTCTTGTGAATTTTTATTATAATTTGACGGGAAAATGTAGTTTGGCGATTTTTATTTGTGATTTGGCGAGGGAAAGAATATTGATGAATTATACTGTAATTTTATCTTCTTTTTTTTTACGATACAGGCAAGACTGAGTGACAGGGTGATAGAGTGACTTTTAAAAATGGAAAAATAATAATTGCCAAAGAGGTGATATTTTTTTTGTATATTATTTAGAAAAAAATTATATTGTGGCATACATTATTATTATACAGTACAGTGCATCATAATATACTAGCGCATGTTTTGTTATTATTATTATTATTATTATTATTATTATTATTATTATTATTATTATTAGTCACCCACAAAAGTCCTGTCGCCTCTCGTACTGAACCATACGAACCCCCGAGAGATTCAGACTCGTGAACCCAAAACATTTATGAACAGAATAGTGCATCAGCTTCCTGTGCTTCGGGTTCATGAGTCTGAATCTCTCTCGGGGGTTCGTGGTTCAGGAGTCGACAGGGCCTATGTGGATGACTGTACATTTAACCCTATAGTTTATCTTTCACACATCACCAGGACTTCGTAATAGCTAATGTCCCTGTGTCTTTGGTACAGTCACGGAGAAGGTTAGCTTATACGCCTGTGACTACGAGTGTTGGAACGAGTCCTTGTATACCGCTTGTCCGCCCACAGGTGTATGAAGACTGGCGGTAAACACTGTATTGCTGACTTGAAATTGTTGTTATTATTGTTGTGGTTATTATCATTATTATTATTATTATTATTAATAAACATTTCGAGTACAAACTGGACGTGGGATGGTCTTCATGTTATTACGTGTGTGAGTGTGTGTGTGGGGGGGGGGGCAGTGACGTAACAACTCTTCCTCCCTCCCTCTCACAACTACACCCCAATGACGTGGCAACTCTCCCTCTCTCCCTGTCATATTCTCTCCCTCCCTCTGTTTGTGACGTGGCAGCCCTTCCTCCCTCCCCCCTCTCTCTGTTTGTGACGTGGCAGCCCCCCCTCCTGCTACATGCCGCTACGCCCAATTATAGTACAATATTTGCATAATTGATTCAGAGTTAAGGTTCACCATAGCCTTTATGCTGCACGCGACTCTCACCAGGTGTATGATGGCGCTTTTACACCGATGAGGTAGTTACAGGTAGTTATATATTCCTCAGTAATATTATATCACTATTGACATATCACACCTCACAAACATCCACTAATAAACCAGGTGTGTACAGGTGTGTGATTGAAATTGATAAGGTTTCATATGGAGAGAATTGATGACTATGTAGGTAATGTCTCCGGATATATTGATCATTACAAGGGGGTATTTACTCTACCTGAGAGATTATAGTAATTTGGGTAGATTATTAACTCGATTATACATGTTAACATAATGGGGTGTTGAATGTGGGTCGTCCTCACTCAGGTATACTTAATTAGGTGGTCGTGAGGGTCGTTGTGTCAGGTGAGTATGGTAATTTGTATTTATTTATTTGGGGGTTAATTTCCCAAGATACTGTTTACGGTACATGTAGGATTCTGGTGTGTGTGTGTGTGTGTGTGTGTGTGTTGGTCATCATACAACCCGATTATTCCTGCGGTTATAATAGTAGTAATGCTTTCGTGTTTTGAATTTTACCTCCATTTTGTTTTACAAGTATGTTTTTGTAATTGTATTTGTTGTATTTTTTGTTGTTGTAGCTTGTCGTTGTTTTTGTATTTGTTGTCGTTGTAATCGTTGTTGTTGTTGAGGAGTTAGCTAAAGTACCCCCATGCCATTATGTTGAAGCTTATGGCGTTCCCAGAGTGTTTTCCAATGACCAGAACTGCCAGAGACTTTTAAAAACTTTTGGCAACTGATGTTAGACCGTATCATAGACTACAAACTTTTTCTCAAAATATATGTCAAAGTAAAAACTAACTGGTATTGGAAAGTTCAGTCATTTAATTGAGAAATCATCATGTTTGCCATTATTTCTCTGGTTTTACGTAATATGGTGTCGGGAGGTTAGGTTATGTTAGGAGGAAGAGGATGAAGCTATTTTTTTTGCTATTTTTACTATTTTCATCTTTTAATAGCCAATAGCCAGTAGACTTGATTATATTTTTGGTAATGACAAGTTAGGAAGGATCTGTAATTTTCTTTGTAATTTTCTTGTGTCATTAATGGGAGTTTTTATTCATTCATGACAATGTTGTTGTTGTTTATGTGACAGAAGGATTTATGGTAATTTCAGAGGTCAGGTTAATGCTGTTGAAGTTGACGTATTGTGATAGTGAATTTTTTGTATTAATTATTATTATTATTATTATTATTATTATTATTATTATTATTATTATTGTGTTATTATTTTGTGTAAATATTAAAGGTGTTTTGATGTGTGAAGCCATTATCGGGAACCCTAGTACAGCTTCACAGAGGTATGTTAAGGAGAATGACCCTTTAAAAATTCCAAACCAATGACGCTCAATTCAGACATGGGCTTGTAATCCAAAATGCAAGGTTAGTGTTATGTTATCTTTGAGGACAGATTCGAATCCCCTATCACTTGACAATACCCTCAGTTGATCCTCTTACAATGGGTTCAAGTTTTTCCTCACGACATTCTGGCAAAAAATGGTTTGAATCTATTTATTTTCAGTTCGTGGATCATCATCTTCAGCAGGAAAATCAATAGTAAAATGCTAAGAAAGTGGAATTAATTGTTTTTGTCGGTGATGTGTTTCAGAATGTCAATATTGGTCATCGATCATTTAGACAACATTGGAGAATATATCCAAACATTCCCCTTTTAATTTTATCTTAGTCAAACCTGTATTTTTTCTCTTTTAAAACCCGTTGATTTTATCTGGCGTTCTGAAAATTAAAAATTCTTGCGTGTGGGAAGAAATTCAGCTGATTAAAGAAAAAAATTAAAAAAAAAATTAGTTAACTTGGCAATTTAACTCGTTTCCTGGAATATAGTTGCCAAGTCGGGTTTTTTTTTTTGTCTCGAAAAACATATTAACTTCTGCGTCATTCTTGAACACGAGTTAAAAACCTAACCTAACCTAACCTGTTGTATGGATTTGTATCATTTTGTATACACCTGTACATGTATTTTTCTCTACGTAAGATCTGAACTATAAAATATAATACGAGTTGGTTAAGTGCATTTGTTGACCTTTGCTTATAGACGCGTCACTTTATATTGTGATATATGAAACTCTACATTTGGGATATATTGATGTGTATAGATTTTACTCTACATAGATTTGTCACTATGGTGGTCTAGTCTTTACCAAATTTTATTTATTTTTATTTTTTTCATGTACAAGCATTAATATGGGAAGTTTTACCTCTCATGTGTCCTGACATATCAAAAAATACATACAGTATATATATAAATTTTTAGTTGTAAAATAAAAAAAAAACATGACAGATAAATGTACAGTAGACTGGCGTATCCTGCACCTGTATATATGGACTTGACTCTTTAAATTGTAAAATATGAAACATTGTGGAGGGATGGGTTTGTGAACCTTTGGGTGTACTGTACATAGAATTGCCACAGTACAAAGTTTAAATTGCCAAAAAAAGTAAATATGTTTCGTGTGTATATTTGTCATACATTTTTTTTTATTTTATATGTGGATCAGGTAAATGTATGATTCAGGTCCACGGGATTTGTTCATTCTCTGCACTGGTCCGTGATGTTTGGAAGGTTGGGAACTAGGTGTATGGTGACCTCTGAACACGTGATGATCTAGGTGTATGGTGACCTCTGAACACGTGATGATCTAGGTGTATGGTGACCTCTCAACACGTGATGATCTAGGTGTATGGTGACCTCTGAACACGTGATGATCTAGGTGTATGGTGACCTCTGAACACGTGATGATCTAGGTGTATGGTGACCTGAACACGTAATGATCTAGGTGTATGGTGACCTCTGACCACGAGATCTAGGTGTATGGTGACCTCTGAACACCTATAGACGCGTGGTGACCTCTCAACACGTGGCTGACCCCTGAATGTGTGGCGAGGGCGCGTGCTGACCTTAACACGTGGCCTGATTCACGCGCTGATCTCCACCTCAACATGCGGTCACCACATGTTCCAAGGTGTCCCTGTCCCACATATTTTACACACGTATGGGGTGAGAGTGAGGAAGGACAAGGGGCGGAGGAAAGTGAGGGAGGGGTAGGAGGAGAGGGAGGATGGAATGATGATGGGGGAGGGGAAAGCGGTGGTGGGAGAGGGGAAGGGTGGTGAAAGATGGGGGAGGGAATGGAGACGGTGGGGGAGGAGAGGGGGAGGAAGACAGTGAGGGAAGATGGGGGGGGGGGGGAGCGAGGGTGTTGATATATGGGCTCTCCAACACTGGCAGAACTAATCACCACCACCCGTGCAATGTCCTCGCGACCATCTGGGTGGGGGGGGGGGGGCCTTAGTTTTTTTTTATGAACAAGTTGGATGTCTTTGTGTATTTCAGTAAGTGGGTCAGACTGTTTGTGATTTAGTGACTGGTATGTTTGTAGACGTGTTGGTATGTGTTTGTTAATAAGTAGTTGGTGAGAGTTTGTTTTTTCTATTGGATATATGTTTGTGTTTGTATTTTTTAGGCATTGTCCTGAATCATGTTTTGACCTGTGTTTGTACCGTCTGGATGGCATAAAGGATCACCCCACCTTACCCCACCACACCCCAACCCGCCCCACACCCCAACCCACCCCACACCCCAACCCACCCACACCCCAACCCACCCCACACCCCAACCCACCCACACCCACACCCCAACCCCAACCCAACCCAACCCACCCACACCCCAACCCACCCACACCCCAACCCACCCACACCCCAACCCCAACCCCACCCCCGCCCCAACCCACACCCCATCACCCCCACACCCCACACCCCACACCCCACACCCCACCTTACCCCACACCACACCCCACCACCCCCACCATCCAGGACCTCATACCTCCTTCCTCAGTATACTCCTGACGGTGTTTTTCTTCGTGTTTTTCTTCTTCAGGTTCAGACTCACGATTTATGAACCAAGTTATGAGTTACGGTTCTCTTTGTTCTTTCTGTGTTCTCTCTGTGTTCTCTCTGTGTTCTCTCTGTGTTCTCTCTGTGTTCTCTCTGTCTTCTCTCTGTGTTCTCTCTGTGTTCTCTCTGTGTTCTCTCTGTGTTCTTTCTCTGTTCTCTCTGTGTTCTCTCTGTGTTCTCTCTGTGTTCTCTCTGTGTTCTCTCTGTGTTCTCTCTGTGTTCTCTCTGTCTTCTCTCTGTGTTCTCTCTGTTCTCTCTGTGTTCTCTCTGTGTTCTCTCTGTGTTCTCTCTGTGTTCTCTCTGTGTTCTCAAGATTATCTGGTTTTTTATCACTTTTTTCTTTATTACTGTATATCCTCCTCCTAGCTGGGTGGGGGTATGTTACTTTGTTTTATTGTCTGTCATATTATGTTTGTTTAATGCTATGTGTCTTGTGTCTGGCCCGTAGGTGACTATAATATGGGTATTACATTGCCATACTTGATCTCTAAAACGTGAAACTTTAGCGAGTCCAATCGTTAAACTTTGGCGAGTCGTGTAGAGAAAATTTAGTGTTTGTGGTGTGGCAGAATCGTTGGCGTGTCCTTCAGAGAAAAATTCGGTTTGTCCAATGTTATTTACGGTATGTAATTAATGTGGTTACCGGCACAAGTGACTCACTAACTCTATCTCTTTTAGGTGTAATGGAGCGAATCAGTGATGAGCGGGAATGTGAACCGTGAATAAAGGGATTCTCAGTAATGCGAGGGAGGGGAGGGAGGCTGTGTAGGTAGGAGATGAGGTCTTACAAATGAACCACTGAGGGATGTTGGTAGAGGTCTGAGCGGTGTTGGCAGTGATGGGGGGCTGAACATGACCAAGGGGGGGGGGGTGTTGGCAATGAAAGGGGACTGAACAGTGAAACGGGGAGGATATGGGGGTGGGGGATCACTGCAGGGTAAGATGACAGAGCACTGCAGTGAGCCAAGGAGGTGAAAAGGAGAAGAGGAGGAGGGCAAGGTGGGGTGGGGGTCGTATTGGCAGGGGGTCTGAGTAGAAGTGAAACTCGTGAGGTAAGAGTGTGTGTGGGTTGGGGGGTGTGGGGGGGGTCGAGTGAGAGATGAACCAGTGGGGGGTGTGGGAGGGGTCGAGTGAGAGATGAACCAGTGGGGGTATGGGAGGGGTCGAGTGAGAGATGAACCAGTGGAGGGTGTGGGAGGGGTCGAGTGAGAGATGAACCAGTTATGGGGTGTGGGAGGGGTCGAGTGAGAGATGAACCAGTGGGGGGGGGGGGGTTGTCGAGAGCACCATTTCTCCCCTCACTAATGAGCTCACAGGCGCCAGTTTTTCCACCTCTTGGCCCCGTGAAGGTTAGTAATAGCCAGCCACCAAAAGGCCCAGCGGGGGGAGCCTACAGGAGAGGGAGTATAAGGGTTAAAAAAAAAAGAAAAAAGTTACTTCATTATTTTCGTAATTGTAACACCGGTCTATCAATACCCGGCCAGAAAAGGACATCAGGCGACCTTGCTTCCTCATCACAACAACTTTTTCACATAATTCGGATCCGTTAACTTGGGAGTCAATTTTTTTTAAAGGGGTGGGGGGGAGGTATTGGGGAGGGTGATAATTCGTTGGATGTCAGGTTATATTATAAATACTAGTTTTACTGACGGCCACGAGTTTGAGGGAGGAGAAAACAAAACAAAACCGGAGTGTGTGACTTGTGGTAGTGGTTTCTAGCTGAGAGGAACGGGTCTACTGGGCTGTGGTCAGAAGGTTCACGTGTGGATAAGCAAGAGTTGAGACGCGGTAGTGGTTAGGTTAGGTTAGGGGTGGGGTAGAGGGTGGGCAGGTGGTGGGTGGGTCGTTAGGAGGTGAGTATAGTAGTTGAAGGGAGGAGGAACATGGCTGGCTGACCTCAACGCTACACTGCGGACGGAAACTACCCTTTTCACGCAGTCCACGTCACCCATCACCTTGTCAAACCATCCATTTATCCATCCATACAGTTATCCATTTATCCATCTATACAACTATCTATCCATCCATCCATCTACCCATCAATATAACCTCCATCCACATAGTCCAATTCTTACCATAATCCAACGTTAAAAATATTTCAGTCTTCATCACAAGGCTAGGCAGGATATGTAGAAGGCTAGGCAGGATATTAAGAAGGCTAGGCAGGATCTGATGCAGGCTAGGCAGGATAAGAAGAAGGCTAGGCAGGATATGAAGAAGGCTAGGCAGGATCTGATGCAGGCTAGGCAGGATAAGAAGAAGGCTAGGCAGGGTATGAAGTAGGCTAGGCAGGATATGAAGTAGGCTAGGCAGGATAAGAAGAAACAGACTCCAATTAATGAAATGAAAGAAATATATTTACCAATTAATTAAAGTCTAATTGATGTTGTTTTTTTCGTTGAACTAATTGAAGATATTTTTTTTTCTCATGGAACAAACTGAACAAACATGAGTAGTAATTTAATTTACCCAACCGTTTTTGTTCCTTCAGTTTGTGTTTTTTTTTATTTAAACCGACAGTGACGATAAGGAGGGATAATTATACTCTACCTATAATTTATTAGACCTTTTTGATAATTCATAGTGGTGTTATAGAGGGGGGGGAGGGCATTGTTGACTTCGTAAATGATAATGTATATAAAATAATTTCCATTACGTTACATAAATAAAAAAGTCATTAGAAATTGGTAAACAAAAAGTGTATTGTGTTTGATGGCAAGAGAGAGAGAGAGAGAGAGAGAGAGAGAGAGAGAGAGAGAGAGTTAGTTTCTCTATTTGTTATGTACTGTGTGTCGCTCTATTCTCCACAAGACAGTACTTTGTTATAGTCATTATTATACGTTAACCTTGATGTGGTGTTGTTAAATCTTCATCAGACAGCACAGTGGCCAGTTGGTGAGTGTTACTAGTGTGTTGAGAATGTTCACACGGCAGAGGTAAAGGCCACCTGAAGACCCGCTGTGAGTAAGGCAACACTACCTTCATCACTCGCCTCAGTGTTTACCGGGGAGTCTCCATGGTGCCCTGCTGGATGCTTCTCAGTAATGGGTATTCAGCTTTTACTTGTACTTATTTACGGGTTTATTCGTATTTGTTTATGTGTTTTGATAACCTTGTATTTCATTTAGATTTGTGAGGAAACTACTCTTAGGTGTTTTTTTTCCCATTCCATGTTTTATCATTAGGTTGTATCGTATCTCACCTTCATTGTTATGGGGTATTTACCGTGGGACTCAACCTGTGTCTCGTCTGTATAGCGTCACACACAACTCACAGGTTCATTAACGCCAGACAAATGATGATGCTATTTACATATCCTTCTCTCTACAGGTTCGTTGTGCTTTTATTAGAATTGTGTTTTTGGGTTTTGTGGAAAAGCATCAAGGTTCTGGTACACAAAAGACTTAAGTGGATGCTATCATGAAGGTCAGTGGTGTGTTGAGGATACTGCTGTGTGCGGTGAGGTAAATTTACATATGAAGGTGGTAGTGGTGGTAGTCCCCTTCCCTGCTGAGGCGGCAAGCAAAGGGAGCAGTGAGGTGACCAGGCTGTGTGCTCCCCCCCCCCCCCCCAGCCTCTACCTCTCTGCCTGTATGTCTCTTCTCTTATGCTACTATTAATCTCAACAGTCAACATGCCTTTCTAGTCGTGGGAACATAACAATCAGGGGTTCATATACTTTTTTGCCCCCTATCTATTCCTGCTATTATCATCAAAAATTAAAATATATTATGTCATTTATTTAATTTATGGAGTATTTTTGTAAACTTTGGTCAATACACTCACCTTTTGTTTTAGGATTTTCTGGGGTTAAAGGTCACATAACACAACCTGTCGCATCATACCTTGACCTGCTGTTTGGGTCATATTTGGGACGCTTAAAATGAAAGCTATACATATGTACAGTACCTCTGTTGTAGGCCACATTAGCGTATTAATTGACCGTTTATATAAGGGCCAACAATCTTGTAATCTATTCAATATATAGATAGATTTGGATTCATTGTGTTTTTGGCCATTTTACAGGGGTCAGAGGTCACCAGAGTCTTATTATATTAAATACTACTACTACTACTAATAATAAAAGTAGTAATGATGTTGCTCATTATAATAAATCATGCCTATAAGCTGGTTCATACGAGATAGTACCAAAGCTCTTCTTCCTTCCTTCCTTCCTGCCTTCCTTCCTTCTCTTAAGTATTTCTTGTGTAATACTGCAGTGAAGGAAAAGAGTAATGCCCAACCAGATGTAGACGTCAGATTTATCCAAAGGCGCTGGGGCTAGTTTATTAAGCACCCCCTTGCATCCTGTCCAAGGCGAAGCACCAAAGCATTACAGCGCGCAACAGGAAAGCACCAGAGTTCTTACTACAGCCATCTCAGACTTAACCGATGAAAGGATACGGTTACCCGGGGGACCATTGGTTGTGTTAGCAAGTTACATGTAGTGAAGATAAGTGCACGTAAGGAGGATTTCCGTGTGTGGCAAAACGTGGTGCTTAGTCCCTCTTATCAATTGCCACGAGGAGAGATAAAAGTAATGCATCTCGTGGTGGAATAACGATTGTACTGTACGCCTCATGGTGGAGGGAGAGTTGTAAACTACTTGAAAGAGAAGTGGCTTTTGTACAGCATAGGAAGGGCGGTGGTGTAGGACATGGAGAAGGGGCGGTGGTGTAGGACATGGAGGAAGGGCGGTGGTGTAGGACATGGAGAAGGGGCGGTGGTGTAGGACATGGAGAAGGAGCGGCGGTGTAGAACATGGTGAAGGGGCGGCGGTGTAGGACATGGTGAAGGGGCGGTGGTGTAGGACATGGAGAAGGAGCGGCGGTGTAGAACATGGTGAAGGGGCGGCGGTGTAGGACATGGTGAAGGGGCGGCGGTGTAGAACATGGTGAAGGGGCGGCGGTGTAGGACATGGAGAAGGGGCGGCGGTGTAGGACATGGTGAAGGGGCGGCGGTGCAGGACATGGAGGAGGGGCGGTGGTGTAGGACATGGAGAAGGGGCGGCGGTGTAGGACATGGAGAAGGGGCGGCGGTGTAGGACATTGAGAAGGGGCGGCAGTGTAGGACATTGAGAAGGGGCGGTGGTGTAGGACATGGAGGAGGGGCGGCGGTGTAGGACATGGAGAAGGGGCGGTGGTGTAGGACATGGAGGAGGGGCGGCGGTGTAGGACATGGAGGAGGGACGGCGGTGTAGGACATTGAGAAGGGGCGGCGGTGAACCACGTGGAACAGAGGCGACACTGGACCTCATGGTGGAGGGGTGATGACGCAGTTCGTGATGGAGAGGCGGTGACGCAGTTCTTGGTGGAGAGGCGGTGACGCAGTTCTTGGTGGAGAGGCGGTGACGCAGTTCTTGATGGAGAGGCGGTGACGCAGTTCGTGATGGAGAGGCCGTGACGCAGTTCTTGGTGGAGAGGCGGTGACGCAGTTCTTGATGGAGAGGCCGTGACGCAGTTCTTTGATGGAGAGGCGGTGACGCAGTTCTTGATAGAGGGGCGGCGACGCAGTTTTTGGTGTTTAAGGACAGTAGTGAACCTTTAGAAGGATGTGAGTTGGTGATCGTCTTGGAGATCAGAGGCTGTAGTGGAGTACTTGGTGAAGGCAATGCACCTATAGGTAATGGAGCCGGTCATGCTATAGATCTGCAGGTGGTGGTGACAATGTTGAAGGAGGTAGAAATGGCGATGGAGTTGGAGGTAATGGAGGAGGTGAAGGTGGTGTTGGAGACGGGGGGGGGGGGGGCAGGCAGTAAAAAGATCATATGGAGGGGCCACGAGGGAGAGAGGGAGGAATGGTGAAGCCTGGGAGTGACCGGGACGGGTTTAAGCCAACGGACACAACGCCACTTCTTGACCATACAATCCCGGCAAGGGGTGGTGGTGGTGGTGGTGGTGGAGGTAAGGGGGGGGGGGCGGCATGGACTGCAATTTGTATTAACCATGCTTCATCTCCCTCTTCCCCCCCCCCCCCCCCCATATGTCGGGAAAGTTAACGAGAAGTGGAAGGATTAGCGGCAGATTTAGAGGGGTTAAGGAAGGCTCTACTCAGATCAAAGGGGATTTAAGCTCTATACCAAACCATCCACGTCGTCTTTACTGCTTGGGAATGTGGTGTTGGCAATGCAGGGGTTTTTTGTGTGTTCCTCGGCAGTAGGTTTTTCGGGTCTTGTTGCCTTGTGTCCGGTCACTATCCTGTTCATGAATGATCCGTATTCTATGGCGGCAAGTTTGAACGGAAAATTGCATTGGTGGCATATGAGGCACATAAATTTATGAGGTATTAATACGTGCCCGAGTACCTTTAAACGATATATATACCTAGAGACGTCGGGAAAGGGGGGGGGGGTAATTATGTTTTTGTTTGGTAATATATTTGATACGTGTTAAAAGAGTGCATACATTATTTAAAGTGGGCACATTTGTCATAGTTATTTATCTACCTACTGACTGCATGTGATGTATTACTGTATATTCGTGTATTTTAAAGTGTAATTTTGACTCTTGGTATTTTTTTTTACTATTGTTGATATATTAAGAGTTATAAAAAAATACTGTATTATTTTTCGGGAGTTTTATACTTGGTAAAATAATCATAAATAATCATATGTGAATTTTAACATACATTAACATACATTAACTTACGGGAATGCACAATAAATTGTGTGCTTGTGAGGAGGGGAATACAGTGTTAAATTAGCAGTTAACTGGGAGGAAATTTTTCACCATCTTTTTCAATTTGGTTCACACATCCCCCCCTCCACCCCCCCCCCCTAGATACAAGAGTCCAGTACAGTTACTGGCTTAGGAACACATACAGGTAAAGAGCTTTCCCCATATGGTCGTACAGTAGTAACGTAAAAACCATACCTTGACTTAGATGCCGAAGAGATACACAGCTTGACCAGCATTGCGTAAGAGAGAACCATACTGCCGCTACACCTGGTCTCCCCCCCAAACCCCCCCACATACACACATACACGTCCATAGAAGGTTTTACCTGTGGCGGCGGTACACAGGAAAGCCCCGCCAGAACATGACAATAATTCACATAATAGAAAGAAATTGTGAGAGTTTGTTTGAGATGTTATTGTCAGCCAGGTGATAATTAACCGGAAGGCAGGTGTTGAGTATAGTGAAGGCAGGTGTTGAGTATAGTGAAGGCAGGTGTTGAGTGTAGTGAAGGCAGGTGTTGAGTATAGTGAAGGCAGGTGTTGAGTATAGTGAAGGCAGGTGTTGAGTATAGTGAAGGCAGGTGTTGAGTATAGTGAAGGCAGGTGTTGAGAATAGTGAAGGCAGGTGTTGAGTGTAGTGAATGCAGGTGTTGAGTATAGTGAAGGCAGGTGTTGAGTATAGTGAAGGCAGGTGTTGAGTATAGTGAAGGCAGGTGTTAATTATAGTGAAGGCAGGTGTTGAGTATAGTGAAGGCAGGTGTTAAGTATAGTGTTATTACGCTGGATTATATGGAAGATATAATTGTAGTCGTCGATATCAATTATTTCTCAGACTGTATGAATATCTATCTGTGTTCAGGCAGCCTGTTTTCTGCCTGACTATCTGGACTACTGACACCACTACCTGGAATAGTAACACCTACACTAGTGCCACCACCATGAGGCTGATAATGCCACTACCACCACCTCCTGGAGACTATTGCTCCTACCACCACCTCCTGGAACTACTATCACCTGAAATGTCTTCCGGTCCAACCATTTACACAATAACACCAGGCAATGTTCGCCCTATTGTGACTTCGTGTTGGAACAATATATATACAGTGACCTTGACGACTTATTTCCCTCCTGAAACCATTTTGAGTGAAATTGAAGGATTATTATCGGTAACCTTTTAAGAGGTGGACAAGTAACACCTTGATAACATCTGGTGTATGGGGAGGGAGTGGGGTCCGGTGGGGAGGGGGTCCGGTGGGGAGGGGTCCGGTGGGGAGGGGTCCGGTGGGGAGGGGTCTGGTGGGTGGGGGGGGGGGGGGATGGGCTCTCCTCTCGAAGTGATTTATAACACAGATTAAAAGCTCTACGGAAGGACACAGTGTCTAGGTTAAGGACATCAAATATACAGGGGGGGGGGGGGTAGTGTCCTGAGTGTACTTGTAAGAGGTCTGAGGAAGTGGAACGAGATGGTGGTGTCCATATTGTATTCCCCCCCCCCCCCCCCCTCCAAGGGTGTCCAGTTGAGTGCACGAGGCGAAGGCAAGAGCTCATACATGTGCCTCTACACACACAGATGCACACCAATACGAGTAAGAATAAGCCCCCCCCCTCCCTCCCCTTCCAGCTCACCAGGCAGATCCCCCCTCCCCCCTCCCTTCCCTCCCTTCCCTCCCCCCTCTTCCTAACGTCCAGCATCACCACAGCCGCCATCACCTTTGACATCATCACCACCATCATCACCATCACCACTATCGCCATCACTTTCACCATCATCATCGCCACCTCCAACACCGTCATCACCACCATCACCACTATCGCCACCATCGCCACCATCGCCACTATTGCCACCATCACCACTATTGCCACCATCACCACTATCGCCATCACCTTCACCACTATCGCCATCACTTTCACCATCATCATCACCACCTCCAACACCGTCATCACCACCATCACCTATTTTCACATTTTGAACGACCACCTTTTTGTGTCCAGACTGGTTATGGCAATTGAAAGGCGGGAACAACTCACAGGTGGCTGCCGGACTGAGTTTCCATCATGGCTGCCGGACTGGGTTTCCATCATGGCTGCCAGACTGGGTTTCCATCATGACTGCCGGACTGGGTTTCCATCATGGCTGCCAGACTGGGTTTCCATCATGGCTGCCGGACTGGGTTTCCATCATGGCTGCCGGACTGGGTTTCCATCATGGCTGCCAGACTGGGTTTCCATCATGGCTGCCGGACTGGGTTTCCATCATGGCTGCCAGACTGGGTTTCCATCATGGCTGCCGGACTGAGTTTCCATCATGGCTGCCAGACTGGGTTTCCATCATGGCTGCCGGACTGGGTTTCCATCATGGCTGCCAGACTGGGTTTCCATCATGGCTGCCAGACTGGGTTTCCATCTTGGCTGCCGGACTGGGTTTCCATCTTGGCTGCCGGACTGGGTTTCCATCATGGCTGCCGGACTGGGTTTCCATCTTGGCTGCCGGACTGGGTTTCCATCTTGGCTGCCGGACTGAGTTTCCATCATGGCTGCCGGACTGGGTTTCCATCATGGCTGCCGGACTGAGTTTCCATCATGGCTGCCAGACTGGGTTTCCATCTTGGCTGCCGGATTGAGTTTCCATCATGGCTGCCAGACTGGGTTTCCATCATGGCTGCCGGACTGGGTTTCCATCTTGGCTGCTAGACTGGGTTTCTATCATGGTTGCCAAACTGGGTTTCCATTTTCCCCTTTTCAAAGGCTGTACTTAAAAACCGTTAATCTTCCCGCCAAATGGCATACTGTAAACAAAACGCCAAGAGAAGTCGGTAGTAGAGACAAGGATCAGATATTCTGGAGGAAGACCACAAACATCGCTAACTGAGAGATATTTCCGTGACGGAGAGATATTTCTGTGACGTGTGTGCAGCCAATGCAGGGATGAGAGCGCCAGATAAATTGGATAAATTCTCCCGAGATGCACGGCCAGCCAAGTCTAACACGGCGATCGATACCTCGCACTGTTACCACCGCGTGCCTGATATGCAACCATTGTTTTCTGCTCCGAGGCGCGCCAAAATTCTCTGCGTGCGGCCACCCACCGGTAATGTGCTTGTGTGTGTGTCTCGACTTTTGGGCGTAGAATACCTTCACGTGTGTTTGAGTAGCCATGATGATCGTTTGTTTCCTGGCCCAGGCTTCCATGATGGCTGCTGGCCAAGGTTTCCACCACGGCTGCTGCTAGGCCAGGTTTCCATGATGACTGCTGGCCAAGGTTTCCACCACGGCTACTGGGCCAGATTTCCATTATGGCTGCTGAGCAAGGCTTCCATTATGGCTGCTGAGCAAGGCTTCCATGATGGCTGCTGGGCCAGATTTCCATTATGACTGCTGGGGCAAGCTTCCATGATGGCTGCTTGGCCAGGCTTCACGGCTGCCATTATGGGCTGCAGTGATAAACCTGGCAGGGACTAATGAGCGGGATGTTGACAGTAATTAGCAATGGCAGTTCAGGTGTGGTGTGGTGTGGGTTTTGCAACACTTCTGGGCAAGAGTTTTATATAGTAGACCAATTTACACAGGTACAGACGTTGCTCCAGGTGTGTCGGTACTCTCAGGTTTTGTAAACATGTTGAAAGCGTCGGTTACTTTTTCAAATTTGATTTTATGTTTGCGTCATCGCCTTGCCTTCAGTGTTTTAATAGAATTCTATACATTGTACACATATGTGTTTTATGTTTACATACAGGTAATTTTACATACATAAATTCATGCAGTGTAGTGTACTTATTTAATTATATGAGAAACCGTAAAGGATATTAGGTCTTATATACTTGTATTATCTCTTTGTTTTCACCTGGAGTCAAATATGACGACCATCCAACAATGACGAAATTATTTATTTATTTATTTATTTTTCTGGTGTCACATACGTTGGTTAGCTCTAAGGTGACTCTTGAGGTCGATACGTGATAAAGACACCCAGTACGATAGGAGTGGTGGCAGGGGTGACGGTCTTACATATACTATACACACATATTAACATACACAAATATATATATGTATGTATTTTCTACGTATATTCATGTTAAAGCTATTCCTCGTTCAAGATTCAAACCCTCGTCATAATAACACCAGTCCGAGATGAATCCGGGGGGGGGGTAGAGTTAATACACCTAGACTTATGTGTATTGACGAGCGGGAAGAGAGGACCATACAGCGTGGCGGGAGGAACCTGTTTCTTCATCGTCACCATAAAAGATAAATAGAGATATTCCACCCGGTCACGCTGCTGGTTCCTTGTGCTTCGTGTTGTATGTTACCGCTTCCTTACTGCCTCTGCTGCCCTGTGGTGGTATGGTGTGTGGCAGTGTATATACATATAGTGCAGCGTGTTTATGGTCAGCAAGCAAGACCCCTAGGACTTCATGTGAACTCTGGGACCTCCGCGGGAATCCTGGGACCTCCACAGGAACCCTGGGACCTCCTCAGGAACCCCGGAACCTCATCAGGAATTTTGGAACCTCCACTGGAACCTTGGAACTTCCACTGGATTCCTGGAACCCCGGAACCTCCTCGGGAGCCCCGGAACCTTCTCGGGATACTTGGAACCTCCTCAGGAGCCCCGGAACCTCCCCAGGAACCTTGGAACCTCCACTAGAACCTTGGGACCTCCGCGGGACCACTCAAGCATAGGGTGGATTTTTTTGTATATGTGATGGCCACATGTTGGTGTGATGAATGCTTGGCGGTGATAGGGCCCGCTGGCTCTGTGTGTCTGGTCCTCAATGTGATGGTCAGGCGCCTTGCAGGTTGACTGAATGGAAGGTCCGGGGGCAGCGGTTATGGTCAGCAGGTTGGCCATGCAGCTGTGAACCTCTTCTGCTTGCTTGCTTGCTTGCTTCCTTCCTGCCTGCCTGCCTGCACTCCCAGTTTACTTGCTTGATTACTTCCTGCTTGCCTCTTTCCTTGCTTGCTTGTATTATTGCCTGCCTGCTTGCCTCCCTGCTTACTTGCTTCCCTGCTTACTTACTTGTCTGCCTGCCTCCCTGCCTGCTTGCTTGATTGTTTGCTTGTCTGGTTGTTGCTGACTCTTTCTATCATGTCGTTTTCCAACCTGTTTCCTCTGGTTAAAGCTTAACTAGATTTGTGTTTGCTGCTTGATTGGAACCTGATTGTTGTGTGCTTGATTGATGCACGTTGATTGTTTACTTGCTACTACATCCCTACCGTTTGTTACTGTCTCACCATTCAAATCCAACCCAGTGTACAGCCTTTACTGACCTTGCTGATAAACTATTTCAAGGGAGTGTCTGGGTGAGGCTGGGACGATAGGATTAATAAAACAGACGTTGTTATTCGTAGTCATTTGTCTTGATTTTAGTTAATATATTCCACCTTGAGTTTGTGTTGTTTATGTCGTTTATTTGTATAAGTAGAATGAAATTAAAGAACTGTTGGTTAACCATTTGTGGTTTATTGGAGTGTGTTTATCCGAATAATGAAGAGATGTCCGGATGTTCGAGACACTGCAGTGGTGTGTGTGTGTGTGTGATGAAGTGTTTTGGTGGGCAAGGTGGCGGTTGGCCCAGCAACTGTTGTCATGGTGTTCCCCGGCTGCTGTCACTCCTTCCTGGCCCAAACATCTGCACCCTCACCTGTACTATGTATGTATGTATGTATGTTTGTATGTATGTATCCCATCATCTTGCCATGGGTGGTTGATCGTCATGAAAGAATAAGACAGTATATGTATTTTATTCTCCCTTTATATCAGTGTCTGTATGTCAGCCATGCACTCACCACTCGGTCTAATATATGTCTCTTATGTGTTACAGGTACGTGGGGAGCACATCAGGACCTGGGGGGTGAGTTACGGCAGCAGGCGATGGTGGAGACATACCTGAAGGTGGCGTGGACATCTAGGAACTTAAAATGAACTCAGTAATGTGACGAAGAACTTGACCTTTGATGTAGATATTTGACCTTTGACCTCTTAAGTACATGATCTTGACCTTGGTTTGTAAGATTTGCCCTTTCGTGTTGATACGGACATGACATTGGTTCAGGAGTTCGGGGGTTGTTTGATAGTTAATCTGTTTGACCTTTGAACTCGAATGACTTTGATACGATGATGTACTGACCTGTTTCCTGAGGGTAACGTAAAGTATAATAATGAAACAGGTGTTATATAATACGTGTGTGATGACCGAACAAACACACGATCAGACGAAACATTGCAAACACCACAGCTCATCTGAAGTCTTCTTGATGAAAATTATAGTGAAATATTGCCTCGACTCACCTCCTTTCTCACCTCCCTCCTCTCCCCCTTCTTCACCCCCTCCTTCTTACCTCCCTCCTCACCCCCCCTCCTTCTCACCATCCTCCTCTCCACCTCCTCTCCTCACCCCCTCTCCCCCCTCCTCCTCTCCCCCCTCCTCTCCTACTTCGGGTTCATGAGTCAGCTTCTCGGGGTTCGTGAAGCAGCAGGAGAGGCGACGGGACTTTTCTACATCAACCTCGCTGCCTGACTCACTTCACAAGCCATCAGGAGTCACCCTCACTCCTTACCCCTCTCCTCCATCCGTACACCTTCATTCCTCACCTCTCACTCCTTATTCCTCACCTCTCACTCTCACCTCTCACTTATCAACACCCAACGGCTCCATAAATAGAAGTAATAACGCATTTCTTGGTTCATTTTCCGCCTAAGAATAATTCGTGAGTGGGTAATAATCCAAATAAGAATAATCCGTCCACGATAATCCGTCCCATATGAGAATTAATCCCTTACTGATATAATCCATTTAAGGGTGGATTATTTCTCGTAATTTTCTCAAGGTAATATTAGTAATCCTTAATTAGTCACCCTCTCAAGGTAAGGATAATCCTGAATGAAACACGCCAGGTCAAAATTATTTTTATTAATTTCTTAATAGTATAATCTTTAGGAGGAAAGAGTAATCCTTAATGAGTGATCCACTTTAGGGTATTTCCCCGAATGAAAGACTCGCAGGTAAAAATATTTCCTCGTTAATTATCCAACCTCCACTGAAGCTATTCCTCAATTAGTAAATCAGCGCAGGTATGACTCAGGGAAATTAGTGGTCGCAGTAAATTCTGTTTTGTGTGGGATGACTTTATCTTCTCGCATAAAATTTTAAGTTTTTTTTTCAGTAGTTTCTATTTCCTCCCTCTGTGTGTGTGTGTGTGTGTGTGTGTGTGTGTGTTTACTCTGAAATTATTAACAATCAGGGTATGAAATTTTTTGTTTGTATGGGGGGGGGGACGAAGCGAGACTGGGCTCAAGTTACGGGGAGGTGTAGGATTGGGGCGGGGCGGGGGGGGGGGGGGTCACACACTAGGTGGTGCGGTCAGCCAATGTCAACACTTGACCCTTGGTGACCTTACGTCTGTCTCACGTGCTCAACCCAGCTGTGCCCGACCCCGTTATGGCCACTTCCTCTCGCTACATACTCGTGAGCTGGTTAGGTTAGGTTAATTTAAAGATATTTTTGTAGACCACACGCTATAGTCACACCGTGTCCCAGGCTCTCAGGGAAAGGCAGCTTGAAGGTGTCAATTGGCGAGGTGGTGTAGTGAGGGTGTGGGGGGGGCGGACCAGGCGACTCACGGGAGCTGATAGGTAGTCACATCTCTGTAACCCGACACTAGAGGAAAGGTGAGCTGCCCTGCCACCCACTCCTGACCCCAACGCCTCACCTTATCACCCACCTCCCTCCTCATCGACCCACTTCCTCTTCCTTCCCCCTCGTCTTCCTTGGGACGGGAGGGGGGGGGTGTAGCTTTCACTGATAAGATGAAGTTTATGGTTGGGCCCTTAAGGCTACGAGCACACGCCAGGAAACACCCGTGAGAAGGAGGAGGTTCACGGAGGGGGGCGGGAGAGGGAGAGAGTGAGGAAGGAAAGGAAGTAGGAAAGGAAGGAAAGAGAAAGGGAGAATAGACACGATTTTCCTGTAACAAAAGAGAGAGATTATTAGCGATGATTTGAATCACCTGAAGAACCGCCACCCCAGCTTATTGCACCTTAAGATTAACACCTTATTACTATTTGGGGGAATGAGGTTAGGTTACATACATACTGTACATACATACTCGTACATACATACATACATACTCGTACATACATACATACATACATACATACATAAAGCGTTGTATCTATCACGGGGAGTCCTACCTTCGCCTCACCTCATGACACACTTAAGTACGTCATCCCACTCATCCCTCCCACTCATCCCCACTCATCCCACTCATTACCAGCCGAGACTCAGCCTTATGGGGCATTAAGATCCTTTACTGTTTATTCACCTGTTTTTAATTACGAAGCAAGTTTATGAGGCAGTAATGAGGGCAGGTGAGAGGAGGGAGGGGGGGGGGTGGTCATGAATTACCTGGAATTACCTTAGGGTCGTAAATTAAAGGTGAAAATCAGACTGTGCTTATAGTGGTTTAAGGCAGTGGTTTCACAGTATAATGCCCCCAGTTTGGTATTTATTTGGGTAAATTAGTCAGAAACAATCATACATATATTATATACATACATACATACATACATACATAGTAAACAAAACGGTGCAACTCAGACTGTGTGCCGTGTGTGTGTGTGTGTGTCTCGGGAAGTACACATGGCCACAAAGACACACTGTTTATATCACTGCTTATTATGGTTTCCTGTGTCTGGTATTTTATGTCATCTTGTGAGAGGCATTCCTTGTCCTCCTGCTCGACCTTGTGTGGGGAGGTTTAGCTGAGAGAGAGAGAGAGAGAGAGAGGAGAGAGAGAGAGAGAGGAATTGGTGTTTTTATTTCTTGGATGTTCTACGTATTTTCCCTCGTGTGTGTGTGTGTGTGTGTACTGGCCTTAAGCTACACCTCATAGACACCCCCTGATTGGTGGGGCAGAATAACCCATCATTAATAAGACTTCCGCTGTTAATTTTCCTGACATATATATAATTTGTTCTTCTAATAGCTGAAGAAATAATCACAGTTCCCCAGATACTAATTTGTATATTAATTTATATTTTTAACTCCTAATTATTCCTTCTGAATCATGACGTTATTAAAGAACTATATATATTAAATACACTTCCTTATGCGTTGATAGGAAGACTCGCCAGGAATTTATATCACCGTTTAATTTGTGTTAAAGTCTCTCTCTCTCTCTCTCTCTCTCTCTCTCTCTCTCTCTCTCTCTCTCTCTCTCTCTCTCTCTCTCTCTCTCTCTCTCTCTCATTCGATTTTCAGGAGATAGCCATTACCTGTATTTAATTAAGCGTCGTAGTAACTGGGGTCTTTAAAACAAATTGTGTCTCATGGTATCTGTGCTTTGGTGACACGTTAGTGAATATTAGAACGGATATATAACATCTGTGCTTTACGGTTATGCTTGTACATGCAGGCGTTGTAGGAGGGGATATATGACACCCTGTAGCAGAGGGGGTGGGCAGGGTAGGGTGAGTGGGGGGGGGGGGGGTGGAAGCAGATGTGGGTGGGAGGACAGGGTGGGTGGATGGGACAGTCAGAGAGGGAGGCGGCAGGGTGGCGGCATGGAGTTGTGTAGCATTCCTCACATACCCGACCACTTGTGCCCATCATCCTCCCTCCCTCCCTCCCTCCCTGTCTGTCTGTCTATCTGTCTGTCTGTCTGTCTACTTCCCTTCCTCTCACTCACTCACTCACTCGGTAATGATTGCGGGGCTATACTGTCACAGGCTATATTCCTCCCGAGCTTCTGTGCATAGAACAAACTGTGTAGCCGTCTTGGTTTCACGAGGTTATATATTGGAAGCCTTTATTTCACTCATTCCAAAGGTGACGTGTAGTACAGAGGAGCTACATATGTTATTACGACATTATTAAGAAAAGAAGTCTGGCCTACCAACCCTTTCCCATGCAACGAGAGTCCTGATGCTGTGCTTTTCCATTACTGTTCCTCACACTCGCTCTCCTTGCCCTCTCCCACACTGGTTCTCCTTCCCCTCTCCCACACTTACCGGGTGTTATGTCATTATTTTATTATTATTATTATCATCATTATCATTATTTTGTTATTATTATTATCATTTGTTTATTATT